>KK116152.1:1214025-1252644 GCA_000611955.2 Stegodyphus mimosarum
AAGACTTTCGAACCCGTCTCCCCCGGAATGCTTCTCATCAAAATTAGGGGCGAAACTGAACTAAATCGCACTGTAACCTGTAAGTTGCTCAAGGCTTTTGCCAACGACAGGCGTATCTTGCGCTCCTTTCATCGTGGGCTTGGGCTGACTATAAGTCAAACAAATGAGCATTAGTCAACAACAACAAAATTGAAGCATTAGTTTAAAATGAGTGACAATTTAAATTGTTTTTACACAAGAAAATTTTGATTAATGCTTTTCATGACACTAAAGTGCAGATTTATAATTTGCTTCATAGTTAGAATTCCCATATGCATAATTAATATCCAGTCAGTGTGATGTTCAATTTACATTCAGTATGATGTCATGTCTTTCAGCATAGAAGGACCAGATATGATAACACTTACGCTGACATACTAAATAAAGGATGTCTCACACCTTTTAATAACTGAGAAAATTTTAAGAAGTTGATAAAATGTAGAGCGGTTTCATTTAAAATGATTCAAAAAGATGAATATTATATTTAGCAAAAAACCTCTGTTCGAATTCTCATCTGTAAGAAGCACTTTGTCCTACATAAATACGTATTTGAGATCTGTTGAAATAAGCGACCACGAAACATGTGATTTATGATTAATACGAAGATAGGGTTTTACACTTGCTGTGAAATTGTTAAAAAGTATAAGGCGTCAGGTAATTATAAAAGTAAATTTTCGGCCACTAACACTATTAACTCATTGAATATTGTTATTTAGTATGATAGAAGATGCATTGTAATACTGCTGTTATTCAATATCTTTTTCTAAAAGAATTTGCACCTCTTTAAATACTGTTGCTACTGCTATCGCCCTCTGTAGGTGGGAATTCGAACTTCCCTTCCTTTCTCTTCAAATAACTCTTTCATCAGCTTTGAATCATTTTCTTGTAAAATATTCGTATACATAAGAATTTTTGTGCAGTGAAGTTTTGAAATTACAACCGATTTATGGAACACAAAGCTGTTAGTAGAAATCATTAGATGGAAGTTTATCTGTATAATGAAGGTATATCTACAGGAATAGTTGTATGAAGAAAGAGACTGAAATGCGAAATTACTGGTTTTTGATACTGTAATAATAAAACAAAAAAACAGGTTCTTTGCAAAGATGACAAATTTATTCCTTTTTCATGTTAGGTACGATAATTGCATTTTCTAAACATAAAACTGCGTTTTTTAAAACATACATTCTTTTTTCTTTTTCTTGGTTAATAAAACTGAGAGTAAATATTGTAATACTGAAAGTTTCAAAACTTGGTTACTGATATTTTCTACAACGTAACGAACTTCGAGATTAATTCAGTTTCTCTATAGGTAATCCTGCAACTTCAATAAAGTATTTGTTATAACAGCTTATTTAAATAATATTACTTATTTAATTTCAGATTTCAAAAAACCTGTTCTTAAATTTATGATTTCTTCATTCTATAAGAAGTATTTTGCTGTTATTCAACTTCCACATAGAGCTTCACAATAAGCAAAGCCTCCCTAGCAATGGCTACCAAAGAGTGATTCGGGTAGCATTACTCTAGAGAAGAGAGTTCTGGGTAAAATATTGAACAACATTCAGCATAATCCCTAACCTGCATAGTTCAAACAATTTTGCAAAACATGAACATTTTTAAAAATAGAAATTGAAGGTACAAACGCAGAAAAGAGATAAGCCCGTCATTAGTTATTTAACTTAGAAATGCAGACATCAGAATTGCTGCAGCTCTCAAGGTAGCAAAAGTATAGAATATATATTTAAGAATGTGGGAACAAACAGATATCCTGCGACAACAGTGACAACAAATAGATATCCTGCAGCTTGCAAAGAGACTTGCAGTTTCAAAATTTAAATGCATCAAGGTGAACTTAAAGCCTAGAACAGAAGAGACACAAACCATCTTACACTCACTTTGATGTAAAATCTAAATAAACAAATCTTTATAAAATACAGATCATCCGAAGAAAATTTTTAAATTTTCAGTATCTTTTTAACTTATTGAGTTAAACTCTTACTATATTGGGGACTATATTATTACGACTTTTATTTTTTTGGGGACTAATGTTTCCTATATTACTTGCGAAGAGGGACAGTTGAACCCCTCTTCCCACGATCTTGCTCAATAAAAGTGATTACGCACCGGCGAGTAGGAAACTAATATTGGAGCAATACAGTTCAAGTAAACTTAGTCAACCATACATACAGGTAATACTAATGCATGGTTGATTGACTATCCTACGGTCTTTTTGTACCACATTTAAATAGTATCGCGTTTTCTTGCAAACGGCGAGTACTAATGGTGGTTTTAATAGGAAAGAGAACTTAAAAATTAACTTGAAATGAGCTGGTTATGAAATTCAGACAAACCTTACAAGTATATTTCCAATGGAAAGTATCGCAATCTAACTTCTTTTAGAATTCTAGTTCAGTATAGTAAAAAGTATAACATCCCTGCATTCATTTAGTAAAAAAGGATTCTCAGTAAGATTAGAAAGTTTCAAATTTTTCTTATAAAATAAAGATTTAATTTATCATGAATTTCGCACAATTTATAACAGAAGATCATTCAAAAGGAATGAAATTGCTTAGCAAATTCGGTATAAAGTAACAGTCTGTGATATAGGAGCGATTAGCAGTAACAATATACTGAAGAAATAAAATAACTTGCATTTCAAATCTTTACAGACTTTCTATGTGTGAGCCACGTAACGTAACACGAGGCATATTACCAGATGGCAAGTGAATTCTTCTCATACAAGTCCATGTCGATATTTTTTATTGTTCTGTAACTCTGCAGCAATAATTACGATAATTCTGGAGAAAGAGGGGCAAATATGTCTTTAACACTCTACCATAAGGAAAATTATCGGGTTTATTATCAGGCAGTGTTGGTGGTCACACTTAAAATATCAAGATATTAGTTAAACATACAGCCAACCCATTGACAAGGTAGTTGTTCGTCAAGGAATTTTCACAATATAATTTTGACATTTTTATAGCCGTTAATTACTTTTCTTCACTTTTATCACAAAGAATTACTTTATAACAACTATTCAAAACATGGCAGTCCCTTTTAAAATTGTCTTGTATCTTAGATGAATGTATGATCTAATTTACAACATTTATACATTTACTTTAATAACTATAGCTGCAAAAGCAGTTTCTAATTTGGAATTTTAATACTGGACGTAACATGGATGAACCTTTAAATTAAGCATGCTGCTTGTGATAAAATGAAAGATTTTAAGGGTTTAACAACGATAATTTGAGCAAATATTATATGGAATTAGTTACTAAAAATGTTTTCGAACTGTACTTAAGTACAAAATGCTTTATCTAAACTTCGTATAAAAGAGTTTGGCAACCAAAATAATATAATCTACGTTTCATCTAAATTTTTGGGATGACTATGCCAAAGGGGTATAAAACGCGCTTTACAAAACAACTGCAAGGAAGGGACAACAATCTCATTGAAGCTAGAACGATTATCTTGGGTTTTTATCCTAACGTTGACTTATTTGTATTGATACTAAACCGAAGAGAATCCCGTTACTTTGATAGCTTCATGAAATTATCCGTTAATGGAAAGGATTGTATTTTCTCAGAAGATATATTGTTATACACAGGTCACTTGCAAAATTTAAAAGAAAGTTTTAATGTTCACTTCGAAGACACTGAAAATTAAGATATGCCAACATGGCTTATAGAACCTTTGAACTAAGAACATTTGATCTTGGTACTACGATGCAAGAAGAGTTGATTGCATGAAAGGAATATGTTCAAACACAAGTCTCATTCAAAACACGCAGAAGTTCGGAATTTAAAAGTTAGCCGAGAGAAATATTCCAAAATAAAAGTTTTTATGGAAACAGTTTTATTCACTATTCCCTCTTCTTGCCTAACAACAAACTTCAGTCAAGTCAATAGTTTAGTACAAAAAAACAAGAAACAGGTTGAATATTTTTTAACTATGTGATTCAAAAATTAAGTTAAATAATTCTGTTGCAAATATTAAAAAAAATGGCTACAGTTCTGTTATCGAGGCCGGAGTCGTCCCCAAATGTTTCGCTAAACTCGCCAAATAGTTCATAATAAGTCGCCAATGCTTACTTTTAAATTCGTTATATTTATTTTTTAAAAAATATAAGAATGCCTTTTCAAAATTGGCAAATTCTAAAGATGTAGGAATAACTTGTGTTTTTATTGTTACTGCATTTACCACATATGAAAATTTGTGTCTTACCTAATGATGAAACATGCGTGGTGTTTAGAACTTACTTTCCTTGATATTTGATTAGTATAAACTTGATATAAATCACTGCACTGTCATTCATTGGAACATTTACATAAGGGAACTCTTTGGCCATGCATTAATAGCTAGACCGCTAGTTAAAATAAGCGGCACTGGGAATATTGTCGTAGTTGGGATGAAAGTTTGTTTTCAAGTTAAAAAAAATAACACTCGTCGTATCTTTTCTCTCCACTTGGTGTACAACGGGATTTGTAGAGAAAAAAAAAACGTTTTTTAGGTGCTATGCCTAACCGCAAATGTTTTTAGACATGATGAGTGATATGTGCAGTCTTCGCGTTAATCTTAAATTTTTTAACCGATTTTTTTCCTAATTTCTTTGGGAAATTGTTTAATTTACATTAAAATTTCTAATTTTACGAATATCTGTTACTTTTTCCCCTTTAGATTTTTCTTCAACTTAACCGCATCGTAAATATCTTGGCTATTATTTTTATGCTTCGAATATTTCACCTAATTGTCAGCTTTTGGCGATATCTGAATCCGGTCCCAGTAACAGAACATACCAAAAAAATGCCTCAATATGCCAATTAATCAAAATCGAACTTATGTGCAATTAGTACCTGTAATTTTGTTTTGAAACCTTTTTTTATATTTTAAAAACTAATAATAATACAAAAACTAATGAAACCTTTTTTAAACATTTTGTTTATATTCTTAGCCTAATTGTTATCTTCAAGTCATACATGTGCAACTACTTGTATTATGATTATACTGCATACTTTATATTATAGAAAAAGATGTAAAGGCATTGCTGGAGGAAAATATTCTTTTAAAAGAATTAACTACAATCCCTACTTCAGAAGCTAGAAGACAGTTGATGTGAAACTTTAACATACTTAAGTATTCTAAAACTGCACAGCAGATTTTACTTACTTTTTAAATACTCCTTATTCAAAAACGCATTATATTTTATATATAATTTCAAAATTTAGTAACAGTGTAAGAAAATTATCTGATTTCATTCCTCTGCTTGAACGTCTAGTAATCCAGTTTCTGAATACACCGGAACGAATGACTGCTTACTTCCATCGCAGACATTTCTTTTCCAATTGCTAAAAACAATAGTGGTAATTGGTTTTAATAAAAGTTAACGCTCAATTATTTTGTATCTTAACGTTGACTATAACGTAGTGAACAACAGCGAAAAGAACTTATACATTTAAATCATAATGATTTTTTGTTTCTTTTTCGCATTTGTATCCATTTTGGTTGACCATTCCGTTTCAAACGCGATGCTAGTCTTGGTTCTACAAAGGCATTTTTCATTTGCATTTTTAATATTTCAGTTTCTTTTTTCAGACTCAGATGAAACATCTTACCTTTACAAACATCGATTTCAGAATGGCAGATGAACAATATAACGAAGACATTTAACTTTCACTCCTCAATCTCCTAATTTATCATTATTAAATTTAAGTGAAATCAGTTTGAATCATGATATCTTAAGAGGCATGTAAAATACTTCCTTTGCATTTTTTCCTGTTTAATACACTTCTCGACAAATTTTTGCTACGCGTTATCTCGATTCTCCAGAGCCCTAGAGTAATTAACAAAGCAAAGTGAATTGTTAACTACAGAAAGGTGGTAACGCAAATCTTGTTTAAAATCCTAATTAATTATATTTCCCTATGTATAAACACCCCATCTATTCAATATTCCGTTAAAAATGCAAATAAATCATCGGATAATTAAGACAAATTTTCGATAAGTAAATGAAAGCGGAAAGCACCTCATGAATATTGAAATACCTCTTCAAAAACTAATCACTTGTTTATGTTAATCTCTTCCGTCAGAAATAAAAGTGCTTCATAAAATCTAATGGATTTTGATTTTCTTTTAAAGTGTACTTTTTCAATCATTCAGAAACGTAACGTCATATTGAAAATAATTTTATGGTTTTTTTATTATACATATGTTCTCTGTAATATTCTAATTATTTTCCATCTTTTCCCATGCACGACTGACATATACACACATTATGACACCTTGAATTTCGATATATCACGTTATTTAATGTAACACGTGGGAAGGAGATTTAGTATGTCTCTGCCTAGTATCATTCAATATTGTCATCGGTGTCAGAAACTCTCTTTTAGTGCTCAGCAGAAGGGAAATAGATAAAAAGAAATGAATTGAATGGCTATGTCGATAAAAGAAGTTACAGAAGTCATGGCGAAAAGTAATATCTATCCTTGATTATCACTATTTCTGAGAACTCTGGTTTACAAATTAAAGGTTATTCATTATTTAGTCTCTACATTTTACATTTTGGGGATATTTTATTATTTTTTCATACTAAGTTGACACAGTACCTTAAAAATAATCAAATTATCGTTTATTTGTTAATTCAAGCTACAGTTGTGACATGTTAAAATATACTGAGAAAAATTCAATGCTGTACTTTCAACACTTTAAATTTTTAAGGTCTTTAAGGAAGAAATTCAGGAAAAGACACTTTAAACGGAGTCTTTTGTTAGTGCCACAGTTTGACGAAATTTCTGGTTACAGTGAATAATCTTGTCGTAGTCATCTTTAAAAATAATATTTTTTCTGAAAGTATTAATGGATATTGGCAAGAAATATTATCGCTCTATAGCGACATCCTGCATAGAAGAACAAAACAATCTGGAACTGTGAAACATTAGTCTTAGAGAGAATTGGTATTTTATTTCATAATTCTGAAAAATGCGCATGAAATGTAGCGAAGATTCAAGTGAGTAATTAAAAAAATATTTCCTGAAGTTCTTAAAAAATGCACATAATCGATAAGTGGTATTTTACACAAATGAAAATAAATCTTAACACCTCCTTTTACTGACTGTGCTGTCAATTGGTGTTTTTCAAAGCACAGTACGATATTTTAGTTTGAATTTATGTAAATGAAATACTTTAGGTCTACCCCAATTTTGTCTTTTTGATGAAATACTTTATGGAATTTAGATAGAGTTGCTATTAAACTGGTTATTTTCATAAGATATTATTTTAAATTATTTTTTACTTGTTCATTTTTTGTTGACATTCATGTTTTAAAGTGCTAAAGGACTTTTTGTGGTAAGGTAAAAGTTTAAAATTTCTTGCATGCTAAATATTTCATAGAATTAACATTAACGTTAGTAGTTATTTTTAAGAAACACTTAAATTAAGAATTAGCTACAATTCCTCGTTTTTCACTATGCAGAAACTCAAGTTATTTTTCTAAAATATAATAACAGAAACATCAAAACTTCCATGCACAGTTTTATTGCATATTTCGAGGAATTAGGGAAAACAAATTATCAGAGCAAAAATATCGATATTTTAAAAAAGTAGTAGAAAATTTTAAGATGCTAAAACTTTTTGTAAAATTTAAAATTTTTCTGAAGCATATTTTAATAACGTATTTATAATAACATATTTTTCACGATTTGTTTGTAATCTATTGTTAAAAATATAATACAACTACAGTTTCTACCACAAATCTAAAAGCATAAAAAGGTAATGTAGTATAATATCCTTATGCAGCAAAACATAATTCTGGTTTATTTGGAGCAGAATTATAAGAAAGAAATTTATCCTCGTGCTTCATATGTACGCGGCTAAAATCTAATGTGTAACAATACTATATTTGCTATAACTTTTATGCCAGTAAGACTACTATTTGAGCTCTCGAAAGTCATCAGTTATAGAAACGGAACACAAATGTTTGCTACAATCCCTAATAAACCTGCCTAAAGGCTAAAGGGTTTTTTCATCAAGAACAAACCAAATAAACATGAAAAATAGATGCTGTTTAGATAAATATGTTTTATACGCAGAAAAAGTATTATTATTTTTAAGTAAAACTAAGCATAAAATACTTTTGTAGCTACAGGCTTTCACTTAAAATAAATACCTGAATAAATTAAATTTTGTTAGGGCCAAATGCGATAGCTTCAAGTATCAAACACTAAAAATTTTCATTTTGCTTAGCGTTTCAGAAACAGAAACATTTAATATTGTTTCCAATCATTCTTGAAGAGGATCTAGACCTAGACTTTATCTCGTAGCCGCATCAGTAGAACACCAGCAGTTAGTAAAAGTTTCGGTTCCCGACAGCTCAAACATCACTATGCATGATCTCAGTTTTATAAAAGGCCTTTTTGGGTCTTTCTTTTATAAAGTATTTTTGCTGAAATATATTTATGTTTGGTTTACATTTTTTTGGAATTGCCAATAGCTTTTTACAGCACTTTTAAGATTAAGGAATCGTTACAGACTAAAGATATTTAACATTTAGTAAAGTGTATTTAACACTTAAGTAATTTAACATTTAATTGCGTACAGCAGATGGGTTGTTGACTTGAAGTCTCCTTATTCCTTTAGTACTAAATATTCGAGGGACACCTTATGACGTAGTTTTTCTATTCAGTGCAGTAACAATAAACTGTGACAATTCATCCAGATTATTGTTTGCTTGTTGAAAAAGTTTCCTGTGTCAGTCAGGTCAACTTTCTCTTTGCAGATGCTTACTGCCTACATGTTTCCAATATAAATCTTAAAATCATATCATTATATTTCCATATTTAATCTCGTTAAATCATATAAAAACTGATAAATGTTATATATTGAAATCTATGTTACAGAAGAGATATATGCTAATACTTCTGACAAGGAAATCACGTAAAGAGAAATAAAAGGAATGAATTCTAAAATGATCGTATAAGGAGGAGAAAACAGATGATGGAAGCGTTAACAACTTGGACTGCACCCAAAAACGCGTGAGGTTTTTCTATGCCGTAGAAATGATATAAAGCAATGAATAATGACTAGTTTTGAATTTTTCATAAAACATTATAACCAAAAAAAAATACCTCCGTAGCTTTTAAATTTAAATAAGAAGATTTCTGATTATAACTGATTAAAACTGCTAATCATTACAAAACATGGAAATATAAAGATGTCAAAACACTAATACAGTTTTAATACAGAAAATGCGCTTGGAATAACGCAATAATTAAGTTAGAAGAAAATTTTACCAATACGAAATGAAAACTATTCCAAGCATATTGAAAATCACAGATTCAAAAGAATGACTTTTGTTTGGATACCAGCTACAGGAACTTTCCGGAATCTATAAAAAATTTACCTAAGATTTCTAGATTTTACCTTTGTTCTGACACATACCTAGTTTCGATTTTTTAAGAAAAAGAACGGACTAGCATGCTCTGTACACTGGTGTGCAAAAATTAAGGACGAAGTCGAAAAATTAGCATATCAGCTGAATGAAGAGGCAGAGCGGACAGAAAGACCAATCAGGAGATTAGGTATGGTGATGTACGGTAGCACATGATGCAGGTAGACGTAATGGGGGAGTGTCTGAGTAGTTTAAAGCATGTTGTCGGTGTAAAATCAGTATTTCTGGCAAAGAGTTGCACCCCGTATAGCAGTTAAAATCACACCGAGTTGTTGCCTCAGCGAGAAATGGCGAATAATCAATCGGTTAGACGACATCTGGATGCTTTTACCCGAGGTCGAATCATTGGGAAGTTGGAGGAAGGCCGCAGTGTGACAAGTGTGTCGGCAGAGTTCGGAATTGCTCACAGCATCGTTTCACGACTTTGGAGACAATTTCAAACTACAGGAACAGCTATCCGGGGGTTTAGTAGTGGTCGTCCACGAGGAACCACACCCGCAGATGACCGGTATATTGCCTTACAGGCCAGAAGAAACAGGCGGCAGACAGCGGGAGAAATCGCTAAACACACTACACAGGCGACTGGACGACCGATGCCGCGTTTCATTCTAGCATCGAGGTTCGAGGTTCGAGCATCGAGGTTCGAAGTTCATTCGAGGTTCTCGTTCGAGCAGACATAATGCTTGGTAGCCGGACCGACCTTCATATCTCCCAAGGAGGTTCGTCACCTGGGACTGCTATTGTAACGAGGTTCTTCTTCCTTACATGCGTCATTTCACAAGGGCTATGGGTCCTCAGTTCCTCTTCATGGACGACAACGCTCCACCTCATCACACAGTTACTGTCGAAGAGCTGTTGGAGAGTGAAGATATTGAACACATGGATTGGTCGGCAAGATCTCTGGATCTAAATCCCGTCAAGCATGTACGGAACTTACTAGGGAGACCCGTGGCAGCACGTAACTTATCGCCAGTAACGATTCCGAAACTGCGATTGGTGCTACAAGAGGAACGAGCAGCAGTGTCTCAACAGCTCATTAACAACCACATATCCAGCATGCACAAATGATGTGAAACCTGCCTAGCAGTCAGGGGAGATCATATCCCCTATTAAAGACCGGATGTTTCTTGCTGGACACCCATCACAGGGATGTTTCGGCCTTCAGTCGCATTGCGCTCCATGCTACTTTTTCAATAAAGCTTCTTTTTATCCCTCTGATTTCTCTTTTAGTAAGTGTTGCTTACATTACTCATGTCCTTACGTATTGGGGATCTTATGGTATTAAATGTATTGATTTGGAAAGCTTTTGTACAAAGTTATATTGAAAAAACCGTCTCGTCCTTAATTTTTGCACACCAGTGTATTAATGGGAAGAAGTTTAGGTTAGGTTATTTAAATATGGCAAAGCATATCGCTAACTGCCTAAACGGAGGGATGCCTTCGTGCAGGACTTATTAAGGAGACCTAGTTCATATTCAAGTTACAGATGAAGTAGACTATGAGAATCAAAAAACAGCTAGTGAATTCGCCTTAACTCAAGCCCAGGTCGAATTATCAGTGTTCACTGATCTTAACCTCTCGGCCAAGAATGGGGCGAACTTAAAAAGGATATGAACGTCTCGACAGCTCAGTAACAATTTTTAATGAACTGCCGAGACCACTAAAATCCAAGAAGTTCAGGAACTTTTTATAAAAGAGGACAAGATTATGACATCACCTCGAGAGAGAAATACTGTGACCTCCGGCGCATAAAAATTTGTACAAGCGTTTTTTTATCTATCAAAGCGGGAAGTGATGCATGTACAAAGATACTTGGATCTGTTCTTTATATTTGTAAAAATATCAGCTGCGTGTTCAAGGACTCACGAAGCATAAAAGGACTTGAATTTAAGACTTTTGCTGATTCCTGTTTTCATAACAAGGGAAATTAAACTTTTACAAAAGCACCAAAAATCAAGAAAAGATGCAATACAAAGTTAGAAGAATGTTACAGATATAATAATTTCGGAAAGAAGAATCTTGCAAAACGAATTGCAAATAATCAAACACAACAGGTCAGCAGATTTAATATGGTAATAACTATTCTGCAGAAGCGTATGAAAATAATGCTCTTTAATTCGTTACAATGTTGTTTCTATAAAGGCATGACGTGTATACGAGCTATTTTCCTTAGAAAATCCTCCACGAAGGCATCCCAACCCTTACGCAGATAGCTCTAGAGCAGAGTTTCTTAAACTGTTGGTCGCGAACCACATGGGGGTTGAGGGACCTGCAGCAGGGGGGCCAAACTTTTTAACAATTTTGATATTTCTTATTATAGTAATTTTACAATTATCAAATATTTTTACACGGTGTATCTGAAAATAGATAAAGATAAGACAATACAGACAAAGAAAGAACAAAAATGTTTCGACGCATTCTTTTTATAATATAAACGTTCATTTTACTTAAGATACAATAACACGTCGAACAAATATTAATTTAGAAGTCAAACAACAAAAATCAGCGTTATATTTTCAAATTTTCACAGGCCTAGTTTCGATGGTTTTACCGAATCATCATCCTCAGCTACAAAAGCGCAAATAGAAAAGCGTCCAAAAGCGCAAAAAAATTGTTGCGCTTTTGCAGCTGAGGATGATGGTTCGGTAAAACCATCAAAACTAGTCCTGTGAAAATTTGAAAATATAACGCTGATTTTTGTTCTTTGACTTCTAAATTAATGTTCATTTTACTTGCTTTCCACGTGACACTCTCATTTCGTCTGTCACTTATTTAAAATTTTCACATTGTCTTAAAATTAGAAATTAAAGTTAATGACCTAAAACTGCAATAGTATATTAACAGTACAAGTGAAAAAATTGACAGTTTTACTCACGTGTGTGTCGGATTTGCGTAATGTTTATGGGGTCCCACAAAATTTTCGTAAATATTATGGGGTCCTGGGGTAGCGAAAAAAATCTCAGTGGTAAAAAGGCTTTGCGACTAAAAAACGTTTAAGAAGCCCTGCATAATCATAATAAATAATAATTTTTCATAATTCTACATAATCATAATAAATAATAATAATTTTTCCATAATCAAATAAACCAAACCAAACCAAACCTATAGTGTCATGGCTTGAAAGAGAATCATTAACTTATCAATAAGATGTTGCTAGATTTTTCTATTTTTCGAAGGCTTGACTAATTAATTACCAAAGGCAGATATTCCTGGAATGGACACACTTACATTCTCAGTTTTACATAAAAATTAATTACATCTAAAATTATTCATAATACCTCCATTTTGCGATTTTAAGCAAATACATACATAAGTATGTCCATGAACTGTTACTCTTATAAGGAGCGAGTTTTAATAATGTTGGAACAGTTCTTGAGATACGCTTTATTAAACATTCGATTTCAGAAAACGCAAAACTTTCTAAATTTTCTATTAAAAGTACTGATAGATAATCTATAATAATTAATTCTGCTAACTACGCAAAACTTTACATCTTCATTACTCAGCCTTAATGTTTTTGTTCTATCTCTCTTTAACTTCCGTAAAGGCGTCTCATATATTTCGCTATTTTAGTACAATCCAAGTGTTATCTATAACAAGCTTTAGTACTGTATCCTTTTCGACGTTAAATATTTAGGATGAGAAATCGGTGACAGATGATATACGGTCCTTTCTTTACATTTCTTCCAAATTTGCCAGTTTTTTTATATTTTGTTATTTTTCGATGTCATCTGAGTTATTACTTTTAAAATATTATCACAGTTTCTCGTTTTATATTGTCTTTTATCTGTAACAATTTCAGATCTAACCCCACTTGTTTCTATGTTTTACAAAACATAGTGTGAGGGGGATATGAGTGACACTAAAACATAGTGTTGATCTGTTCTTATATAGCGTTGAATGAAATTTATCCTGAGTTTTGGATACTTTTGCTTCTATAAATCTCATATTTCTTCTTAAGTGTAAATTTGCATTAATCTAGTAAAAATAATTTCAAATGATATAAACAAGAAGAAAATGCGCACATTAGAATATTAGAGAGCTTACGTCACAGAGACGTTGCTAAGTTTAAGCTGCTTTAAAGTAATATTATTTTGCTCTGCATAAATTTCACCAAACTTTCTTGGATTTATTCAACATATCTTAGTTACTGATCGATCACGGAACAGAGTAATTCTTCTTGCGTGACCCAAGATTATCAGTTTATATGCAGATGGGAATTCCAACATTCATCCAGATTCAGAATATAACAACGCGAGTTTATTTCAAAGTTTTGTTGTTGCAAGACGTGTTTACCTTAAAATATAAAAAGGAAAAAATGAATAAATTCTTTGGAAAGAATAAATATGTTTTCGTGATTTAAGTAGCATAAACATTTATATTGTATCAGTATCTAATACAGTAGAAATATTAATATGTTAGAAATTTTAAATGTTAGAAATTTTAAAAACGCTCCGTATATGATAAATATTGTTCAAACCTTATTTTCTGCTCAGTTCTGTAATGTTTACGTCGTTCTCGTATTTCATAACAATATAGAAAATATTTGAAAGTATTTACTGCATATCATACAATTTACTTATACCTTTAATTTACGTGACCCATGCTTTTCTTCATGTAAGGTATTATTTTCTTCAAATGAAAACTGAAGGTTTACGCATTAAAAATGATGTTTATGAAAGTATTAATTTTCAAAAATTTAAGTAACCCTAAGAAGTTTAACATTTAAATTGTTCGTTTAATTTTCAGAAAGGTAAAGTAGATTATACATGTCCAAAAAGTAAGTTCAAATTACGGAAGGCATTATCACATTTTTAAAATTGTAAGAAAGAGAGGATTAAAACTATTTTTTCCAAGAATAATTTGTATTCAAGTTAGAGAAACAAAATTATTACATTCCTTTCATTTTCAAAACTATCTTTTGCATATCTTGACTTTTGTGCTTCTCATCTTTTGTATCCGTAACTTAAATTCATAAATGCCAATGTATATTATCTTTTTATTGAATTAAATAACGAATCAATCACTGCTATTTTTAGTTCTTAGGGATGCATTTTATGAGATATAGCAGTAGCCATTTAAAAGTTTTCTTCTGTTCTCAGCGCAGTTATTCATTCCTCACTTTGTAGAATGAGCCATGCCCTCGCCGGGACTCGAAACACGCACCTCTCGAATACGCGTCGAGCGAGCTGACCACTACACCACGAAGGTGAGAGAAATACCTTATATACTCCCTCTTTTAAAGAGTGACTGGGGATTATCGCCAAATCCCGGTGGCGCAGAATCATCATTCACCACCTTTTTTTGTTCAGGCGCCACTTGTAGAAACATTAAGTTATTTTGAGATCAGGTGACGTGAAAAATGAGCAACTCCTCCGCCGGGACTCGAACCGCGGACATCTCGAATAAGCATCGAGCGTGCTGACCACTACACCACGAAGCCATGCGAAGAAGGCGTGAGAAGTACCTTATAAACTTCGATATTATTTTTTAAGTAATGCTATTATATTTTAATTTTAAATAACGTAGAGGATAAAAGGAAATTCTAGCTGTTCCGTAGTGAAGACTACATGATCAATTTTTATTTCTGTACAGAAATGAAATAGGAATATATCTATCAAAAATTGACGAAATTGATGCAATCTGTTATTTATCACGCTTTACGTTACCGATGTTATTTTCAAAAACGCAAATTTGGGAATTAAAACCATCTCCGCAAATAACGCTTTGATCTAAACCAATAGTGGTAAATGCAGACAGCTTTCTGACAACCACATCTAATAATTCTAAATAAAGAAGGATGCACATAAAAATTATCAAAATAGAGCATCATAAAACTCCACTGTTTCTTATTCACATTTCTTTTACCATATCCCATATACTACCTTTCAAAAATATAGCCTAGACGGGAAAGAGGTTAGTGACACTCAATGCCATATCGATGGTCCCGGGTTCGAATCCCGAAAAAGTCATGGATGTAAATTGTCTGGCCCTTCATAGGAGGCAAAGATAGGCCACCTATCAGGCGCTTCCGTACCCGGCCTTAGTAGCGGCCAACGCTTATAAACGGCTATAGCCCTATAGGAAAACCACTGGGAAAGTTTTTTAAAAAAACTGTTTTCAGAAATACTACGATATTATATAATCATAAATTTAGCAAGTATTGATAAAATTACGACTCCTTTGTGAACACTTGTGTCAGTCATTATACCTCCATTTTATTTCTTTTAGAAATAAGAACAATATGGACCGTTTCCGTCTAATAATACCAAACCATTACTTCTCAAATTAAATTAAAAAAGGAAATACATATAGACGATTACGATCAGCGTGTTTCTTTATAGTTGTCCATCACTTCAAAGTTTTATTTTTGATACACACGATAGTTCATGAGAAAGAGGTTTACAGAAAATGTAAACAGTCACATTGTAGAGGAGCCATTAGGTGTTTTTTTTAAGTAGGAGACCTGAAAAATGAGCAATGCCCTCGCCGAGACTCGAATCTGGACCTCTCGAATACGCGCCGACTATGCTAACCGTTACACCACGAAGGCATGCTGGAAGAAGGAAGAAAATATCTTATAACATAATATATGGTGTTTGAAATTTTTTTAACTCTTTCCAGGATTATTAAGAGACAAAACTATCACCATCTTTCTCAAAAGTAACTGAAAAAAAATATGCACTCAGGTCAGTTGCAATATATATTGTAAGAAGTAGAACATTCTAGAAGGAGAAAAAGTTTAGAAATGTCAGTAGCTTAGTTTTTCCGTCTTTTATCACCATTAACGTTAAAATTGTGCCAGCCGTACATTTACCACTCAGGGGGACCCACAAACTGCTTGTTCACAGAGCACAAGTATTTTGCATTCGCGCATGCATAAGATCTTTAATTTATCTGTCAAACTACAGAAGTGTATTCTAGGCTGTTCCTAAAAAATTATAGCCTAATTTTAATTTTCATAGCTCTGTTCGTTGTAATTTACAGGACATCTAGCTCAAGTGATTTATAATATATCTACTTAATATACGAGTATTTGTTATAATCTATTATTTCAATCTGTAAGATATGTTTCTAAAGCCATATGTTACGTACTCCTGTACACAAACCTACGCGTGATCTAATATTTCTTTTAAAGCCTATTTGAAACCGTAATTTTAAAAGGAAATTTATTTTGTATATTAATTGTCCTTCTAATTTTTTTATTGTTTCTTAAGAACGACGAGGTTTTATATCCACGACGGAAAAACACATGAAATGTGAAATGCTATATGCTTTAGATTTCGTGTATTTATATAGAAGATTCTTACAGAAAAGCCGCGAATGCTTGCATTTAAGGATTTGGATTTTAAATTTAGGTAAAAAGTACGCAGACTCCTGCCCTAAGATCCCCACTATTTGCATGAAGAACACTCGATGGGAAGAAATCCAAAAATGTAACAACATTTTCTTTCCTAACGGGCCCAACAACGGCAAAGCTAACAAGTCGCTGAATACTCGTAGTTCGATACCAGGTTCCAATCCCGTGAACGGGCTAGCTGCATATGCATTTTCTTGGTTATTCCCATGTATAACGCGAATACAAGCCAGTTTCTCTTAGAAAATCCTCCATAAAGCATTCCTCCCCTTAGGCAGATAGCCCTCGAGGCTTTGCGGTAATCACAGAAACCAAAACAAACCTTTCTTGACGACATCCTGAACTTCCGAATTGAAAACTTTTCAATACTCTCATTCCGCAAAGATACTAGAAGGATCCATGCCTTGCCTGAGTTTCGAAATAAGGTCGAAAACTATACTGAACCAATGCCTGAAATAGCCGCGTTGTGCAAGCAAAGTCGAAAAACCACCCTACAGCTAACTTATTCAACTACTGGGAATTCATCTGAGAACGAACTACACGTCTCCTATATTTGTATCCACTCAATCGCTAGGGGACTGTTAAGTATAAAATGAGTTGTAAATAAGTATTGTTAAAGCAATCTATGTATACAAATATGAAGCGGATTAATTACATGAGTACCTTATGCAGCCAGTTTTAGAATTAAATAGAGACGCAATTTAAAGAGGCTTAAATGTAATATGTTAGAAATATTAACATATTATTTCTAGGGGCTTATGACGGAATAATTAAATAGCAAAAATTATTGCTTATAGCTCACATAATCACATAGTTGTAAGCGCATAAGCGTAAACGTTACTAAGGTTTTTCCGTGCCCGATGAATTGGTTAAAACATGAGACACAGTGGACATTTCATAACTTCATAAGGTATATTTGCATGAAAAGTATAAGGTGTGCATATATGTAGGTCTTGTGTATTATGTAATAAATCTTTATTTGTTTCCGAGCGTAGATTTTCTCAGTGTTTGCCTGTTTCTAATCAGAGACTAAAATCTTAAGACAATTATGAAATCTTGAAATTTTTTCAGTTTGTTATTTAAACTCTAATATTCGTAGTTTACTCCGAAGATACGAAATTGAGAATAACTCTGTTCATGCATTTATAACTTCCGCATTGCAATAGTTAGTTAACATGCACATGAACGAGGGATATTTCCCACAATTCTGACACGCACGGGTGAGAATATTGAATAACAGTCGATTGCTTGACTTTGCAATCCTTGATATTACAGTCAGTTTGCGTGACAAATGGGATAACCGAAGATCGGATATTAGGAATTTATTCGATACACGAAGAATTTTCAATTATATAGGAAATATGCAACGGTATGTATTTCTTATTTATGCAAAAGCAGTTTAAATAGTCGCTTGCATCCACAATATGCAATATTTAAATCTAGGGTAAGATGAAAATTTATAAATGTGTATAAAGATAAATAATTTGATCAGATGAAATGCATCGAAATCGTCGTTTAAACTATAAAAAATGTTAAATACTAGGGTTTCTTAAGCAAGGTTTGTTTTGCAATAAAAACGAAAAAAGTGATAATTATCTTTAATTATCATTTATTTTCTGAATTTCCATGCTATTCTCAAGTTTTATACAACTTTCTTGTGGCTTCAGTGAACGATTTTTTGGATACCCTTCTCATAAAATTTTCCCGGCAGTGATTCACTGCTGTTTTCACATATCCGTCGTGCTTTTCGTATCATCGAGTAATTTTTCAAAATCTTCTATTATCGATGGTTCATGATGAATCGCGCTTTGACAAAGCCTTCTTGAGCCAGAACTCTATTCATTACGGACGCTTTCTCAACCTTATCTCACCCATTTTGTGTTTTGTGTCACAGTTGCATTGTCATCTATTATAATAAAAAATAAATCTAGTTAATGATGGATGTGGCACAATACCTGTTAACTATTGGTTATCTATTAACCGTACCTATTAAGCATTTTTGAATTTATCAGCTCTTTCTCATTGTAAGTGGATTCATTTATTTGACTTGAGTAATATTATTTATTTCATTAAAAGGAAATAATGAATATTTTGTTAAATCTGGGTGTTTGAAGATATATTAAGTTTAAGACTGTTGCTTTTTTTAGCAGTAATAAAACGCTGTTATTGAAATCGGCAGTACGAATTTCTCAGAATGAACTCTTCATTTTTGATAAGAGAAAAGAGAGAGAGAAGCTTTTACGCGAACAAGTAAAAATTCTTTTCACGCATAAAAGTAGAAACCTCGCATTTATACTATTTTGCGGAAAGGTTTTCAGCATGACCAGGAAATTTGAAATTTTTATATATAACACAAAATGTATAATTCTTAAAATTAAAATGGAATCTCACTTTAGAACTATATGAATTTGTTTTCACGTTGCATTCGTAAAAATATCATTAATAAAAAAATCTAAAGACATTCCTGATACAGCGAAAGAAGAATTTGCCATTAAAAATTTTCGAAAATATAAAATTAAAAAGATCTAAATCATCATAAAAATAAGAAGCATCCTGAATTCTCTTCAGTTTATCTAATGTATGGTGTTATGATTATCTTTTACTAACTGCAATAAAGCTGCAAATTTTAGCAAAAACTATTAGTAAGCTACATTTTTAATAAAATATATTTTAATTTATAAAATTATATACGAAGTATAAAAAGTAAAATAACGATTTAAACTATTGAGAAATACGTTTATTGTTTTGAAATCGCTAGATTTTTTATTCAGGAATGGATTGAATAAATATGATTGATTACTCTTTTCTGGAAGGCAGTAACACTCAGAAAATCCGCAATGCGTGACTATACGTGGCGGACGAACTAAAGGTGTTACTTTTTGCGCAGTGCCAAGGGGGGGGGGCTTTCAGATCTTTAGAGTTTTTATCATTCGTTCCATTTTGCCTGGACAGGCTTTTATACACTGTAAAAGTCTTCATGCGGCCCTTAATTTCACAACTATTGGTCATCGGCATATACTTCCAGTAGCAAAACATACTTTAAAAAAGAAAATTTTTCCTATTATTTCCTTTTTAAATTTTAAAAATCAGTTTTGTAAAATCTACGAAATTTACTATTTTATACGTTACCAATCAGTAGTTATATAGATAGAGTAAATTTACGCTTATTCCAGAAAATAAAACACAAACCATTTCACTCCTATAAGACAAAAATTGACCAAGATATTTAAAGTTTGAGATGATGATCAGACATCGTACTAACATCTAAGAGTGAGATATATAAATTTTTACGTAGCTAAAGATGATAGGAAAAGGTTTCTTTTATTAAGAGATTAAGTACGCGGCTTTCTATGTGGGCTATAGTGAAACATTTTGATCATTGAAAATCTTTCGAAAAGAAAGATCTTATTTTCTGAATCCAATAGAATTCGTACTTCTGAAAATATTGGCAGGTTTCAGTATTAATCCATAGCCAGTTCATAACATTATTTCCATAAATTAAAAATGAAGAGTATTTCTAGCCCATTACGTTTTGTATGACTATTAAATTTATACTCCCGAAACAATAGAACTGCATGTGAATATTATTAAGGCCTTTTTAACATCTAAAAATGTTTAAACTACTTGCCTGAAAAATATATTCGGCATACAAATGCAACACAGTTATAAATTAAAAAACGCCGCACTATAATATATCGTAAAGGAGCATCACTAAATGACAGTAGAGGGAAAAATCGCCCCTAATAATTCCAGTTTAGTTTTAACTAACATGTCAAAGAAAGCCAAAACTGGTGGCAAAATCCCATATTTTGAAATTAAAAGGGTTCATTAATTTTTGTCATATGGGAGTCAAACGTTTTGCGCTTTATGTTTGCGATAAGTATAAAGGTGTAGGGAGAGGGAACCGTAAAAAAAATGTTAAATTTCAGAACTTTTAGAATTTTTATTTAAAAACATCAAAACATGAATAGTTGCTTTATTTAAAATATTTTTGCAATCGGAATTACATGTCTGTGACAAACGGTTGCGAAAATAAAGATCGCATAAGTTATCTTACGGACCTGCTGTGTATTAAGTGAAAACAATGCGCCTTCAAGTTAGATAACAGATGTAGTTTTATGGGGAAAACGTGCTGTATTCTAATTTCGGTTAAATGTGTCATGTGTAATCTGACTGTAGAATCATTTTTTCCCTTCTTTATTACTTGGCATCTTGGTGTTATTGTAAACAATTTCCATCTAGCATTAGTAAGTCTGGAGATCGAATCCCAGCGAAGACATCGCGGATCTTTTTTCGTGTTTCCTGCTTCCTTTATTTTCTGACAGTTTTTAGTGAATAGACTTTTATCTCCGGCCCCACGTCAGGAGGATATTAGAAAATTAGAGTCTCTCTCGGGCGATGAGGTGGCAATCGCAGTTGCATCATTTTACTTCTTCCCGTGGCTCTGATTGGCTTTGTTGACAGTGATACGGCATTCCCTTCTTCCGATATAAGACGATGTGAGGCGTAGTTGAGTTGAGCATCGATTCTGATAATTAATAGATTAAGAAAGGAGGCGAAAACGTTGTGTAAAACTGAGAATCTGAAAAAATATAGAAGGACGAGGAAAAATGTGCAGAACTTAGAAGAAGTAGTTTAGGTAGGGTTCGAACAAACATAGAGTAAAGCAAGAGAACTTAAAATACGATCTTAGCTCGTAGACGCTTTGGAAATTTATTAAATCAAGCTAAAATTATTTTAAATGATAATAAATAAAAAAATAATACATCCTCAAGCACAAGACTTAGTCTTATACAAACTAAAGTTTTTACAAAATGCGTATCATTTTTAATATACTGCCATCCTTGCTGAATTGCTAAAATTTGGGGTCTTTAAGAAACAGAACCTCTAAGATGATAACATTTGCCAGATTATAAAGACTGTCATCTCCGCCCATGGCACTATTTGAAAAGGTTTTATGATAAACACGACAACAACATCTATGCTGTTAAAATTACTTAAAAAAATCACTATTAAAATGCGCATGTTGTTTCAAGAGCATTATATTATTATACAAAAAACGAATATTTTAACAGAAAATATAAAAAAACGCAAAAAAAAATTAAACTTGTCCTATTGTACTAATTCTCTGTTGCAAGTAAAAACTGCGTGCTCAGTCTGACTCAAAGCTGCACTAAACATTAATATTTTTCTTTTTTCTCATTTTTTATGAAGAACGCTATACAACTGCAAACTTTTATAAAATCCGGTCTTCTTACGAAGCATACAATTATAACTAAATTGTAGAAAGACAACTAGTGACTTTTCACTGTGTCTTATAAATACCACAAAGACAGGGAACGGGTGTAAAAGACTCTTTTATTAATAAAAATAACTAACAGACGGCAATAACTCCTTCTTACAAAAGCCAAAACCTTTGACTTAAATCAAAGATAATGTACACTGCTGCCCACCGTAAATGAACACCCTGAAGGAAGCATGCAAATAACATGAAATTTACAACATGCATTAGCGGAGGTGAGATATGCAAATGATTAGAATTTCAGCGCAGACGCACATCACGCGCGCTTGTGGCGCCACTTCAAAGCGCTATTTAAGGCTTAGAGTTTTTGACGATTTCAAGTTCGGCAATTGTGTTTTTTTTTTTGTGGTTTTTTCAAAAAAAAAACGATTAATTATGCCTCGTAGTAAACAGCGACCATCGTTTGATCAAGTATCTAAGTTCGACAGAGGAAGGATAGTGACCTACCGAGAGTGTGGATTATCTTTCAGGGAAATCGGTAGTCGTGTTGGACGAAACCAAACAACTGTAATGCGGATATGTGACCGTTGGATGCAGGAGGGTACAACGGACCGACGTGTTCGATCCAACTCAGTACACTTCACGTGACGACAGGAACATTGTGCGTATGGCAGTGACGGATCGCTCAGTCACATCACGAACCATAAAACAACACATTCAGTCTGTAACGCATCATCCAGTGTCTGCGCGTACCATTTGATGCTGTTTACAGCAGAGTGCTCTGTCCGCAAGACGTCTATTGCTTCGTCTACCCTTGACGCAGAACCACAGACGTCTCCGCCGCCAATGGTGCGATGAAAGAAGGATGTGGACGGCAGAATGGAATGAAATTGTCTTTACTGACGAGTCACGCTTCTGTCTGCAACACCACGATGGTCGGATTCGAGTCTGGAGACACCGTGGAGAGAGGATGCTGAACAGCTGCGTTATGCACCGCCACACTGGTCCTGCACCGGGTATTATGGTATGGGTGGTATTGATATCATTCTCGCACTCCTCTAGTACGCATTGCTGGTACTTTAAACAGCCAGCGCTACATCTCCGAGGTGTTGGAACCAGTTGTCCTTCCTTACCTTCAGGGCTTGCCCACAGCCATATTTCAACAGGATAATGCGTGGCCACACGTGGCTCTCATTGTCTAAGGGTTCTTCGTCAATCGCCAGATTGAATTGCTTTACTGGCCGGCTCGCTCTCCGAATCTTTTGCCGATAGAAAACATGTGGTCCATGGTTGCTGAACAATTGACCCAGATTGCATCCCAAGCTGCCACATCAGATCAACTTTGGCAACGTGTGGAAGCTGCTTAGTCTGCTGTACCGAAAGAAC
The DNA here is from genome assembly GCA_000611955.2 of Stegodyphus mimosarum. Lineage (NCBI taxonomy): Eukaryota > Metazoa > Arthropoda > Arachnida > Araneae > Eresidae > Stegodyphus > Stegodyphus mimosarum. The sequence continues at coordinate 1,237,501 of KK116152.1, forward strand.
ACATCCAAAGTCTCTTTGAATCCATGCCGAGGAGTGTGGCAGCGATGATCTCCAACAATGGCGGCTACTCTGGCTACTGATTCTCGAAGGAACCACACTTCACAGAAGTCTATACATTTAATCATTTGATACTTGGTCAACATATTATCTTCTAAATAAATTTTGTTGTGATATCTCTTGTTTTTCTTGATGTTGCAATTTGGGTGGGCAGCAGTGTATAAACTAAAATTATTGAAGTTAAAGTACCCACCGGGTTCACAGTATAAATAGTGCACAAGCTGGCTCTGACCAAAGTCGGCGCAAATAAGTCTAATGGCAAGAATAATTCAACACCGCAGAATTCTAACGGACAGAATCAACGTTAGTGACGTGCCCTTCATGCAGGCTGAAAACGCTCTGATTTCCCCCTCCAAAACGTCCTTTAAATACTAACTTCATTCTACTTAATTCGAATATCGCGCGAACTGAAAATTAATATTCTGGCAGGGAAATAAAATTAGGATTGATATGAAAGCAACTTAAATTAAAGTAACTGGTTAGAAAATTAAAACGAGAACTTACACTTTAATAGCCATAATTTTAAACCCAATAAAACTATTCACAAAATGTTATATATATATTAAAACTATCCAAGAGAAATACTGAAATTAATCAAAACAAAAAGGCTACTTATCGAAACCAGATCAAATATCGAAATTTTCAACTAGGAACTCCTGCGCAACGGTCGCACGAACGGCAGTTTCTATTCAAAGCATGGGGAGAAGAAAAGGGTTATGGGATACAAAATATTCGTTTTTATGCTTCAAAATATTAGCTATAAAAGTACTTTAACGGCAAATGTCTTTCTCAAATTTCATTTTTCGATTAAAATTAAGTTTTATCATATCTTGCCCCATTGCGAAGTATTTTGAATTTGATTTTGATAGGTACTGAAGGAAAGGATTCCCCTTGAACGAAAATCAATTGACTGTGATAGCTATGTTTTGAGGGAAAATAGAGGAAGAAAGAAAATATGATAGGCGACGAGTAAGAGAAGATATAGGAATTTTCTACTTCCTTGCATACTGAAGTGTACAAGCCGCGCACCGCGCTTAGTGTATCCAAGTACGGAAATTCAGCTGCAACGGGCAGTCTGACAGTGCCATCTTTGGCGAGATAACTTGTTTCTCTGGATCCAACTCTGATGTACGGCGGAGTGCCATCTATAACAGCCAGAAAGGACAGCGTTTCATCAAGCATCATTGAGTTCATTCCGGCGTCGGTGGTTTGGAAGTTGCGTGCTTCATTGCACATGTTCATTTTGAATCCTGTTCCAATGGTTTGATATCGACAACTGTAACACATTGTAATGCTCGGGATTTGGAAATCGGCTGTTTCATGTGAAGTTCTTTCAATCAATTATGTGAAGTATTTCAATGAAACGTTTATTCCCTCCGACCTCTAGAAATATTTGTTCCCGCTGTGTTGTCGAAGGCTGCACAGGGAACTTAAACTCTGTCTCTTCCAACTGAAAATCTGAATGACAATGTTAATGAGTTCCTTTCTGTTTACATGGGTAGCTAAAAAGCTGTAAATGTATGCTTAAGGTGTTCCTGTATTAGTTACCTGTGCAGCTAAAGATGCTTATGTTATCTTGCCCAACGACGACTCAATAGGTTTATAAACCCAGACAAATGTATTATGGTATGATCTGATATGCATTCTGATATAAATGTCATAAACATGATGAATAATTTAAAGGAACTACTAAAAGTAATACTTCTTATCATATGCATGCGTTTGCATGTTTTATGATTTTACCTTGCTTACATCTTAAGACTCAAAGTTTAGTTTCCTATGGTCGAACCTGAATATAAATTTTGCGAACTTTTTTAAATGGTAGTTTAAGGAATCGAATTTATATCTAAGTCACGCCTGTGCAGCTCCTCGCAAATACAACAGAAGAACTCAAACCTTTTGCATACGTTTTCAGTTCTATAATTTGTCAACCTTAAAGAAAATAGCACCATGAAAAGAGATATATATTGCAATTGATATATAAATTGGAATTATTTATAAATTTCTTCAAATCACTTTGATGAGCAATATTAACATTTAATCTGAATATTCTTTTTTAAATTGCTGATTCTTCTTTGATAAGTATTAAATGTATAGAACAAGTATCCATTTAAATACGATTGCTTCGCTGATAAATTTTGAAAAATCCCATGCTAGAAAAATATTAAAGCTCAGCTAAGTTTTTGCTTGTGTTGAAGTATATTGCTTAATCGTGCTTCTTTGAATATTGGTTGAAGAAATTTTCTGGAAGTAATGAATTTTACATCCCTATTACACGGGACATTACTCCTAAAATTGATATTACTTTTACACGTTGAAACTGGCAATAAAAACTTAATAATGTGATGTGACAACCATGTTATATCTAAAGATGCATTTTTAAAATGCATTTTGTAAACATGGTGCAATTCCTGTTAAGCAATAGATATCATGATTTAGGCTTTGGAACATTTGTAACAGTGCTTTAGCCATAAACAGCTTGAGAAGTAAAAACTACTGTGAACTTTGTTACCCTTCATATGCTGTCTTTGAGAACTTTCTTTGGTGTTAATTGTTATCACATGATAACAACTACTGTTATCACATGAAGTGATTATTGAGCTGGCTTTACCAGTTAGGCTTTTACTAATACCAGTGCTTTAAATAAATGCATTTTTAATTTCATTAAATTGAATTAAAAATCAATTTTATTCCTTAAAAGGAAATTTTATTTACTGCTTCTGATATTTTAATTAAAAATTAAAAATAGAACATTCAAGATTAATAATTTTAATTGACTGAAGAGGAAACATTATGTATATTTAATCAATTTTGCTATGTATAATGATTCCTTTAAGTTAAATTAAAAGAGTTTTATCTCACAACTAGCCGAATGTTTAAGACTACCGAATGCTGATAGTTTGAATCATGTTCGAGCCCGGTCAAGCATCCCGGCTGCATGATGGGTTTTCATAGTTTCTTCCCTGTGTAATGTCAATATAGGCCAGCCTCCCTTAGGCCTTGTTATTTCAAGCTAATTAAATTGTTCTCTTAAGACAGAAACAAAATATCGAACCCCTTTTTTTCATTCTTAATAAACCTTTTTTTTTTCGATACTCTAATCAACACGATGAACTCCTTACTGTGTCGAAATCAATTTGCAACATGTTCCTTTCTAATTTGGTTGCTCAAAAATGTAATTATGAAAATAAAAGTTACTTAATTTAAAATGTATTTACATAAATCTGAATGGAATAACTGAATGATAATGTTTTATATTTTAGTAGACAGAAGAACGCATTTTTCATCAAAATATCAGTTTATAAGGCTGCGCACATAATTATCTGTTATTCTTTGGTCATTAATACACTTTCGGTTGTGTCAGACTTCGGAAATATTTTGAGAAATATCTCAGTCTTGAACCCATTACATAATTTTATGACCAATTAGAGAGAGCACCAATTTTGTTACATAACAGTACGGCCAATTATAAAGTTCTAGATTTTCATATTACTAGATTTAAGAGCAAGCATGTCCACTTCCTTAAGTTTCATGCCCTATTTCGAAAGACTAAGTTTTTCATTTCGGGCTTCTGTTTTATGTTAGTTAATTATGGTCATAAATTCGAGAGTTTTTTGTCTTAAGAAAACGAAGACCTTCTCGGAGAACTTTCTGAAGAACGTTATCTAATGGTTCTTATTACACATGAATTTAGTTTTCGCACTAATGTACTATATCAAAGTATATGTCTGTCTAAGAACTAAATTTAGTTTCTTTACTGTTTAGTAGCTAATTCTCATTCCAGCAAGAACTTTAGCATAGGTTTAGACTAACGTGATCAGGACTTACTTCTTGACGTAGATTTCAAACGATTTGTCATGTAATCCATGTACTATTAAAATAATTTCAAAATAATACTCTCTGAATAACAGATAATCCCTTTTCTTACAGGAATTAACTTTGTTAACGCAATTTAAGCAGTCTTAGAATTTGATGTACAACTCAGCTTCTATATTTGAACATTTATTCAAATTTTAGGTTTAGTGCTAAGGCCGTATTAGCATTGGTTCATATTTTAGTCCACATTTTTCTCTTTTAATAGTTAAGATAAATAGTATACATCACCTGTGCATGTAAACATTAGCTCACTCATGTCTCTGTTATCACACAAAGATATCTCAATTTCGCTAATCTCAGGCTGTGTTCGGCTCTTGGCTAATTTTTTTGGGGCCTACCACAAGAAAATAAATTTAAATATATAAATATATAGTATTAATAAAAATACCGAATAGCCAAGTAAGTATGCAAGCTTGGAGTGCTGAAAAGAACTTTTCAGACGGTTTTTTTAATGAAAATGCTTCCTCACCTGCTGTTAAGAAAGTTCCCTTTCATAGATACAATTAACTGAAATCCAATGACACTCAAATCTAAAGCAAAATTTCGTGCAGGAACTATCCCCGAATTTCACAAATAAAATACTTGTCCGCGCGATTCCAAGAAAGCTTCAAATTTGCGTAAATTTACGGAAAAGAGCAGCCTTATCAACTGATGCTTTGATAGAAAATTTGTTCTTCTGTCTATCAAACTATAGGCCTCATCATTCAGTTATTCCATTCAGATCCATATAAATATATTTTAAATCAAACAACTTTTTTTTCTTGCATAATTTCCTTCTTGAGCAACCTGACTGGAAAGGAAAATTGCAGATTGACCTCGACACTGTAAGGAATTCATCGTGTTAATTCGAGAACTGAGAAAGAAAGAAAAATCACTTCAGAAATAAACTTGGGGCACACAGTACTTCAGTTTCATGTGATTTTAAGTCTTCTTTTGAATAAAAATATCTTAAACACCTATCACATAGAAATGTTTGATTTGTAAATGTTTGACTTGGTATTACTTTATTAATATTTTTAATCCAACAGTAATGAGCATTTTGATCATCTTTCGTATAAAACAACTTTGCCTGTTTTCTAAGTTATCATCAGTTTTTCTTAATTGGTATATTGGTTTTTCATGATCATATACATTTACAAATGTATAATTAATGTCTAGAATTTTTTTAATATTATCTAGAGATAGAGGAAATTCATTTCCTTTGAAATTTAATTTCTTTTCCAATTTCACCTAGTTTGTAATTTTATTTATTTTGAACGCATAAAATCTCTCCGTGCGCCACGGGGCTTGGAAAAGTAAGTTAACATTAAATATTACATGCATAAATAAAACGAACAGAAACAGAGCACAGCAGTCTAGACTTCACAAAAACAAGTTAAGTTCATTAGCCTAGTCACACCAAAAATTTTCAAATCGTTCTGCTAGCATAATCCAGGGCCATCGAAGGTAGGTCAGGAAAAAATGAAATGTTCCACGTCTTGAGGTAGGTTTTTTGAATATCATATAAATTATTTGATCTTAGATTGAAACAAAACCGGTAACTTGCAAATTTACTGTGACCAGATAAAACTGAGAAACTTTAAAACTTCATATGGTTTGATACTCTTTCTGGATGAACTTTTGTAGGATAAACAACCGATAGAATAGTTCACATAATATATTTATCATCATTATTTTTCACATGTATGATTACGTTTTTGCTTTTAGCTTTTTGTGGTAAATCAGTATAAGATTATTCTTTAAAGTGGGTAGTACTTGTTAATTCTCAATTATAAGTGTTTAATTTTTGCAAGAATCTATCCTGATCCTTTCACTATAAATTTACATAATTCATTAATCAGTTTATCAATGGCATAATCCCACAAGGGATCCATATGACTTGACCTTAGCTTTACTTTATTGGTTGGTTTAAACGAATGCTCTTTAAATTGATCTCCATTTTTATACATGCAAAACAATTGCAAGTTTACTTTTACTTCTTTACCTCTAGCCTTATTTGAAATTTTTTCAATCACAATCTTTCTTAGGAGAATCATTCTTCCTCGAGGGGAATAATAATGTTTTTATTTCTAATATTAATTTATAAGCGGTTTCAATTAGCTCAATTTGTTTATGAGTACGCATGCTGTCTCTATGAATCAAACTTGGCTGATGATGACTTTACAAGGTACTTTCTTCCTTCCTTCTGCATACTTTCGTGGTGTAACGGTAGCACATTCGGCGCGTATTCGAGAGGTCCAGATTCGAGTCTCAGCGAGTGCATTGCTCATTTTTCATGAACTCATGCTTCAAAATAACATAATAACTCTACACTGGTGCCCGAACTTAAATCTGGTAGATGATGGTTCTTCACCGACAGATTTGGCGATTGAGTCCCTTAATCTCCAGTCGCCCTTTAAAAGGACGCGTATAAGGTACTTCCTCCCTCTTTTCGTGGTGTAACGGTAACATACACAGTGCGTACTTGAGAGGTTCAGGTTCGAGTCCCGGCGAGGGCATTGGGTATTTGTCATGTACTCCTGCTTCAAAATAACCTAATGTACAACTTTCATAAGATTTTTTTATAATATTTACTACACTGATCCCATTTAATTTGCAGTTTTCTAGGCTTCTTTGGTTTCGAAAGTATTACGTTTTGTTAAAAGGAAATATTTCTTTTAATTCTTTTCTTTAAATTTGACCAATCACATCATTAACCAAATCAGCTTTTTTAAACTTAAATAATTATCGGTATTATGCCATTTACAATAATCATAAAGTTGTTTTACTGTTTTTGATTTTAATGTGTTTCCAAAAGGTGTTTTCGTTTGAATTATATGATTAGTCAAATCAGACGTGAATAATCAGCCTTACCATTTACTCTACAACAAGCATTGCCTTGTTTCACTGTTCACCGTCATAAATTCTTTAGCTGGTAATTGCTTCTAAAACACTTTTGTTTGTGTGAATAAGTATATTTTTTTTCACATTCATAAGCAAATTTTGCGTATTTAATTATATAGACACATTTTTTTAAAAATTTGAATGATAATATTTACCTGTCTGATAAAAATTATCTACAGTTTTCTTATTTTTACAAGTTTTACATATCTTAGTCTCCATTTATATACATTATTTTTAAAAAGACATAATAGTATAAGAAAGCAGAAGAATAAAACATATAAGAAAGATTAAGGAAGAAAATGCTCCCAATTTAAATACTCAGTTTTTAAATAAGGTTGAATTGTTACTTCTCGATTTGTTTTCACTCTCATATCAAACCGCTCATCAACTTTAACTATGGCTAAAAAACCGGATTTTCCTTATGCATAGAAAACGAAGTGCAATATTTTTAATCGTTATCATATCGGATACAGGACCTGGTTCAAAAGATTCTGTAAAAAATGAAATTTTAACATGTCCTTCTGTAAGAAGTCTTAAATCTTCGCTTAAAACGTTTTGCGAATTTATAAAAATGCAAATATTCCTTAGGTTTTAAAGTAATAAAATCAAGAAAACTAGTTGCGTAAAATGGAACAGCCTTTTCATAAATAAAATATTTCGTAGCAATGTATTGATCAACTGAAGGACACAGCTGGATAAAATTTTATTTTCCATGTCATAATTTCCATTACCTTTTAATTTTATAGTTGGAGGAACATAAACACTTTCTTCATTGTATTGTAAAATATTATCATATTTTTCAATACCCTCTTATGGACAATATTTTTTGGTTCAATGGAAATCTTTTGATTTTCCATATCGTAATTTCTATCGATCATCTATCTGAAGCCTCATTTTTCTCCGTTTTTTTACTAAATTGATAATACTCTGTCATTCATTAAAGAATAAAGGTTTTTCATTTTTCCAAAAGAGGGCATCATAGGAATTTGTTTCGAAACCATATTAATTTTACAGATTCTTCTCTATTGTAAGATGAAGTAAAATCTAAAACAGCCTTTGAAGCGTTTCTCAGTTTATACTGAAAATTAATGTCTAAACTATTTAATTATAAATAGTCCTCGTGACGTGAGAGATAGAAACAAACCATAGGATGGAGACTTCCATACTCTTTATAGCTTACCAGGCATCCTGTGTCCGTGTTGATATTATTGAATCCTTCTTCTAAAAGAGCCGAATACAACTGATTATATTTCTTATTAAGTAAAATCCATTTCATGTGTTTCATTTGGAATATTTATACTGTTATTCACTGTTAACCAACAAGAAACGGTATCTTTATAAGGGTTCATACTATTTTTTACTAATTAGTTATTTTAATTTGTTATCATTTTCTATCACTCATTGTTTCCCTTGCGTTTTCTCGCCAGGATGTAAATGACTTAGAGTGAACGAGAGAGTAGATTTGGGGTTTAGTAGTGAGAAGGTTAGTCGGAGCGTGTTTTCACTATTGAGTGCGGGCGTTTGTTATTTCTACAGCTGTTTGAATCCTGAATCTAGGCTTCGAGCTTCTTGCCGCCGAAGTTAGTAACACGCCGGTGTACGTTTCTGAGCCAACCTAATAGTTTAAAATAAGTGGTGTAGTTTTGAACGACTAGCTTATCTTTAAGTTTAGTTTGTTACCTTTAAATTGCTCACCACAAGTGGATAGTAAAATTATAAAAACGTAAGGTCGTGACATCTGTAAATAATTGAGTTCAATAAAAGAGTCTTTTGCACCTTTTCCCTAGTTGTATTCATCTTCTTAGGACTACACAGATTTTGGAGTAGGCTTAGTTGCAGTTCGTGTTAGCAAAGACGATTAGATCTTATAAGTTGTTAAATATCGTACTGTTCATTATGAGGTTTTCTTTTTTAATGTTTTATGGAACAACACAGATGCTTAACATTTCAACTGATGAAGATTTATCTTCACACATGTCATCCGTGTTTTACATTGGGCTTGATAGTTTAATTCTATATTCATTTCTAGTTTATTCCAAAATATTTATTTGAATTCTTTAATTTTAAGTTTTCTATTTCAGTATTTTTATGAAATTATTAGACTCACTTCTCCTATAACAATTTTATAGCCTTTACTATCAGTTGTGTATAATATATTTCCATCTTTACTCCTTTCAAATTTAAAACCTGTAATAATCCTCTGTATTCTTTAAAGAAATTAAATATATGTTTCAATGGCGTATAAACATTTAAACTTGACTATCTTTCGTAAGCTCGAGTCTCCTGCGAAACCTTAGTTGTATTTTTATTCAGTTTTACTATTTTAGTAACATTTGGTGTCTTTTGTACATTTTCATTAGTTCCTGAATAACTTAAATAATGAGTGTCTGCATGATCAGATGCATCTTTGTAGAAAAAAAGTTGGTAGGCTCAAAATTCGAATAATCAGCCATAAAGATTTTAAACCCCAGGGGTTATAATCTGAAACCGTATTTTGATGATTTTCCTCAATGCTAGTGCCTCCTATATTTTAAACACCTGTTGTTGATCAAATCGAATCCATTAACACATGTTACATGATCATTCCTAATGGGATAACCGTCTGATTTTATAATTCTAAGCTTTTGTTAAACGAAAACATTTGAAAGCAGAAACCAGCTATCTAAACTCTTGATCGAAATTTGTATTTTCGTCATTCAGATCAATATTTTGTTTTCAATGTTTTCATATTCATAACACTTTATAGATCGATTGTGATTGTAATTCGTATTACTCAGATCATAAATCTTTCCCATTTACTTAGAAATAAAATACGGGTTATATCTTTTCAGACCTTTACTCGTCTTAGACAGTACATCTCTCAATTTCTTATGAAAAACAGACTTAGTGTTTTTAATGTTTCATTGCAAATCTCGGTTAAAATATCCTCAGAAAACCCTCTTTCTTGGATTTCTTTACTCTTTCTATAATATCTACGATGATTCATTTATATGGGAGAAATCTTTAACAATAAACTGTAAACATTTTCTAAATATCCGATTTTTTATTTTCTGATACAAATAATAAATAGTATTTCACTTCTTTCTTGTTCAGGTTTAATAATTCGATCTTTTGATCTGTGATTTTCATGCAATGCTCTTACCTTCTTCATATTTTACATTAAAAATATAGGTTTATCAAACGTTTCCACAGTTTGGTTGATAATTTGGTAGTAAGTATTTATTTCTATACGAAAGGATAACATACCTTGTCTAATCATTGATCAAAGCTCATTTGGCAATATCGCAGTGAATGTAGGATACTGTTATTTCCGTTCGTTATGTCGTCGATGTATTCTTCTTGTTGAGCTTTCTCATAAATGTTGTCTTCATATTTTAGCAGTTTATGCACTTTACTTACAGATAAATCTTTTTATATCCGTTCAGTAATTTGATAGTAAACATTGTCTAGCGCTTAGAATACCAAATTGAAAGGAAGATTCGTATTTTCCTACTCTCTCTTAAGTTGTTAAAGAGATAATCTTCTAAATAATTGTTTCTGTAATGGTGTAATTTACATCTGGAATAATGAAATGGAAAAACTGAAATCTATCACAGTATTTAAATGTATTATTTCCGCCATTTTTATTTATATCATACTAAGAAACAAACATGGTGAACCATCGAGTGCTACATTTTTTTATTTTAAGCCGATGAGCAAATTCAGCAGTGAATTATTTCAGGTTTATCTCCTGAATTTAAAATCAAATACTTCATTTATATAGAATAAATTTTTCCTTGTAGTCATCCGGGGTTTGAGTAAAATAATTTAAAACTTTTAAAGGAGATTGGTTTAAGAGATAAAGGATTTTGTAAAATACTGTCAGTACAAATTGTTTTTTTCTCTGATGTTCTGAAATATTTTGCTATATTTTCACGCGTATTCCTTAATTTTGTGTAATCAGCAAAAGAGTTAAAATATTCAAAAAATGTGATTCGGATGGTTATAATAACAAACATAATGGTTTTCGTGTCTTATAGATACATGTAAATTGATAATACCGTTTTCGAATTTTGTCTATCTTTTTGGGAAGTTACTACGAAATAAAAACTCTTTTAAAACCTGTCTTATATTTTAAATTACTTTCAGTCTTTTTGTTGGAAATTCCCAATTTTGATACACTTCCTTTCCACGAATGGGTTTTAAACCTCCTCCTTGATTAGTTTGTAAAGCCCGTATAAATTCGGAATTAAGTATTTTTGAGACGGTTTCAGATCCAAGAAGTTTTTTAACGTCGACACCTGCCACTGCACCTATCGCACCTAAAAGATCGCACCTATTTGGAGACATTTTCTGCTCAAAGCAGGAATCAGAAAGGGAAGAAATCCTCCCTCTTTGTTCTGATGCAATTGATCTTTGCTCAAAGTTATTCTTCCTCCATTTTTAATTTTTTATTTGAAATTTTTGAAAAACGTATATCAAAATTAAATGCCTCTTTGCCTCGTCATCTGTGATTTTTAAAGAAACACTTTTTCTACTTTCAAATGTTTTCCCGTTTTTCTTCTTGACGATCACACGATCGTTTTAAAGCAAAGTTTTATTTACATGGACAGAAATGTGTTATAATATTCCTCCACAAAATCCTCCTCCATTTCTTGGCAAACTGTCAAGCGACATCAGTGTCTGATAATTTCGTTGTAAATTTTTGAGTTAGCTCCTTTAAAAAGTCTAACTTATTTTCTAAACGCTTACCGGTCGGCAATTTTAAAAAACTTTTTAATTCATATAACCTTTTCAAGTTTCATCTTTTTATTTTATATGATCTCTCATCTCCAACACTTTTTCTTTCTTATGATTATTATCCTCTGCAATCAATCTCTTTTCTTAAATTTCTGCTTCAGTCAAGCGTTCAGCTCGAGAAAATTTGACTGCTTAATTGGCGTCTTTCTTTAAACAGTCTTGTTTTTAAATTGATGGCATTTTCAATATTTTGAGCAATTCTTTCTTCGTTAAGAGTGGTAAACAATTCTAAAGGTAGATCTAAATTATTTTGCGTAGATTTTTTTTTCTTTTTCAGTATCGTTCATTTATAAACAGTTGAAATTTGCATCATGCAAAACTTCTTTCTCTATAAATAATAAAAATGATAAAAATAAAATATTATGACAAAGAAGAAAAGATTTACAGATCCAATCCCTCTTATGCCCATCCACTCTTCACGACAGCAGAAAAATCTGAATCAGCAAAAACAAATGTTTTCACGAATTTACTTTGGAAACTTTCACATTAAGATGCATTGTACATATGTGCTAAAATATGCATGAATATACACAGTCCAGTCACATTAATGTGACCATCTGTCAAAAGCCAGAATAACCACCTTTCGCAGAGCGGACTGCTGCGAGACGTGCAGGAAGAGAGTCACATAGGTCCCTGAAGGTGTTCTCTTCTGGGATGTTGAGCCATGCCGACTCTAATGCCGTGGCCAGCTGCGCTAGATTACGCGGTTGAGGATCCATGGCGCGAACAACTCGATCGAGATGGTCCCACAGATGCTCGATTGGGTTTAAGTCAGGTGAGTTTGCTGGCCAGGGGAGGATGGTAAACTCATCCTGGTGCTCTTCGAACCACGCACGTACACTGGCAGCTGTATGGCACCTCGCATTGTCCTGCTGGAAGATGCCATCATCCTGAGGAAAAACAATGCGCATGTAGGGGTGAACATGGTCCGCAAGGACAGATGCGTACTTGTATTGATCCATTGTGCCTTCCACAATGATCAGTGAACCTAGAGAATGCCAGGAAAACATTCCCCAGACCATAATGCTCCCGCCTCCAGCTTGGACCGTTCCGGCAATGGTTGCAGGGTGGTTCCTTTCAGAGGTTTCACGCCTTATACGCCAACGTCCATCTGTCCGATGGAGCATAAAACGCGATTCATCCGAAAACGCAACCTGTCGCCACTCAGTGGACGTCCAGCTGCTGTACTGGCGTGCAAATTCTAGCCTTCGCCGTCGATGAACAGCAGTCAGCATAGGTGCACGAACCAGGCGTCTGCTTCGGAGGCCCAGACGCAGCAATGTTCGCTGAATAGTACTTTGGGAGACACTTTTGGTAGCCCCTTGGTTCATTTTGGTGGTCAGTTGCTCAACGGTAGCCCGTCTATCTGCCCGAACGCATCTCCGCAACCGTCGTTCGCCTCTGTCATCTATGGCCCGTGGTGCACCACATTTGCCACGTCGCTGATTTTTGACAGTCCCATTTTGCCATGCACGGTACACTTTTACCACGGCGGCACGCGAACAGTTCACAAACTCAGCCGTTTCGGAAATGCTTCCACCCTTGGCCCGAAAGCCAATGATCATGCCCTTTTGGAAGTCGGATAAATCGCTTCGTTTCTGGCATTACGCCAACGATTGAAATGTTTTCCGAAGCCCTCACACACCCTTTATATACGCTCAACTGCACTGTGCTGCCACCTGCCTTCTGTGATTGGTTATTTAACTCTGACATGGAAAGTACGTGGTGGTCACATTAATGTGACTGGACTGTGTATTACATTCATTAATATATTCATTAAATATGCTAAAATATGCATATTTAATGAAAAATGAAATTTAATTTAATTAAAAAGATTTAAATTAAAAATATTCTAAGATATTCAAAGAGAAGATATCAAAACTTTTACAATCGGTAAAATGTTACAGAAAGAATTGTTCCGAAAATATAACAAATATGACAAACTATTTTTTGCAATTGAAAGCTTGGAAGAATTTGCACGATTAGATTTTTCACCAGCATAAAAAGAATATGATTGTCTACGATGACTATCTTGTTGAAAGTCAGACAAGCATTAAAAAATCATATTTTTGCGATATACACAAAAACGCGTTCATCATTTATCTAGCTCAAGGCTATTACAAAGTTCCTACAGAAATAAGGATCAGCTGTAATTATTTCATATTTCTTTTTAATTTTTAAACGAAAGAAATGCTACAGATTATCAGAGAAATTGAGTACGGTACTGCAGTGTACGGTATAATGCCAAGTAAACTTGGCATTACCGTACACTGCAGAATGGCAAAGAAAATGGAATCGACAAGCATTGTTAGGTATTTGTCTCCAATTACAGTACCTTCAAAACGAAAATGCCGAATGAGTACCCTAGGAGAGAAAAGCTGCACCACACATTTCCACCAGGCAAATTCACAGCCTTTTCAACAGTAATGTGAGGATTATCTTTAACATGGTACACACAATCATCTTAGTGAAAGTTCCATTAAGTTTATTTCTTTTATTTTTATATTTATTTATTTACTTATTTTTTTGCTTCACTCGACCAAACAGTGCTAATCTTAAATCCTGGCTCACGTGTAACCGTCTCCTGAACCCATTCACAAAATTGTAGCCTACCGCAGCTCGAGACCTTACGCCGCTCGATTTCTTTTATGAGGAACAGTAAAATATGAGGTGTACTGTCGAATACTACGTACTTTTGAACACTTAAGCGTGAGATTCAAGCGGTGTGCTCAGAAATCCCATTGGGCAACTTTGGTGCGAAATACGGAAGAAATGTTTCGATGCTGAAGGCCGCCATTATAAATATTTCTTTTAAACATCATTTAGAAAGCTGATTTTGACCAGAAAGTGCACTTATTATTCAAATTGAACCATAGCTTTACGTTTTCTATAAATTTAACCTTGTAGGTTGAACAATAAATTTTATGACAGTTCAAAATGTGTATATATTTTTCTGACGCACCCTGTATTTTACAAAATTATTTTATACATTCATAAAGATATTAACTTCTTCTTTAACATTTCTAGTGATTCTTTTATATGTAGAGAAAAAACCAGGCTAATATAAAAAGCAAACTATATCAAATTTTCCTCATTTACACAGAATTAAATTAGTAAACGTGTCTGAGCTCGCCTGCTGTAAACTTCGCACTTACAACAGTTTAGTAACTTCAGTAAACACTGTATTTCATACAGTCAATATGGTGTTCAAGTATGCATGTTTTATAAATTGAAGATCTCGAAAGCAATTTTTTTTTGCTTTATACTGAACATTTATTGTAAATGTCTGGTGTTACATTCCCTATGATTTGACAAATTCATTAATTTATGTACAGTACTCGAACAAAAAGGTAAGTACACAGCTAAATTCGTTGTGACCTGTGAATGCAATGTTTAAAATCAATTTAAATTGCAAAAAGTGTAAAATTATTACCTAATATTCATAAAAGGACATCTCTAAGTTATATGTTAGTTAAGCAACAACTTTCATTTCTAACTTATCCCATTCACAAAATTAGAAATTATTATAAATTAAATTATTATAATTAT
>KK116152.1:1256693-1377731 GCA_000611955.2 Stegodyphus mimosarum
TTTTGTAAGACTTCCGATTTAATTTTAATCTTTCTCAAGTTAATTAGAAAAATTGCTATTCAAAGGAAATGCCGTGAAATGTTTTCTAGATAAGCAGAATTAGATAACAGTACAATAAATTTTAAACAAAGGCATCATAACTATAGATATATGTGTAGCATTAAACAAAATATTTCCGAAGTTGATGCGTAATAAAAAATTTCGAATCAGATAATGAATGTAAGTGTTTAGATACAGAGCCGCCAATTATTAATAATAATAATGGAAAATGAAATCCATACCTGATATATAAAATACTGAATGAAATTACGCTAAAAGAGAAAGATATCGAGGGGTGCCTGAACATTGAAATAAAAATACATTTTCTCTCACTCCCATGGTCGCAGTATGGCTAGAAAATGGGCAATACAAAAAACCCGTGTATAACACGAACATGAAATAATCTAATACATTCTCGACCTGATATCAGACGAGATGACTCGCTGAATTTAAGCATATAAATAACGAAGGAAACGAAACCTGTGAAGATCATGAAATGTAATCGGCTGGCTGTTCAGAAAAGGCAGTAACCATCGGTAGGCGGACCATCCGTTTGGAACTGAGATCCAGCTACGACCTTTTTGCTTGCAATAACTTTAATATCCGTAATTGGAGCTGGAATTACCGCGGCTGCTGGCACCAGACTTGCTAAGCAACTGATTCTCGTTAAAGCATTTAGACTATACATAAGTACCCCCAAAAATGCAGTAAATTTGAAAAGCAAATAATATGAAATCTGGAAATTCTTTGAAACAAATACCAGAAAATATCACATAATCAATCACAAACTTAACTAAGCATGAGTATCTAAACCAATGCAGTTATTGAAAAATAAAAAAAAAATTAAAGATTAAACTCTTTTTTCACCAGGATGTTTCGACATTTAACAAAATTATTGTTGAAGTAATGTATTAACTGTATTTTCTTAATTTTAATTTATTTCCTGATAAAAGTCGCCTTTTTTGTTACTAGAAACAAATATATCTGTTAAAACTACATCGAAATTTCGCCAACGCAGGGACAAAAATACCTTTACGAATTTTGTACTTAGATAAGTAATTCTAGTAGAATTATAAGTAAAATTGTTATATTTTTCTGTGTAGCGCGAGACAAATTTTAAAAGAAAGCTAAGCCAGAAAAATAAAAATACATCGGCACATGCATTTAACGTTGAGTAAATAGGTATCTCTGTAACACGTATTGAAATATAATAAATGTAATTGACCACTATGTTAGTTGTAACCGTAATTCCATCCTCTTTTTGCTTTCCAGTAATTTCGAGAAGCAGAATGTACTAGAAATATCTCGCGTCCAATTGAAAACTATTTTAAGGCCGAAGAGAGAGCATCTGCTCTCAGTTGCTTAGCTAGCTGCTGTTGTTACTGTGGCGAGTTCAGCGTGAGATCGGATTAGCTTTCTCTTTAGATACGATTTGTATTGAGTTGTATTTAACGTTCTTAGTGTAACTACTGATTATACTGTATGATACTGTGAACGCTTGCGCGAATATTTCTGTGGAAAATTTCAGAGTTCTGAAATATTTCTTTTGATAAAAATAAAATTTTATTAACTATTATCGGACTTGTGCATTCAGTTTATTACGAAATTACACGTTATTTTAACATTTATTATACGCGTGCAACTATATATTATTTTGATGCAAATTAGCTAGAAATAAGAAACTAAATTATTTACATTTAGAATGGAATGCCTGTTTAACTACTGCAAGTATATGTTCACGATTTTTAAATAAAGTGATCTAGCCCTGTACGAGACCTCTGCAGTTCAAAAGCGAAAGCGTGCTTTCAATGCCTTATTGCGAGAAAGCACATAAACGTTCACCTCCCAATAGAGCACGTAGCCGGCAGTTCTGCCCTTGAAACGCATACGTTAGATTAGATTCAAAAGCAAAGATAAACTCTTCTTCCTTTAAAACACAAGCTTAAATGGACTGTAATTTTTCACTGTATAAAATGTCAAAAAAAATCTAAAAACTAACTTACAGTTATTATTTTGTTTTGGTTAGGGGAACTAGAGCTTATTTACTTTGGTACCTGTCTTTAACTAAATCCTAATGATAATTTTTGCTTTTGATATAAAGTTTAAACTTTTGTTAAATATCATAAAATAAAAATTTCAGTCATACAGTTCACTAAAAAACAAAACATTACATAAAAAACACAATGAACAAAATAAATAAATAAATAAAAGAATAAAATACTTTAAACTCTTTGCGTACAAGCTTAATTAGAGGAGTAAAGTTTTAATTTTTTTTCTTTTTGGTGATCTAAAAGAATTCTTTTGAAATTTAAGTGAATGTTTGAAAGCTAAAATCTCTAATATTTTGTAAGGAATGGCCTTTTGTAGATTTCCTTATTTAGTGTCTGTCAACATGTAGCAAAAAAATGCTATTTCTTTTTGTATAAATATACACCAGCAACAAACCAATATTGTTTTAGTACAAACCAATATACACTCATGGACAAAAACATTAGCGCACCAAGAAGGAGTCATCAAAATGGAACGAAATTTTGCATAAGTGATGACTACTTTGATATAAGTAAATGATAAGAAAATCAAAGAAAACGGATAATTTATTTCAGAGAAAAAGGCAAAAGAACGGAGGAGTTAATACTGCGTTGGACCCCCTTTAGCGCGAATGCACGATACGATAGATCGGGCATTGAGTCATACAAGTTCTGTATGATGTCTTGAGACATTTCGTTCCATGTTTGCTGTAACCTTGCCTCTGGTTCTTTCGAACTCGTGGGATGCCCAACTCGTCTTCCCAAATGATCCCGGATATGCTCGATTGGAGACAAATCTGGGGATCGGGCAGGCCCAGGAAGGGTAGTAACACAGTCTTGTGACACCCTTGTCGTATGAGGTGGAGCATTGTCTTGTTGATAAACGACTCCTGGGAGCCGTTGCATGAGTGGCAACACATGTGAATGCAGGATTTCATGAACATATCGCTGGGCTGTCAGGGCGCCACGGAACAATACTAGGGGTGACCGTGTATTGTAAGCAATGGCAACCCATACCATCACACCAGCTGTCGGAGCGATGTGTCTTTGTACAGCAAAGGCAGGATTGAGGCGTTCACCACGGGCTCTCCACACACGAACACGATTGTCATCACTGCCGAGATTGAATCTCGATTCGTCTCTAAAGACGACCTGGTTCCATTCCGCTGCAGTCCAGTTTCCTCGTGCTCGACACCACTCCAACGAAGGCGTCGATGGGTGGGCATCAAGGGCAGCACACGAAATGAGCGCCGCGATACCAAATGTCCTTCAGCTATGCGCCTTCGTATGGTTCGACAAGACACAGGGGCCCCTAGTGAAGGTGCTACCTGTGCCTGGATGGCGGCCGATGAAGCAGTTGGCTGTGCGCTGCATTTCTTACGATGTGGCGGTCTTCTCGACGACTGGTCTGTCGACGGCGTCCTGAGCCTTGTCTTCGTGTACATGACATCTCTCGGGTCCACTGGTCCCAACACCTCCTCATAACACAATCAGAGCGGCCTAATTGACGAGCTACTCGCCTAGCTGACCACCCAGCTTCCATCATCCCGACAATTCTCCCCCTCTCAAACTGCGACAACTGCTCACATTGTCTTCGAACACAGCGTAATGGCATGTCTACCTCAGCTCTTCCTCTGTATATGATTCAGCACACTCAAACAAGCTTTGGTTACCTGTTTTATACTCAACAGAGTACGACGTTCAACGCCCTCTACCGGCTATACGTAATGCGCAATCACGCTGCATTTCTAATCATTTGCATATCTCCCCGACATGTACCTTCACTACAAGTTTCGTTAGGATCCCGTAATTATTTCTTGGTTCGCTAATGTTTTTGTCCATGAGTGTAGTTATAGTTCATGTCACTCCAAAGAAGAATTCTTTAAATTTCGAATGTAATAATATTATTGAAAAACCTTAATAATATTAATGATACTACACGGTCAGGAATAACTTGTATTCCAAGGAATAATACATTTTAATGGTAAACATTATTTCACATTTTACAATTGGGAATTTGACTAGTTTGGTTTTACTTTTCTTACGATAGGAAACTATTATTTACTGATGTTATTTATTGAGAAGAATTATCATCAATTCAAATTCTGAAAAAGCTACAGAGCTACACGCTATAATACAGCACTCAGAATTTTGCAAACATTCATATTTTGCATAGAATTAATATTTTTTGCCTTGCTGATAGACTTCAAATAAATAGCATTGCGTAATGATTACAGCAAATGAGTACAGCTCACATCTGAATCCTTACGAGTGTCAAACTCAGTGCAACTCAACAATAATTCACCACTACAACAAAAAAAGAATTGTTAAAAAACACCTCAAATGTAAGAAACAATGTCTCATTGTAAAAGCTATCGTTGTATAATACTCATTTCACAGAATCTTAAATGAAATTAAATTTCTAATTATTTTGACAATTTTTATAATATGGATATGCTGCGAAATTACGAATTACGAATTACGTTTTTTAATGATAAATAATTCTTGTGAACTCAGTTTTGGATGTACTATCATAAGTTGATGAAATCTGAGTTACAGTTGTGAAAACTGCAATCCAAGCACAGTTGCTCTAGTTTAATAATGCAAAGCGTTTTCCTTATTCATTCGGATTCTAGTTTTAATAAATAATTCTAAGCACCTCAGAATGTAATTCCGCAGAACAGTAAAGTCATCGCTGAGGAGAAGCTGAATAAGCTAAAACAAAAAAAAAGAGAAAGAAAATTTTAAAAAGAAACATTATAAAGTCCAGAGTACCATAAATTCTAAAAAGAGTTGTGCTGCACTTAATAGAATTATCCATGTGACAATGACAAACTTCGTACTTAGTTCTTCGTTCTTAATTCTTTTACTCAGCTAATAATAAAGCGTAGTAAACCACGAGTATTTTTTAAAGAAGTAGAAATAAGAAAAGTATTCTGAATGCTTCCCCTGTTTTTAAATAGCAACGCAATATTGAAGCATTAAGTGCAATGTGTGCTTGCATGCGCTCATGTGTTTTCACATACACTGGGAGAAATACTCAGCCGATAAACATTTGTTATTAAATTTTACATAATAAAATTAACAATGAAGATATTTATCTACCTCGGATCTTATATGAGAACCAAAGACATAAATCACAAAATATTTTATTTCAATATATATGTTATGTATCTTACTTACGTAAAGTGCATGCAACTTATGTTTGCTCGAGAACATTTAAGTAACTTATACTGGTTTAGAGTTTGTACAATTCTTCTTGCTTAACGGAAAATCTTTTCCACTTTTAAGGCGATATACAAAGTTGTCTTTCAAACGGCTTAATACCAGACCCAAAATCTTTTAAAAATTTACTAATTAAATTAATATTGAAAAGTTTGAATGACACATTTTTAGTGCATCAAAGTAATAAAAATATTAAAATTTCTCTCATTTAAAAACGCTCTTGTAGATTAATGACACCTGAGTGTTGCTAATGATTTTAAAATAGAGCTAAATTGAAAATATTTATTTTTCTAGTTACAAATGTATTGGTATTACAAATCGAATTACTAGCAGTATGCTCGCGTTAATTTCGTTCTGAATAAAAATAAATTCCTCTCATCTATAAATAAGTAACAAAGGAATCGTATTAGATGAGTATCCTAAGTTACGGTGACTGAGGCCTCTTAAGATAACTATGGCCGAAACTGATAAAAAAAATTGGAAGAAGAGCCTATCATATGCCTTGTTTAAAATTTGAATTATCACTTAGTTATTTAGAAATTAATAGCTATAGATTTCAAAAATTCTATAGTTTCACTCATCTCGGAGCGGAGATGAATTGTAAAAATGTAATAACTTCTGAAATACTTTAAAAGAAGATGTTTTCAAGTATTGAAGAACTATTTAAAATCCAAAATTGTCATGTTAAGAACTAAATTTTTATCAAGAGTCTTACATGATCTGCTCTGATTTTATCGGAAGCTCTGGTGATGAGGAAGTTTTGAGGATTTTTGAGAGAATGATTTTGCGTCACATACTTGAATGGAGTCCACGTGAATGGGTCGTAGAGAAGAAGATCTAACTTAGAGCTACAGAAGATCTATAGGCAACCTGATGCAGTAGAATTCTTCAAACTACAGAGACTTAAATGGGCTGGTTATCTGGCGAGAATGCATGAAATTTGATGCTGTGCTGAAATCTTTCTGGCAAAGTCTATGAGAACCAGACCTCGGGGTAGACTCCCGGTGAGATGAAACGACTATGTTGAAAATGACACAAGCATTCTAAGGGACAAAAACTGGAAATCATTTTCCCAAAGCAGGGATGTTTGGAAGACTAGGGCCCACCCTAGGCTGTCGAGCCAATGAAGAAGAAGATAAAAAAGTCGGTTGCTAAAAGATACCTTTTCCTCAAACTTATAAAGCAAACTATTAGAATGTAATCATTTGGAAACTGAAGTAAATATGAAGAAGAAGTTTGTAATATGAAATGCAATTAAAATGTTTAATAATTCTGAAAAGTAACGAAACATATACTGTAAGAACGTCATTCCTTTCTTCCACCTTTTTTTGCGGGGCACACCCTTTTTAAATGTTACAGACCTTCCTTTCTCCAGAAATATGTTGTCGTATAACAGGTCTCGAAAGGCTATATTTTCGGAAAGAATACAGTCACACGCTGCAAAAGTATTCGTGATCATGCATTATCAGATATTTCCATATTATATGATTTTTAAAGAAGTAGACATTACAAGGTTGGCGCGATCTTCAGACTTGTCAGCAAGTGATCAGTTTTCTGCGGCGCCATTTGAAGTCTCAGGTATACATTATTTAACTTAGCAGAACTGCATCAGATATAAGGAAACGAATACAGTTATACCAGTGAACGTGGAAAAAGCACTTGCAGAATACACTAGAGAGGTATTGCACGAATAATGGAAAATATTTATATATTGTGTTGTAGAGTCCTTAGGTTATTTTGATGCTGTAGACGTCAAACATGAGCACTGCCTTCGCCGGAACTGTAACCTGGGCCTCTCGAATACGCTTCGAGTGTGCTACCGTTACACCACAAAGGTATGCAGAAAGGAGGGAGAAAATACCTTATAGTGTTAGTCATCAAATAAGAATCAGAAAAGAGGAAAGACATTGTTATATTAAATGGTACTGTATATATCTTATTGTTCTGTCCAGTAAATAAATATTTGAGCTTCATTTCATAATGTTGGTTTAATGTTCAAAACCCACAGATTCCCTCTGTCCGCCTTTTGTAAAATAGTTTCTTCTAAGTTTATTCGTAGAGGATATCCCTATATCACAAAATATCTAAAGTATGCCAGTTTTTTTCATTCTGTAATAAGCAACACCTTTTTCATCTGTTTTATCACGTATGTTGCAATCTAAACACTTATTTACACTTTGAAATACACTTATATTTCAATACTGAAATAATTCTAATAGTAGAAACAAAGGTATTTAAAATAGCACTTTAGAAATATTAGTAATAAGTCACAGCACTCGGTAGCTCAAATTATGCCCCCCCCGGAAGTTATTACTTAATAGAATAATAAATGACGTAGACCAATGGGCTACACATTTCATGTGCCGCCGCCATCTTGGAGTCACGTGGCACCAGGAAGGGATGTCGTCATCTTGGATCAGCAAAGATATGACATAGATGGATTTGAAGGACGTAAGACATCATGTTATGATGATAATTAATTTTCCTTTGTTAGTATTATTCATTTAATATACACTTATTTTAATTATTAAGTCCGTAATTTTTTTTAATTATTTAACCTATCATTATTTTTAATTCGTTCCAGTACAAATGACTGAATATGCCTAAAACGATGAATTCATGTTTGAAAAGTGGATTATGTTCCTGGTGAAACTTCAAGTAAAAACAAATGTCTCACTCTGCAAAGAGTAAGGATGAGATCAACAATTACAAGGATTGTGTCGAGTATCTTGGAGAAATGTGCGAGTTTCTATCGTTAAGCAGTGTCAAGAAACCCAAGCGTAATGCTAGTGTTAAGACTAAGAGAAAACAAATTATCTCTTTGATACGGATAATTCAGATCCTTTTAAAATGTCTTTCCCGAAACCTAACAAAACTGCCAAGAGCACGAGGTTAACCAAATCCGAAGCTAGTTTGCCTTTGAAAAAGAAATTATGCATCTTAATTACTGATGATAGTTGTGATGCTATTTCTGTTGCATCTGATAATGTTTCTATTCCTAAAATCGATATTTCTAATGTTTCTAATTCTAATTCCAGGGTAGCAAATATTGTGAATTCTCATAATATTGTTAGTGATAATTTCGTTGGTGCAATGTTATCTCACAATGCTAATGTTCAGGAACAGGCTATGTCTTCTAATATACTGCCTGTTATTAGATATTATTATGAATCCCAGGGAAGGTATTATTATTTATGCCTTTTCAAAATTTCTGACTGATGAGTTACTAAATTTTATGGTCGCCTGAAAGGCGAAACATTTAGTAATTCATCAGTCATCTGATGAAAATAGCCATAAAACGCTTAGTCAGTATTTTTAGATACTGGTATTAAGCACTATGTTAGAAAACCAGCCACAGAAAATTGCGAAAGTTCTACTTAGGGGTCTATCAGGCAATTCTGGCACTAAAATTACATCCGAAGCTTTCACTGAGAAAAGATTTAGAGAGCATTAGGTTGGGGGCATGTCCATTTTACCAAGTAAAGAACTAATGCTCCCATGCCTTACCCTCAGTTACTTCCAGATGCTTACTTACTTCAAGAGAATATATGATACGATGGTACATGTACTATATGTACCAGGATCCGCAAAACTGGCAATTGTGATCACTAGGAGTAGTATGAGAGAGCCAAATGTGCCAGCTGCCTTGACATCACGTGGCCTCATATAGAGGTTTTTCTTCTGCTGTAAAACTGAGCTTCAGATTGTTCAGGCACTACAATCTTCAAAAGCTGCTAAGGACATTCCCATCAATATGAGACATATCCAGACACAAAACAGTTCCTTAAATTACGTCAATAATTCAAGCATAAATGAGTTTTCTGAACTAATCAAAGTTATGTAATCAAGGTTTCAAAATTCATTCGACTCAAATATTGTCCGGGTTATTCACATGTACAAGAGTAAATTACCCGAATTATGCCCACATGCTTGATAAGTTACATAGTCTACACCTTATACTTGAGAAGTTGAAGAGCTTTCGGGCCAAAATTAATTTTGCTTGTATCATTTTAAATTCTACCACTTAGTGTTTATTTTTGTTTTTGGCTAGGCTTGGGTCTTTCTGTACTATTTTTCATTATAACTTGCACCTTAGTTTATTTGATAGACTGCTATTTATAGATATATGTTGTAGTAATAATGTCTAGCAAATTGACATTTCTTTTCGATTGCGCTGCTCCTCATTTCATTTGCCTGTACATGCATCTTCTGCCCCACTTGGTTAATATCATGTTAAGTAACGCTGTTTTTATCTGTTTCTGTTCGATCTTACATTGCTCTTCAATTCGTAGCTTCATACTACAAAAATCTGCTTAACTAAGCTTTAGCTCTATAATTAGTAATGGCGCGATTTAATATTCGCTAGCAAAATAGCTAAAGCCGGAATACTAACCGACAGAGCCGGGCGAGGAAAAATAAAGCTGCCTGAGTCTCTGCTAAAAGCTCTAGCTCTGTAAAACATTCAAAATCCTCTCCTTAAATATTCTTAAATCATTTGCATTCTGGAGACGGCTAATGAGGAGAAGTTGTAGTAAAGATCCACATCATAAAAATGGGTAATTTACGTAAAATATCTTATGACCTGACATTCAGACATCCAGAAAGTAATTAACCTTTCGTGGACTTCGAAATCTTTGTAATATCGATGCTCGATATTACGTACTTTCTTCGTAATATTGATCCTCGACGTATCAAAGCTTTCGATATTATCCTGATGTTGCTTAATATACATATGAATACACATATATTTTCTAGCACAAAAACATTTCCTTGAATGATATAAATTCTCATTTCTATCAAGCACAAGACATCGTACAAGAATTAGATTTCATAATTTTATTTTAATTTTTCATTTGATCTGTATTTTAATTCTTTACTTTCTCGCGTTAATCTTAACTTAATCTTGTGCAAATCAATATCCATTTTTTTTAAAAATTTACGTATATGACTATAAATGGTATTATAAAAAAGTGTTTTAAAATTTAATTTTAAGAGAATTTCACGATATGTTATCCATTTCATAGGAAAAAAAAGTTACGCTTTTTTGTAGTTTGGGGAAATTCCTAATTTATACCCTTGAGTAATCTGTACATTAAACTATGCATCTGTATTATAAATTCATAATTTTTCGGTTTTAATAGAAAATAACAAACACGAAAACATTAAAATATAATTATTGATGAATTACCAAAAAATGTTGATATTTGAACATTAATGGAAATATTTTTAGTGTACAGCATTTTTTACTCCTTCTCGTAAAGCTTCAGCTGTGCAATAGAAACTATGTAATGCTCATGGAAAGTCAGAGTTTGGGAAAAAATGTTTATATTATAGATTAGATATGTTTTAATATTACATCCTTCTTCTTTCAATAAATCTGATTAGGTAATCCTTCTTCTTTCAAGAAATCTGATTATCTAAGAATACTCTGCCTGTTTCTCTTTTATTAGAAATGCGAGGTACCTAGAGTAGTCAGCACCGTTATTGCATAATCAACCTTTTAAGTTCCTTTAAAGTCCTTCCTTCCTTTTAACCTGCTTTAAAGTTCATGGATTCTGTTGGACTTCATTAAAAAGTTTTTTATTGTCACACCTGGGGCTGGATAAAAACTGTTGAAGAACGTCTTCTTTCCTTTTTCTTTAAAGGTTCTCAGTCATGTGTTCCAGTAAAATTCTTGTGTATTTCTTTTTTATTTATTGAATAAAGAAATTCTGTGAAATTTCTCATACTGAGTTTGTTAACAATACAATTTACTCAAGTTATTAGTACCATAAAATTCTACCGCATAACAAATGACTTTATTAGCACTAAAATTATACTTTTGGTGTTCTCCAGACACCGTGCCCTGGTATTAGATTAATTTTGATTTATCTTTGTTGGGAAACGCGAAAGTGTAATTTCGTATAACATTAAAACTTTCTAATATATTTAAAACTTAACAATTCAAAATTACATGTACAGTCAAGTAATTAATTTAATGATTAGTCAATTAATTCATTAGGTTCCTGCAACATTTTCTAAAGTGATGATTTCAATACTCTATGATATAAGTAGGTGTATTGTACCTTAATTTCAGTTTCATAAATGCGTTGGATTAAACACATGCTAATTACTTGGTGATCGAACAAACAAAAATGTAAAGCTAAACCTATATTTCTACTTTATTTTGCCGGAAGTTCATTCGTTATAATCTCAAATAAAACCAAATCTTACGCTAATAGTTTTTACAACAGCTATACACATTTATTATTACTGAATGTTCATTACAAAACATTGTCAAGCAAAAGATAAAAATCACCTCGCTCTTCATAGCCTTAAGTAAGATTTGAATTTATTTTATAATACGACAAATACTCTAAGTTCAGGAAACTGAATGGTCATAAAATTTAATATGATGACTTCTAATTTTTATAATATTTATCTTATCAATTAGTTAATTTAAAATAATAACTTAAAATGTTTTCACAACTGGTAGTCTTGGATGAATTATAACTGCAGTTATTTGAAATTTAGGAACGGTTAATCTATAAATACCTATGTTATAAAAAAAACTTATTTCATTAAACACAGCAACGCTCTTCAAAAGTAATGTAAATGAAGCGAAAAAATAATAAGACAAATGCATAATAATTAATAAGTGTCCAACTAACTTCAGTTTCATTAAACATAGTGTAACAAAATACAGTAGTTCTCTGCAATATCGATGGTCGATGTACCAAGCTTTCGATATTATCCTGATGTTGCTTAAAGCCATAAAAACCCTAACAACAAAATGAGAGGCGAAGTTACCTACAAAGAAATTATATAGTCTAAATAAATTGAAAAGAAACGAAGAAGATCGAGGCACTACGCAAAGAAACGCCATCTTTAGATCAACAAGGCAAAGAAAACGTTGATTCAATGACTAGAGTTCAAAATACGAAATCCTTTTAAATGATAAACTTATCAAGAAAAAAGGATTAAATTTTGAGAAAATAGAGGCCAAGTGATAATTAAAAACTTCGGCAGTGTACTTTAGACAATAATTTTATCAAACATATAAACATGATGTTACTTGAATTACATAGATATGCATGCATAGAATAGTATGTACACTGCTCGACATTGAAAATGGTCAGAAATTTCTGCAAATTTTAGAGTAGAAGCCCGTCACTGAGTAATGCGAATGATGTGAAATGCGCAGCTCTCCGACGCACGTGAAGTAAGATATAAGGAAAGGAACATGCAAAATGGGCAATATTCTTGTCGTTATTTCTGCCAGACGAATTATCAAAGAAAGTTGGTTTTTGTCCCGGAGGATACGTGTAATAGGACAGAATGCCAGGCCGCCATCAACGAAGGCACTTCCAGCAGATAGACGATTTTACGAGGAGTATGGTGATCGGACTGAGAAGGGTGGGTTGATCCTTACGTCAAATCGCAGCTAATACCCACATGGATGCGAGCACGGTGCATCGGCTATCACGAACATGGTTGGATAGGGGAATGTGGGAAGAAGGAGGGGTGCAGGTGCAGCCAGAGTGACGTTAGCACGCGTGGATTGACGCATCCGCCGACAAGCTGTGGTGATACCGAAAGTCACTTGTATCGCGATTCTGTAGCATGTGCCAGATACCCTGGATGTTCCCGTGTCGACCAGAACCATTTCCCGTCGATTGGGTGAACGTAGCCTGCACTCACGACGTCCGTTAAGAAGACTGCCATTGACCTCACAGCATAGACGCCAACGTTTAGAATGGTACAGGACTTGAGCGATGTGGATGACAGAATGGCGAAACGTCGTGTTCTCAGATGAGTCACGCTTCTGTTTATCCAGTGACAGTCGCCGCATACGTGTTTGGCGTCGACGTGGAGACAGATCTAATCTGGCAGTAACTGTGGAACGACCCACCGCGCGACAAAATGGCATAATGGTTTGGAGCGCTATTGCCTACGTTTCCAGGTTACCTCTAGTTCGTATTCAGGGCACTATGACGGCCCAACGATACTTGGATAATGTACTGCGGCCGGTGGCAATCCCCTACCTTCAGGGGCTGCCTAATGCAATTTTTCGGCAGGATAACGCCCGACCACACAGTGCTCGCATCTGCCAACATGCTCTGCAAGGTATACAGATGCTTCCCTGGCCACCGTACTCTCGTCACCTGTCACCAATCGAACATGTGTGGGATGTGATCGGACGCCGTTTGCAGACTCTGCCCCTGCCTCGTTCAGAAGACGAACTGTGGCATATGGTTGAAAGGGAATGGAGAGCATTCCTCAGGACACCATCTGCACTCTTATTGACTCTATGCCTAGACGTGTTTCTTCGTGCATCGCTGTCCGCGGTGGTCCTACATGCTACTGAGCCGACGCCGTTCTCGCTCTGTATGCTGACTATAATTTTGAAATAAAGATCACTTATTGCTGCTTGCTGTCTCCGTCTTTTTTCCAAATTTCATCACTTTCTGACCACTCCTTCTTGGTGTTGCATTTTCAGTGTCGAGCAATGTATTTACGTTTTGTGCCCTGTGGATTTTTTATACATTTGTTTTTCTTTACTTACTCATTTCCTTGAAACAAACGTATAGGATTGTTTTTAATTCACTTTTAAATACATAAATTTATAAACTCTTCATTCTGTGTAAAAATTGCACTTTTCTCACTGGAGAAATCTTCGCTTTCAAAATACCCCACGTAGTCTTTTAAAGTGACTTTAATTCGGTTCCATCTGTCTCTCACACACACTGTGACGAGGAAGCAAAATATTTTATAGTACCCCCTAATTGGCAGACAGATAACGTTTACATTTCTTTGTACTGTTGGAAAATTAGGATCAACAAATGTTGCAAAATTTCCAAACAGTTGTTTTTTACTAACACTTCGAAAACAGAAAATTGTTATAAGAAATTACCCCTAAAATTGAGAGAAGCCTCTTAGTCATGGTATTTTAATTTTTGATACGATTTTATACTAAGATAATTCTCATACTAGTTAGTACAAACGTTCTAACCTTGGTATCGTACGAATAAAGCAAGATTTTATTCAAAGGTACCTTATTTCTGATCTTTATAATAAGAGAAAAATTTTATAGATACTCCCTTAAATTTAATTTGCTTAAAAGGTAAGGGAAAATCGGAGAGTTCTGTACCGTAAAAAAAGTTGCTTCACTTGGTCTTTCATAGATTTTCTAGTTAAAAAAATACGTAATTCTTTGTTTTTCAGCACTAAGGAAAAAGGATTTCCATTCGACTGAAGATGTATTGTATTTGCAGATTGAAACCCCGAACTATAATCCAGGATTCAAAATTCAAATTAGTGATCCTTTTAATATTTACTATAGTCATCTTGAAGATTATTTCTCCAAAAATATTTCAGTTTTCTTTGGTTCTCCTGTAAAATGCTTTCTGTAAATCAGATAAATAAATTTATTGTTTCTTTCCTTCTTTACTTGGCAAAATTAATGAATTATGCAAACTGCATTTAGAAGCAGAGCTTGTATCAAATACTTTTATTTATTTTCAAGTATAAACATAATTGACCCCAAATATTGTTGTAAATAATTCTTATTGTATTCAGTATATTTATTCATTTAATTGTGCGATACTAAAATAATGAATTGAGTAAAACAAAGAAAGCTAAACAAAGGAATAAAAACAAATACAAGGTAAAAATATGACAAGATATGTGACTGAAAACCAATATGAATTCCATTCCAAAGTACGGTAGAATATCAAATATTTTTCTGACTATGACCGCAGTCTCTCTGGATATTCGAAAAAGCAATATAGCTGTGTTAACGTTTTTGCTGCAGGCCATATAACTATTTATTGTAACTCAAATGGTGAAATTTTATTTTCCATTTACTGTATTTTATTTCAACATAGAATATACAGTTCAAAGTTAAATACTTTTGTTTCCGTAAAGCAAAATATAAAACACATATTTTCTTTATAATTAAGTAATGAAA
Source organism: Stegodyphus mimosarum (assembly GCA_000611955.2). Classification (NCBI taxonomy): domain Eukaryota; kingdom Metazoa; phylum Arthropoda; class Arachnida; order Araneae; family Eresidae; genus Stegodyphus; species Stegodyphus mimosarum. The sequence continues at coordinate 1,271,934 of KK116152.1, forward strand.
TCTTAGTTTTCTTCCATAAACATAACACAGTGAGTATTTCTGTTTCATATAAAATTAAACCATGAATTTGATTTATATTTACATATGCTTTAAATAGGTAATATTATCTTTATACCTAATTCAGTAAAATTAAGCACAGGTATTGTTGCTTGCGTACGGGTTCGCAATAGATTGAATACATAAATATCCGGATGATAGACTGATAAAACCCATTTTATCAAAAGGACCATTTCAGAGTTCTGGAATTTTCCACAGATATACTCATACAGGTGTTCACATCATCACAGCGTACCGGCAGTAGTTACACGTTAAACTACTCAGAACGTTAAACACAACGTAATGCAAAGCGCATCTAAAGAGAAAGGTAACCCGGAGATAGTACTCTAAGCCCAAGCTGAGCTTACAGCTAACAAAAACCACTCGGAGCAGACGCTTTCTGCAAACTTTATACAGTTTTCACCCGGCCGCCGAAATATTTCTAGTACCTTTCTGCTTCTCGAAGTTACTGGAAGGCAATACGAAGATCGACGATTTCTTTCCAAATTTGTAGACAAAAATTACTTTCAAGAACCACTGCCAGCTTGGTGATATCTCACCCAATTACAGAGATACCTATTTACTCAATGTTAAATTTACTTGCCCCTGTATTCTTACTTTACTGGCATAGCTTGTCTCTCTAGATTTTTCACGTTACATTACACAGAAAAGCACAGTTTCACATATAATCGCTCTAAAATCATCTATCTATGTTTAAAATTCGTAACAATATATTTTATTTACGCATAACAAAATGCATAACCTATTGCAGCTGGGCGTTAAGACCAGTACACATATTGTGCACATGTACCCGAATTAATTATCAGCTTCTTAACATAGGCTTTGCATCATCGGATCAAGATATATAAAGGAAAAAAAATTAAAGTAGTAGAACTTTCAAGAAAAAGAAATCAAAATTAAATTGTAGAAATAAATCTTATTACTCTTCTCATCTTCAAAAAATAGCTCTTTCGTTAGACTACTGAACATGTTTTCCTACATGATCTAATGTTAATATTGCAAACTTGTGAAGATGAATGAAACTGACGTATACTTTAACAACAGAGAGAAATAGTAAGTTTTCTATTGAACACTATTTTCAAGTAAAATGCATGGGATCCGGGTTTGTTTCCTAGAAGTAGAAAATATTGAAACATCTCATATAATATTTAAGGGTCTAATAATATAACGATGTATACACGCTATTGCTTTGAGTATGAAATTTTTTAATTTTTCAAATTAAAATATTTCTCATTTTTTGAAGTAATAAATATTATTAAATTTAAGTCAAATAAAATACATCATCAACTGTGTTTGGTTCTGTACCTCCATATTTAACGTAAAATGCATTTTGGAACTGCACTTGCTACTACAAATAAACTTTTGCCGAATTCACTTCAGAAAAAGACACGCAAGCTTATTTAAAAAAAAATACCCTAAAAGTGAGTATTTTTTATTTTGGTATTTTCATTCATGCGAAATATATTCTTTCTTTAATCAGTTGCGCATAATGGTTGAATAAAATTCGAAATTAACATAGATTTATATTATAAGCATAAATGATAATATTAGAAAAGATTTGCAAAGTTAGCCATGAACTCTAGAGAAATGTTTAGGTTCTCAGAAGTCGGTAGCTTCTGATTCGAACAGAGAAAATTTTCGTAGTTGTCTAATCGCAATATCAGTCTAAATCCCAACCTTAATACATAATACATGAAACAGAAATTTAGGTTCCAGATTCCATTTTAATCTTATAATTCAGCTTATATTCCTTACGGTTCACGAATTTACTTTAAAATATGTAAATAAATACAAAGCCGTTATAACGTTTCCTAAGCTGATTCTTTTGTTTAAGCATAGACTTTTTAAAGCACGTTTCACGGAGGACATTGAATCGATTTCCAATTCAAAAATTTAAGGCAAGCTTAGATGTTTTTGACTATTCCTCGTGTATGCAACACTAATAGAAGTTTTTATTCCGCAATTGATTCTATGTACTATCTGACTTATTTGAGAATTTTTTTTATATTAATAAACGAGATGTCAGTCAAACCGCTGGTGGAAATGTTTGAAATATGCACAACGGAAGGAAAGGAAATCGGAAATGTGGGAGGATTTAACTAAGATAAATTATTTCATCAAATGTAAGTTTTCAATTACAGCTCAGGAACCAAAATTTCCCTCGAATTAAAAAAGTAGAAGACTCTAATTATTTTCTACTTCTTGTATGCTCTAAAATAATTGATTTATATAAAAACCGCTTTTGTTTTGAAATAAATTTAATACTTTTCAATTTTAAGGAAGGGAGATGATCATGTTCTTTAATTTATAAGAAAAAGCATGCATCTAAATGTAAAAGTACTATTTTGGCAAATATTAAGAAAGCACATAATAAAAATTTTTTTTTCATACTTCAAACGTCGTTATAAATATTAGAAAATTACGTGTATATTTATTTTATTGTTCTTTCTTTATTATGCTTGTTTTCACGTACAGCTATTTTTGACAATATTTGTGAAATCAATTTTGACATAAAACGCATTCAAGTAGTGCCTCAAGCGAGAGCTCTGAACTATTAAGAGGCATGCGGCTGAAGATACGACGTGAAGGATTTCTAAGCATTTTGAGTTGAAGATGTTTGCCGTATCCACCGGCAGCAGTGTATTTCTGAATCGACGTAATGTTTAAAAAAAGTTGTCACTTAATATTAGATGCTGAATCATTACTGGTAATCCTAAAAAATTACAAATATGAAGTTTTATGATTACCTGCAAAATAAATATTCTGACAAGATACAGTGCGCTTTATTCTGTCCTGTATTGCTCAATGGAATACAGTTTCTCAAAGTTTCACCAAACTTTGAACCTATGCTTTTTTTTAAAGTTATGCTAAGAATCAAAATAATACTCGTTTACTTAAGATAATGGTTGCCAATCAGTTATTTAAATGCATTTAAATAAATGCAAATTCCAATGGCATACAGTTGTGATATTTGTATTTTGTTCAGCTCTGTAAATTTAGGTAATAAAACGTATAGGGCCATTTTTAAACCTTTTCGCTGCACTTAATTTGCTCTGTATTCTTCATCTGCAGAGTGAAAACGATTATTGCTTGAATATGTACTCTTATATATATGTGTGTGATATTTTGGTAAATTAGCACAGGAATGGCAGAGCTTGGCGATCACTACATCGGAGTCCGGGCGTTGTTGTGACTGAATAGAAGCTTGCAAAATGACGATACAGAAGGATTTAGTTTTTACATCTTTATTCTTACAGCAGATCATATTCCCTTTAGATGAAATTCTCCAAGTTACATATTCAACAGTGATTTAAATTAAATAAGATTAAGCTTTCTACGTCATAACTTGTTCTAACAAAGGGAAGAAGGATAGGATGGGCAGCAGCAGGTCTTGTAGCAACGATAAAAGAAAACAGTCTGACGAAAAATGGCGCATACTCGGTATTTATACCAGCGGTTATATAACAGAATGTTCTCGAAAGTACTTGTCTAGGGGTAAGATCCTGAAATTGCGGAAAGTTCATTATGGGTTGCCTGTCCACGCAGAGCAAATCCATCGAATTATATATATATATAATGATATATATAATATGTTATATATATGTACATATATATAATATATATATATAATATGAAATACCTTTCGTAATATTATAAGATGTTTTCTGAAGTCGCATTTTTCAAAGATTAAGTTTGTTTCTTTAAGTTATAATTTAATAAGTAGCATGAAAGGTTATTTCATGCTACTTATTAAATTTCATGCTACTTATTAAATTATTATGTTTATCAACAAGATTATTTATACTTTTTGTATGAACTTCTGTAAAAGTGTATGAGCAGACACTGTCGCAAAATAAATATGTTGATAAGTATAATGAATGATATTCATAAATGAATTTCATACATGCAAATCAAAATTCCATATACAACTTTTCATTTATTATTTTGTTCTTTCGTTTAGATAAACGAATATTCTTTCAAAACTTTCGGCTCGAATAAAAACATGATTAAATTTCGTTAAGTCACAAAACAATCTTACTTCAGTAATAACATCTAATCGTAATAATTTATAACTGCCTAATTATAGCTATTCAATTAAAAATTTTTTACCATTTTACCGCGTTACCAATTTTACAGTTAAGGTTTTTATTTCTGAATGAGCAGATATACGTTCATATAGACAGAGATAGAGAATGTTACAAACAATTTTCACCATTAAGCAATTCTGAATGAGCAGATATGTGTTCATTTAGAAAGAAAGAGAGAGTGTTACATAGAATATTTATTATACATCGCATGATAGACACTTTCTATTATCCAAAAGTGTTTCATCTTTTATTTACTATTTCATTTTTGCGTAGAGCAGCTTACTATTTTCCGTTATTTGCTGCAAATTCTAACAGTTATTTTACTGTTAACCTGCATTAGTTCAGAATTAGTATGTTTTAAGCAACACTAAAATCTCAAGTATAACAACTTACTCACAATTTTATGTTCACAGTCTTTCTCTCTCTTTCTCAGACATATACACATACACCAGTATATATATATATATAGAGAGAGAGAGACATATATATTATAAATTTTCTTTAATTTCTAATTTTAATCTAATTTTTAATTTTCAAGAAATTAAATTAACTTTCAATTTAAATTCCTTGTTTTCTATTCCTCTATCTGCAAGTCATCCAGATACAATTCCCAAACTTGGCTCTGTTGATAATTTTCTTGGCTGCTCCTTTATAAGTGCCAAAGAATTATCAACTTTTGTTAGTTATTTTTGTTTTGTTTTGTTTTTATATGAATTCTGTTTCAGGATTAATTTCTAGCTTTCACGTTTCATGATGTTTGATTTTTTGCTTTCTTCGTGTAGGATAGCGTTTTTACTTTTGTAGATTAATATTATACTTATTATGTTTTATTTACATTAATTTCGACAGCATTAATCGTTTTTAACTATAAATATTTTTCAATTCTTTTTTATCTCTTTCTCTATCAGTCTTCTCTCTATATACATATACATAGATAAATATATATATACATTGTTTTCAGAAACATTGAACCTACAAAGATAAAACATCTTATTTGACAGTTTATAAAACTCAGAAAATCTTCACTTCGTGCTTTGGTTATTTAAAGTGCAAAGCATTTGCTATTAGCTGAGTATCTGCAAGTAATACATTTACTTTACTACAGTTCTTAAGTAAGTAACATTTTAACTAGTTATAATTGTTTTTCTGTTCAATGTCCATTTTATAATTTAATATTTAATCAATACTATAAATACTTCAGATTATTTCTTAAAATTATTTCATGAGCTTCAGCATTCAACATATCATCCCAAATTACCTACAAATTCTGTTGTCATAATTCAGGCATTTATTCTATCTCTGGAATAATGCAACTTGATAAATACTAAGTATCTATTGCAGACAGTGATAGCATATAATTTGGAGTGCGTAACAGGCGCGTATGATTTCAATGTACCATCTGACCAGGACGGAACAGTTCATGCATTAAGCAAGTACACGTCTTAGGAATGAGATGGGACAGAACTTGAAATGTGCCAACGAATATTTAACACGATTTAAGCATTAAATAACAATCTTCTGCATTCGTTAAAGTTTAACTCCTCACTAGAAATAGTCTGATGTTTATGGGAATTCAAATTATTAAGAGAATAAAGCTAAACATTTCTGTGCCATTTAATATGTGTCCCAAGCACAGCAAATTTGGAAATAAGGAGCTTAAGTTAATAATAGCAAACATAAAATGAAGATTATATGAGCAGCAATTTTAAGAGTCACATCGAAAAGTAAATTTACTTATTTTTGTTTTTAAAGTAAAAATTTTAAAATAAAAATTATAACTCTGTATAAAATTTAAATGTTTATAACTTTTTGTATATTTTTCAGTTCATTAATGGATTTTGAATAATGATAACTCTGTATATTTCTGTTACACTTTTTATTTCATACTCAGTTTTTTTATTCAACATTTTGCCGTCCAGGCGGTATAGTGGTTAGGGGAGCCTATTGCAGTATCGAAGGGTCTTGGTTCGAATCCCGGGGAAGGTATGGTTGTAACTAGTCGTACCTTCAAAGGAGGCAACGCCTGTTATGTACCTCCACAATAAAATGGCCACCACTTCGGGCCTTAGGATTGGCCAATGCTGAATAGGCAAGCGCGCGTCATTGGATTAAAAAATAATAATAATAAAAAAGTTTAACATTTAAAATTTTTTTTGTACGTTCCTATTTTTAACAAAATTCTCGTGCATCTTTGCTACTATAAGGTATTTTCTCCCTCCTTTCTGCATGCCTTAGTGGTGTAAGGGTTGGCACACTCGGTGCGTATTCTAGAGGTCCAGATTCAAGTCCCATTGGGGGTATTGCTCACTTTTCGTGTTTCCTACTTCAAAAATCCTAATGACTCCACAGCGGCGCCCGAACTAAAAAAGGTGGTGGATGATGATTTTTCAGGATCTGGCAACTGGGCAATCCCTAATCGCTCTTTAAAGGGGGGAGTATATAAGGCATTTTCTTCCTCCTTTCCGCATACCTTCATGATGCAAAGGTAGCACCCTCGGCGCGTATTCAAGATGTCCAGGTTCGAGTCCCAGGGAGCGTATTACACATTTTTTTACATCTTTTACTTAAAATAACCTAATATCTCTACAGCACACTAAGAAATCCCTACTGCCAATGACTCAAATTTCTATTGCACATCGCTTGTACTGATATTTCTCATTATTAAGAATCTAAATAAATTATCTAAGACAGCTTTCGAAAACGTCATCGTCTTCGAACCATCTTAGTCTTATAAAATAGTATCACGATCGCAGATATTATAATGAAGGTGTTAGACTGTATGTGCCTAATAAAGAATTATTTTAGATAGAAATATGTTGTGTCATATATATCACTGTTTATCACTGTGTTTATATATGTCACTGTGTTGTGAAGACTGAAGAATGACGAGAATCATCTTACTTAACCAATTACTAAAATAATAGAATAATAATTGTACTTAGTTTTTACACTGTATCGTGCCAGTTAGAGAAATAACTACGTTCCACGTGTGATTCTTTATTTGCTAGTAGCTACTCAGAATTATTCATTATAAGCATGCAAAAGGCTGCCAAAGGGAAAACACAATTACCACAAAAATCTTAACAGTCCTCGAAAGTTCTGTAATATAGACGCGATGCACTGAAGATTATGAAGCCATGTCGCCATCCCGCCTAATCCTCATAAATACGAGTACTATTATCATCATATCTTGAATAAGGAAATATCATTGAAGAAATCAATTCGTTGAAATCTCGCCGATTATTTTTAACAAGAGAAGAAAAGTCCTTTAGTTTAGAAAAGGATTGTATCTCAGACATCGGCGTATGGAGAAAGGAAAAATGGAAAAACATGCATGCTATCACGTGCTGGTTACAGAACACATCGATTTTCACGGAAATAATCTTTCTTTTCTGCGAGATGAATGTACTCGAAATTAATTATGCTCGCCGTTTCTTGAAGCCAATTACTACTACATTCTTCCATGAAAAACTGTAAGCTTGAAGAAAATTTCGATACAGGATCAAACACAGGTGGCGGGGGAATGAGGCCGAAGCCGCTTCTCCCGGTATTACTCACCGTTCCAAAGAGAGGGAAAACTCGTTAGACGAGAATTATGTACTCTCGGAAGGACATCGATAACAATTAAATAATTGAAATTCAAATGTGAATACTCGCGTTCATACTTCTTCAAACTCCAAATAAGATAGTATTTGTACATTAAAATCTTTAGTCTGCTAATTTCACCAATTTCATTAGAATTTCAATACGTGGGTTATTATTTCAAAAACTGATCTTTCATTTTTTATTGAAGACTCGGCAATGATTTACTGCTTCCAGTTTCAGAAATTAAAAATTAGAACTGTTGTAAATATTACCTTTAAAATGTACAATATAGCAAAATTATATACAACAAAAAAATTTTAGGTATAACTTTTCTTTTAAGTATTGCTTAATATATCACTGTGTAAAAGATTGAATTGAGATAGTAAATAATCGTTTTATGTGTGTCTTCAAACCTTGTCCCAGATACGTTGCACTCATAATATCTGTAAAAACGAAATTATTCTGAATCGCTTGCATTTATTAAAGCTTAATTAGATAAAAGCATAAATTAAGTTTCAGTTTTTATGTTCACTCTTTTTTAAAAAATTTTTCTTTTAATTTGCAAGTAAATTTTCTCTCATTTAATCAAATTTGTTTACCTCCTATACATGCTTTAGTTTGTAACGTTAAAATTATTATCAATATTCGCTTTTTAAAAGATGTAATTGTTATCCTCAACACAAGGAACTTCAGCTTTTACTTAATCTATTTATTTCTTTAAGAATAAGAAAAAAATTCTTAAGAATTCAAACTTCACAAAGATATACATAAAAGTGCAAAACAAAGATATACATAAAAGTGCAAAACAGAGATATACATAAAAGTGCAAAAATGTACGTAACTTTTGAGTTCAAGATAGGCTTATTAAAAAAGACTAAATGAATTACACAGAAACGAATTTTCCCTCTATCACTTAAGGTAAAGATAAATCATTAAAAAGGCCCAATGAAAATCTAGATCTATTTACATTTAAGAATGCTGATTGCATCCCTCGTGTAATGTTTTCTGTTGACTTCTGAAATATGTTACCTAAAGATAAAAGCGTGCTGAAAATTTCTTTTCACAATAATTGTAGTTTAAGAAAAAAATTATTTATAATTACTAAATAATATACTTAATAAAAATTAAAAAAACTATCTCTTTAAGATGTGTTTCTTGTTGCCCACTGAAAACATCCAATTCTGAATGTAAGTTTCCTTTCAATAGTTAAAACTTTTGGGAGTAATTCGTTCTTTTCGCTAGTTAAATATTATAGAAACTTTACTTTGGTTTGTAAGGTTATTTTCTCCCTCCTTACTATGTGCCTTCTTGGTGTAATTAGATGCACGCACTGCTGGCAATCGGGAGAAATAGAGTTCGAATCCCGGAGAGGGCACTGCATTTCTTTCACGTCTCCTGCTCCGAAATAAAAGTGCCTAATGTTCTTCACAAGTTTTTAGTAATTCGATTTGCTACTAAAGGATTCAGAAATGTATTTTTAATGTCCAGTTTTTGGAAAACTTTATTCAGTGCGTATTCTTGATCTTTCCGAACTTATCTGAGTTAGCCTGGCTACACCTAAGAATTAAACTTCGTCCAAAACACTCAAGTAATAAACCAAAGAACCAACTTATCTACTTACTTATTTTTGTTTATTTCCTGTGTTATAGCAAGCATAGCTTTTTACTCTGCTTGGCAGTTTGAGTCTCGAAGGTTTTATAGCTACTAGCGGTTTTCAAAAAAGTGCATTCAAAATCAATACCGAAGTTAAAACCCATATTTTATTACAGTTTTGGCTATGTTTTACAAAACATTCATTGCAACTGCATATACTCCGAAGTTACTTTCTAGAACATTTTAGTAAATCAATAAATCATATAAATTACCATATTGTTAAGTTCTGTGTTAGTTATAAATGAACTCGTGAATTTAATTAAATAATATGTTTTTCTAACTAGAAGTACTGACTGTCTCACTCGTAACACACGAAATTCCTTCTTTGTATTCTAAGTTCTGTCATCCACTGTTAAAGTAACAATCTCTTTCATGAGGAATGATATCTTTTCGATGATTGTAACATAACAATAAATATGAAAATTCAAAATTTCCACTTTCAGAAAATGGGGAAATATTAGACATCATAGCTGAAAATAATTTTAATCAAGTTTCTTTAGGCTTTCTAAATCTTGTTACACATAGTTAAAAATATGTAGCAAGAAGTGACTCAAAAAAGCACGAAATCGGGCATAGGTTTGCTTAGAGAGCTGCTTTTAGCTATAATCAGAAAAACTTCGTACAATTTATAGAAAATGAAGGCTGGATACTTATACCTTAATCCATTCGCTGATGACCAGAAAGTAAGCAAAGACATTTAAAAATTTGTCATTCTATGATTTTGGGATGCTATGACACAACATTTAGAATAGATGCGTATACAGAAAGTTATTTTTTAAGAATTTTATTATGTAATTATTTCAGTCAGAAGTACTCTGTACTATTATAATAAGAAGATAACTGCTGCACCTTTCTGATACTTCCGATGCTCAGAGGTGTGAGAAGTGGTCAAATACCAATGATTGTTACAGTATTAAAAAAACAATAAGAATTCGAAGCTACTTATCCTTTGGAACTATCTTTCGTGAAGCAGAAGATAAGTGACTTCGGCTGCAATTGCCTATGATCTGTCCACTCACTTGCTTTTATCAATACGCGAAAAAGCAAACATTTGTGAGTATCAAACTGGTACTCCATTATAATACTGCGAGCAGAGAACTCAAATTAGTTTTTCATAGCAATATTCGACATTACCAAGAACTTGTTACTCCTTTTTATTTTGTTATAGGTTAAGCGCCATTTGATGGTCGTATTTGTAAAAAGAAATGCTAATAATAAAATTGTTCTCCTCCGATAACTTCTAATTTTATCCATTTTCTGTATTTATTATGTCATTATAGTACTCTGAAAATCAAATGAAATACGATTTTGTGAGTGGCTTTTAGTCCACCCTATATTTTGATAACTTTGCAATTCGCTTCGAAATATAATAAGTTATATTAAGTAACGGCTATCGTCAGGTTCTTATTTCTTTATAACTTCAGTAATTTATGTATCGTATTATAAGGTATTCGCTCTCTTTCTTTACCTTCATGGTGTAATGAAAGCAAGGCCGGCTGGCAATCGGGAGGTCCAGAGTTCGAACCCCGTCGAGGGCATTGCACATATTTCATGCCCCCTGCTCCGAAATAAAATGCCTAATAATCTCTAAAGAACCATATAATGCAATACTAATTAAATCTGTTGCTGCTTCATAGGCAACTACATTGAAAGAAATACTTTGGCCCTTTCTATAGTGGTATTATTAACGTTAACCATAAAAATAACTTCCCTGACTATAGTAACTCTAGGAGCATTTGCTGCTGTGTAAAACTACAAATAATTCAGCACTTTGAGAAAGAACGCTTAAGGGACGGTATGTGCTGTTACTTTGATTACTAAGATGAATATATTAATTTTCGAAATCAAAACGTTTTCTTGGCTATAATACAAAAACACCGTAAAGGATAACTAATTCTTTTGTTCGTAAAGTAAACTACATGTTATCAGGTTGAACTTTTTTCATGCAGTCGGTCATTGAAGAAAAATATATTCCTCATTAAGACAACACCTTTAGTGTTAAACTGAAATTCTACAAATTCGTGTATGAAACTCGGATCGATTTGCATTACCTTTCCTGAAAGTAATTTACGAAAGTCTAGAAAGTAATTTTATTGCCTCTCGAAGTTTCTATTTAACGATGTTCATTACAATATACGCAGTTCCTGCAACTGTCTTCTTTACCTTAAATTTCTACCATAATGTAATTTAATTTTTTCTGTTATTGGCTTTTGAAATAAGAACAGTAATTATAAAGACAGAGAAATTAAGATTAAAATAAAGATTTTTTGTGGATCTACACAACTACTATAATGTATAGCATCTGCTTTTCCATACGAGGGACAATACCGTCTTGAGGCATTTAAAATTTTTAAAACAGATAATTACCATTATTAACTCAGTTTTTGAATATTTCATGAATTTAACTCGATTTTTCCACCAAATTACGTTTAATGCAATTATGCAAACAAATACTCAAAGTATTTTTTATTAAAATAGGCATGTAGTTTGTAAATTCAGTTGAAAGAAAATGCAAGGTGAGTCGTAAGCCATGCATAAAATGACCATTCGTTGCAATTGAAGATTTGCTGCGCCTTTTTAAATATTTTCTCCAAAGTAAGTAAAATTTCTTACGAGTATTTTTTTATATATACCCAGTCACATTTCGCAGATCTGCTGTTTCATCTATTGGAACTGCAAAACCCGCTTTGACTGGATTTGAATATCGATTACGTATTCAGTCTATGAAGATTAGACATTCAATTTCAGAGCGAAAATAAGAACCAGTGATGGGATCTGTTCTCATTTCATGTGAAATTCTTGTATGAAAATCTACAACTGGAATTTTAACAGCCCAGATTTATACAATATCTCAGAACTTCAAATATGCTGTAGATACTTTATAAAATTACGTAAATGTTTTATAAATGTTAAAGTTAAAAGCTTTTTTTTTTGTTCCAGAATAACTGCGGCATCTTAGCAAATTATAAAAGAAATAATCAAATGAGAAAGTCTACATTTTGTTCTTTATGCAAATTTCTTTATTTTGATGATTAAAGAGTTCAGTTCCATATCCTGCATTGAAGCCTCTCGCCTAATATTGTAGATTTCGAATCTAAGAAATTGTTCGCTGTAATTGCTTCAAAAACTGGGAAAAAAGAATTCAAATAAATTGCTGTAAACTAGCATTATTAGTTGATATTTTCAGTAATAAGTTGTGGAAATAAATTAAATTTTTAACTGTTTGTTAAAGACAATCTTTTCAGACACTGAAAACTTCTTTTAATTTCTATTAATTCAGCTTTACCCTATATAATTTGTACAGTCATTAGGATTTTTTAAGGTCAGGAAACTAAAGAAATAGGCAATACCTTAGCCGGGTCTCCAAACGGGACCTCTCGAAATACGCGCCGAGTGTGCTACAGTTACACCACGAAGTCAGGCAGAAAGAAGGGAGAAAATGACATAAAAAAAATCTGAAAGCTTGCAGATTTTACATTACGCCAAAGAGGCTTTTTTTAGCGTTTTGTATGCTGCCTTTATTTATTAAATGTCATATTCTTCGCACTTAAACCACAAAATTCAGTTCAACAGCAGTATTTCAAAATAATTTTAAAATGAGTATATCTTTAGAATTTTCGATACACAGTCTCGCTTGTAGTATTAAGTAGCTTGTAGCTTTTAAAAATACGCTTTTTTTTCGTACAGTATTGCCATTGCTCGCTTTGAAATCTTTGAGTTTGTTAATCAAAAATTCGTTAAAGTTTTACAAATTATGAAATAGATAATAAAACAAATTCCAAATTTGAGCTTTCAGATGTCCATATTCGGGTGGAAACGTATGTTATTCAAACTTCGATGGCTCTAGGTACCGTTGTTTTATCACAATGCGAGAAACGTACATACATGCATCCAGATTCTTCATTATTTAATTCTTTTAAATATAATACAGGGCTCTAATACTTGGTGGCAACAATTTGAAAAAAGAACCGATATTTATAGTGAACCAACGCAATATGCCAAAATGAAATCAATGGCCATTCTGGGCTAACGCCGTTTAGGCTAAAAATGTTTAGAATGTAGTATTCTGCATATTTTGAGTAATCACCTTTTACTGTTTGTATTACCAATAATATAAAATAATCCGTTGCTTTTCATATTATAGTCTGCATTTATTATTGCTAAGTTCTATAATCAACACAATAACATATTTTAGAAACTTTTACTAGAAATTCGAACTCGAAACAAATGTTTAATACAGTTCTTAAATTCGTTAATGTTCGTTAACTTCCTTTATTTTTAGGTTTTTAAGCGATTATCCTATCATTATATCCAGAGCTAATAAATTCATTATTCAGCTGATTTCTGCTGCTGCGTTGAAAGATACTTGATTCTTGCTTTAAACAGCTGCTGGTATTAAGTTAGATGCCTTGTGGTTAGCTTATTAAATTTTTTAATTTAATTACTAATCCATGCAAAGAGACGAATTCTTTGCCAGTAGCATGTATCAGTTATTCTTTCTTAACAAATAATATCATTGCGATGCTAAGTACCTCCGTGGGAGAAATCTGAAAATACTCTAAAAATGAATAGGAGGCGACTTGAAAAATGTTCTTCCATTCTCTGATTCTAAATAATTAGCATATTAATTTTGATGTCGTTAAATTCTGAGCTAAGCAGCTCAGTTTCTATGCATGGAACGCTGATAATTCTGACAAAAATTCTGTTTTCATGCTGATAATTCTAACAAAAATGAAAAACGAAAATTGTTAGGGCAACGACATTAATAACATTTTTTGTGAAAGATATAATAGCATTCAAAGGTTATGAGTAAAAAGTCATAAGTTCGGCGAATGTAAAGTTTTCCATTGTGCAAAGAAAACTTGATAAGGCGTAATTGTACGTGTCTAACGCAGGGAATTAAAACTCTAAATAGTATGAATATTAAATTACTTCCATAATACCAAAAATCTGTTGAAATAATAACTAAAGCATAGTAAAATTCCTATAAATGACCGAAAACTTTACCCCTATATAATCGTTGCTGTCGAAGTTAATTTCCATGCTATTTCATTTTCTAATACCTTTACGTATTTCAGTTTGTAAGAAATCAAACAGGAAACGTCGAAAGTAAAATAATAAATAGGGTAGAATTTGATTAAAATGAGCTGGAATGCAGTGTTATTACTGTCGTAACGAAGAAAGAGCCAAAACAATTTTAATTTACACCTAACTCTATGCATAATTAAACTCATCATTAATACATCAATAATAGTAATAACTGTAATGCGTAAAATTTGTTGGTTTCTTGGGATTGCTCATTATAACCACGTTTGACTGCATTTTAGTCTGAGGAATTTGTTTCATTTCGTACAGAAACTGTTTAGCAAATTTTTTAAAAATATGCTTTTATTCTGAAAAAAAAATCGGAAAACTTCTATTATAACAAAAGTTATGAAAAATCTTTTAATTGTATACTTTATATTTTCCTCGAAAAATATTAAAAGCTATTTTTAAAACATTCAAACAACTTTCTCTGTTTAATCCGTCGTAATCAAATTTATCACTCCATTAACGTTTTTATTCTTTCATTTAATATACACGTGGCTGTAGAAAGTGGCGATGACTAAAGAAAGAAAGGTATTTTTTCTCAGAAGCGGTAGAAAATTTGATGAAAATGCATATCTGTATCATAGATCATCGATTCATCTTTTTAGATATTGATTTTATTACTTATTTATTCCCATTTTCTCGGTTATAAACGTTTATGTCCCTTTCAGTATTTTCTGTAGAAAAAATTTAGCAATTTATAGCTATGGTTCACAACTTTAGATCTTAGGAATGTTTATAGTATTTTCAATATTTTTCTTATCCTTATATTATATTACGTTACACTATACACTACCAAGGCGTTTACCATCCACGTGATTTGGCAAAATGCCAGGTTTTGGAAGCGTTGTGATTCAAAATTCCACATATCCATTACATTGTCTTTGGGACTCAAATGAGGCATGCTTAAGTAAATGCCATGTCCAGGTTTAATCCAAAACATAAATGACTAAAGACTGAAAAGAAATATTTGTACGTCTTAATAACTCTTAACATAATAACTTAATTAGCCTTTAATAACTTAACATATGATACATCTAATTTTTCTGATTCTGAAGATATCTAATTGGTATCTTCAGAATCAGACATGCATCGCTGCTGCGAACAATGCATTTGCATCGCTGCTGCGAACAATAAAATATATATTTAACGCCACATATTACATATCTTGATATTAAATAATTGTTTGTACGTAATAAAAAAGCCATTTTTTAACTGAACCTTCGTTGAATGACATATGGTAGATTAGTAAATGAATTGTCCTGACTTGCATAACAACAAGTAAATATTTTCCTTTCAGAAAGAAGATAAACCGATTATTCGAATTTTTCGAATATCCGGATCAAATACAGACTTATCTTTATATTACTGATTATATGAGGGTTGCTTTAATTCCATTTTTATTATCATTTATGTTTTACAGTTTTCAGAGATTGTCAATCATTCAGCGATGAAACGTTTTTGATGCAATTTTCTCAACAAATAAATACTGAGCCATAGACATGATTTTCATGTTTTTACAAACTGTAGAAAATAATTACAAATATAGTATTTTACCGATAGTATATTGTTTTATTTTCCTGCTTTGTGCTTGAATTTTACACCAGAAAAACTCAAGCTGTGAAAGAGAACTTTAGTCTTTAAATCAACTGTCGTAAGGTAAAAGGAATAATACACTGATCATCAAAATTAAAAGATAATGGGAAACAATATGCTCATTAAGTAAATGTTGCAACCAATGCCCAATACTGTAATAATTTATGTTAATTAAATATAATTGAGCACAAAATTGAGGTTCCGAGCGTACGCTAGCCTCGAATGTATCCAAATTCGGTGATTGACAATGTGGTGCGCAATGGACTCATGTTAGAATTCCGGTCTGTAATGTTTCTTAAAGTGAATGTAGTTTCTCAGAGTGATCCTTATTCAGTAGTTATGGCCCAAAGGCATCATTTAAGTGAAGGCCAAAAGTGGCGAAGAATCGGGAGAGGTCAAGCACAAATGGAGGTCGACCAAGAGAATTGTAAGAATTGGAGGCTTCATTCAGCCCACCTGGACGCGAGTCTCCCTATATCTCAGAAAAAGGGGCCCCCATCTTTCTACAAATAAGGGCAACCAGCAACCCAGCACCCCAAACAATAAATTAAAAAACTAATTAAAAATAAGGAAGCACATCTAACACAAAATTTAAAAAAAGCCATATTTTTGTTTACATTTTAATAATATGCATATTTGCTTTGATTTTATTTGTAAATATTGATTTTATGATATATATTTGGATTTTAAATCTTTGGATTTTATTTTTGTAAAACGAAGATTTTAAATATTAATCTTAACTATTGTGTTTCAGTGGCATACCGGTTCTCCACTATTAATAATATTAAAGAGGGTATTGATATAATTATGGTGCAGGACTCGTATTATAACAATGAAAAGAAAGTGTATGTGAACAACAGTTGGAGGACTGTAAATGATAAATGAGGAAGAGCAGCAATTTATGTAATCAACGAACAAATAGATTTTATCTTGAATTCTGTTTCTGATATTATTGTTACAATTACAACTGAAATCTGGGATAAGAGATGTGGTGTTGTTTCAGTCTACTTCTCGCCGGCTGAAGATGTGAGTGAACATTTAAAACGAGAATAGAGGAAATTTTAAAAGACTTTTCAGAGATTTTTTATTTTTGGTGATTTTAATTCCAAGCACTTTAATTAGGGAGTATATAATAATGATGCAAGAGGATTCTTAACGTTTGATTTTGCTCTACAGAATACTCTGCTTTTAATTAATAAAGAGGACTCTCCTCCTACGTTTTCTTCGCAGGTGGGAGTAGGCTGGATTGATCTTGTTCTGGCCTCTCCCGGACTGGATATAAGTAAAACAGTGACAGAAGTTTTAGAGAAAGAAACTATGAGTGATCATAGATATATTTATTTAGAAACAGATTACTTTGATTACACTAAAAAGGGAAAAGTTTTATATTCAAGAACTAGATATCAAACTTTTGGCTTTTGCAGAAAGACGCGTCTTGATAGTTTTGAAACAGAAAATGAAATTTGTACAATAAATAGTGAGGATAGCTATAATGAAATTACCGAAGACTTTGAAAGAAGAATTAATCTAAATATGGATAAATATTTGCATATGAAAAGAAACGATATTGTTAAAAAGCATAATTCATGGTGGAATTCTGATTTAGATAAACAAAAAAGAAAAGTTAAAGCCCTGAGAAAAAGTTTACAAAATGAAGAAATTGATGAACAATTGAGAAATATTAGAAAAATTAAATATAAAAGGGAGTTGGCCATATACAAGAAAAATGTAAAATTTGCTAAAAAGAAATATAAAATAGATAAATTTCTGAGGTCAGGGAAAGAAGATGAGACCGATCCACGAATTATCGTAGAAGAAAATGATGATAGTTAAAAGCAATTTACAACTTAAGAAATTTTTATGGTTGTGCAGGGATTGAGAAATCAGAGTGCCGCTGGACTGGATGGGATCGGGGTCCCTATTGTTAAAGAGATGTTTATATCTACCCTTCTTTTTTATTATGCTTTATAATAAATGTTTGAATTTGAGAATTTTTCATGAAGTTGGAAAACTGCAAAACTGATTTTGATTCCCAAAGAAAGTGGTGCATTTAGACCTATAAGTTTACTGAAGGTGTTTGGTAAAATACTGAATAAATTGTTAACAAATAGATTGAATTATTATATGTATACAACTAATATATCTGAATTTCAATATGGATTCTTAAAGGATACATCAGCGGAACAAGCCTTATTTCATTTGATAAATAAAATTAGACAGAGGAAGACGGAATTTCACTTGGCCCTGGTCTCATTCTATATACGGGGTGCATTTGACTCTGTTTGTTGGCCTTCAATTAGTGAAGAATTAAAGAAACTTGAAGTTACTGGTGGAATGCTAAAGATAATTAAGAACTATTTTAGTCAAAGAAGAACTGTCCTCCTTGATACTCAGAATTAAATGATTCTTGAAAGATATTTGAATAAAGGTTGTCTATAGAGCTTGTGCAGGTCTCCCTTGTTTTGGAGCCTCATAGCCAACAAACTTATTAGAAATTTAGATATGGATAATGTGAATATAATATGTTATGCAGACGATATTTTGTTCTTGAATTTTGATATTTTGTTGGAAAAAATTGGAAAGAAATTTATAGAGATGGGACGAAAATTGATGGATTGGAGTAATGAAGAATACATTGAATTTAATATTGAAAAAAACATATGGCCTTTTCCCCCCCAGGGTGGGAAATGTGTTAGACCCTCTAGAATAAAGTTTAATGAAAAAAGAATTAAGTTTTGGACTTAATAAAATATTTAGGTATTATTATTATTTTAAATTGAACTTTAAAGAACATTTTAAAAGTATTTAAAGGAGAACTGACGGTACGTCAAAATATTATAAAAATTCATTTTCATCTGATGTTATTGCCAAAAGAGTACCATCCTGGGGGGGGTTCATTTATAAATGTCATTACTCCTATAATTATGTATGGTGTTAGTGCATGGGGTGGCGAACGGGGAAACTAATAAAGCTGAGACAAAAACTGGACAGTGTGCAGAGAAGCTGGATACTAGCAGTCATTAGAGTATTTAGAAGCGTTTCAACAGCGTTGGCGTGTATTCTTGCCGGTATGCCACTCTCTCAATACAATACAGGTGTTTTTCTCATAACTTTTTATTGGATAATGGCTTTATTGATTAATTAGACATTAGAAAGGTGATTATAAAGAAGGGAGTTTTTCATAAATATTCTGATATGGATACCCATCCAGCCTAAAGGCTATAATTACATTTGGTAAGATCTTTCTGGATGTACGTCAGATTGATATTTATACTGACAGATCGGAAATAAACAATGGAGTTCACTGTTTATGTGTGATCTATTTGTGTGGAACAGAGATCGAGTACCAGAAATCTACGTTAAATCCATTGAATTCAGTTTTTCAAGCTGAAATTAGAGCAATTTTTTATGGATTAAAGAAAACTTGATTTACAGACGTAAAACAGATATTTATTCCGATGGTTTGCTGCTTTATACGCAATTTCTCATATACGCACTGAAAATTTATTAATGAACCAAATTAAAAATGATTTTAAACTTCTGGCTGAAATGCATAATATAAATTTACACTGGATCCAGACCCATTTTGGATGTATTGGTAATAAGAGTGCGGACACGCTGGCAAAGGACGCTGCTCAAGGCCTGCGAAAGGAAGATATTGAAGTATTCGAAAACAAAGCTGTTAAATACACTCTTTTGCAAAACAAATCGAAGCACCAAGAAGGACCTATGCGAAATTTCTAACGCAAAAACATCTTGATCGAACATGCAAACGATCATAGTTTCAAAGCAAATGAACAGGAATTGTGATCATAGCGCGCATTTCTAGTGCGCAATTCGCAAAGTATAAAACCAGTAACAGAGGCGGAAAATTTATCTTTTTTGTTGCTGCCATTGTAATTCCGTAAAGAAGAAACTAAAGATGCCATTACGACGATATCGAAAACGTCTCAGACAGCTAAACGACTTCGAACGTGGTCGCATTGTAGAGTTGCGTGAAGCTGGGTGGTCATACCGAGCAATAGGCCGCCACCTGCACTGTACAGACACTGGTGTGCAAAGATGTTGTCAGCAATGGTTGCTACAAAGAAATTGCCGACGAAATGAAGGTTCTGGAAGGCCAAGGAGCACAAATGCGAGGTAAGGTAGGACGATTGTTCCCCAGGCCCGAACAGCCCCAACGGTGTCATTGTCGACTATTCTATACTAAGCATTACAGCCACGTCTATAACTCCCGTGGTACCGTCTATCATCTCACGTGCTTGTCTGAGGCGGGATTACGCTCCCAGAGGCCTTTAAGACGTTTATCTTTGACCCCACAACATCGCGGAGTCGTCTGGTGGTGTCCCAGCCGATCATCATGGCTGCCATTAGATTGGCATAGTATAGTGTTCAGCGATGAATCCCGCTTTACTCCTGAAGCAGATGCCCACCGTGTTCGTGTCTGGAAAGGACGGGCCCAGCGGTCCCAATCAGTCTTTGTTTTACAAAGGCATACAGCCATAACTCTTGGTATGATGATGTGGGCGCTATTTCTTATGACAGCACGTCATCTTTAGTCATCCTCCGTACATCTTTAACAGGTTATGTTGATACCACCCTGCGGCCGGTTGTATTACCCTTCATGGCACGTCATCCTGAGGCAATTTCCAACAAGATAATGTGAGGTCACATACCGCTCGTATATCTCTGGAGTGTCTCCGTACGGCTGATACTCTTCCTTGGCCAGCAAGGTCACCAGACCTTTCACCAATCGAGCATATCTGGGCATGGTATGCCGCCAGATTCAAGCACCACGAAATATCGCAGATCTGGAGAGACAACTGATGAATGCCTAGCAGAATGTGTCGCAGGATGACATTAGGAACTTCTACCACTCCTTGTTTCGACGAATTCAAGCATGCATTGCTGCCAGGAGCAGTTCGACCAACTACTAATTTGAATATGTGAGCCGTGAACAGGTAGTATGACCTTGAATTTTTAATCATTTTATTAGCTGTGTATGAGCTATACACATATTCAATTTCATCAAAAACAACCCCTTCCTTCATGGTGCTTCGGTATTTTTGCAAAAGAGTGTATCATGAAAAGGAGATATTTGTGGAACTGAAAGAAAATTGGGAATCATCTGGAAAAAATAATGGTACATCAGATTTTTAAAAATTGATAAAAGGAAAAAGATATTTAATAATATAGTAGATATGAACTAAATTACTACTGGTCACGGACGTTTCCCAGCATTTTTAAGAGATTTGGTCTTCAAGAAAATGATAACTGTCAATTTTGTAAAGTAAAAGGTAATAATTGCCACTTCTTTGAAACTTGTAGTTTTACTAGAGACATAGTTCAGAGTCACCAGTTTGATATAAATAGGGATTTTGAAAATTATGAGAAATTTAAACAAGTAGCTGAACAAATTATGCTGAGAATCAATCAGAATAGAGAAATGATAGGGATTTTTATTTGAATGGATAATTTGATGGAACATGGCTGGCTCGCTGTTCTCTGTTGTTGTTTGATGGGTTGGCCTCTGTTATGGCCTGATGGCTGAACTTGTTTTGGCCTGGGGGTCCGAGGCGCACTATTTTCATTAATAAACTTCATTAGAGCGATGGTATATGATTTAAAAAGTTTACAATTAATGGTATTTACAGTAAAATCAATAATGTTAAAAATCTGTCTAATAAGGGCTATTAAACCACAATCAACCACAAAATGTCTAGCATGACCACCAACCTGACGAGTAGAAGAATGTGCAAGAAACCGAAAGTAGTAAAATTCATGAATGGCAATGTGGTTCCAAATGAACGCATGTTAGAAATATGGTCTGTTGTGCAGTTTAAAGTAAATGTGGTTTCAGAGAGTGATTAGTGTTCAGTAGTTATGAGTCAAAGGTATGACTTACGTGAAGGTAAAAAATGACAAATAATTGGTAGAATCGAGGGAGGTCAAACACAAATGGAGGTCACCCAAGATTTGAATATCCCCCAAAGTCTGATATTAAGAGTTTGGATTTGCTTTTCAAGCACTAGATCAGATGAT
Organism: Stegodyphus mimosarum; assembly: GCA_000611955.2. NCBI lineage: Eukaryota > Metazoa > Arthropoda > Arachnida > Araneae > Eresidae > Stegodyphus > Stegodyphus mimosarum. The sequence continues at coordinate 1,294,043 of KK116152.1, forward strand.
AGACAACCTGATCGAGGGCGATCAAGAGCAACAATTGCATCCGAGGACCGTTTTCTGTCGTTGTCGGCCCAAAGAAGGCCTACCACTGGAACTCGAATTAGCCGTTCTACTGCTGCACGAAGGCTTAACGAGATTGGATGCTTGCAAGAAAACCAATGGTTGGCGTCCCACTCACCCGAGTTTCCAGAGGAACCCGTTTAATCAGGTGTTGTCGACATGTTTAATGAAGCAAAGAATACTAGCCCCCATTACTCTTTATTGACGAGTCCAGATATAGTCTGAACAGTGATTCTAGACGTGTTGTGATCTGGAGAGAGGAAGAAACACGCAACTTGCCTTCCCTTAATCGTGAAATATCCTGTTTCCGTGACCGCGGTTTAATGGTTTGAGGAGGAATCATGAAAAATGGCTCCACCGAGCTGCGTACTATCTTTCAAGAAGGTTCTGTAACCTCTCGAAGGTATGTGGACGAGGTATTAAAACCCCAAGTTAGATTGTTTATGGGTGCTGTTGACCCAAAGGTTTTTCTAATGGATGACAATAGAGTTTTTGCAATGGATGAAAGAATACGTGGTGTCAGAATGCTTGCACACAGAAGATATCACTGGAATGGACTGGCCGCCTTACTCACCCAACTTGAATCCACTGAGCATGTGTGGGCCAAATGAGTGGGCCTTTCAGCTCCCCAAATTCCTCCCCGAAACCTCGAGGATCTGGAAAGTTCACTTTTAGAAGAGTGGCGTGCAGTTTCACAAGACCTGATCAACAGTTTGGTAAAGTGTATGAAATCAAGATGTGAGGTATGCACTCCGTCCGCGGTGACCATACATCGTATTAAAGAAAATATTTTTCCGGAAGAGGTGACTTAATTTTCCCATCATTTTCAGTTTCCATTAACTTGGTTTAAATTGCAATATTTTGCGAATGATCAACTGCAAACATTGTAATTTACATTAACTAAAGCTTTTGTACAAATTTCTATCAATAATTTTTCACTAAGTATCAGTTACGTTTTATTTCTGTAATTATCCTTTAATTTTAACGACCAGTGTAAAATCCAATCTGCTACAACTATTCAATCCAATCATTTCGAAGCAAGAAACTTGCTTCACTTACTTCGTACGAAAGTATGACTACAATTTACCAAATAAAGCCCAATAAGTTTGAAGAAATGTTCGAAAGTCTCAAAAACTGAATGGCTCTCAATCAGGATACGTAGAAACAAATATTTCAACAATCTTGACATTTTTGTGAAATGGTAGGGAATGATTTGTTTGACACAATGAATTTATTTGTAGAAAGAATTCTTAAATCCGAGCTATGGCATGAAGACATGATTCTTTAAAAATACAGACTTTTATCCTGTAAGCGATATCGTTAATTACATGCTACCATCCTTGATATAACTTCTGTAGAATAAATACCTAGCGAAAATCGAAACGATTTTTGACAATGTGAATTTAAAACATATTATGAAATGAGATATTTCAATCTTTTCATGTGAAAATTATTTCTGTAGATTTAATTTTGAAGTAGTACAAATACTCAGATTCCGTTTCCCAATAAATATTAAATTTGCCGTTACCAACCAACAAAGCGAAATTTCTCTAAGTATTAACATAAAAAAGATGATTGGATCGTAATACGTAATATTTTAATGCATATTTGTGATTCTCAGTTTATAGCTAACACAAAAAAAGTTTGTGTTTATGTACTTTTGAGTATACTGTTTATAAAAATTTCTACGATGCCCTATGCGCATGATAGAGCATTATTTCCAGTGTTAATTCATAAACATAGCTATCAATAATAATGGTATCTGGAATACAGTAAAATGTTTAAATTTATTCAATTTTTGTAAACTGCGAATATATAAACACCTTTATCCAACTTCTTAGAGATGAGACAATTTAGCATGGGTGCTAAATATTCAACTGGAAACATCTGTAGGATTGAACGTGAAGGCTCACTTTGAAGAGAAGATAAAACGTATGTTAATTTCTTCAGGATGCAGATGTAGAGGAATCAACTTAACAGACATATACGAAAGAAAATTTGAAAAAGAAGCTGTATTCATTAATTAAAATTTGATGGTGTTTCTTACCTGAGCGTATTAGCTTTGTTGAACGAAATGACCAACGCTTCACTGCACAAGTCCTCAGCTACTCATTCTTCACCATCTGACAAGCTCTGACAGCCGTTCATCGATCACGATGCGTTTATGGAAAGAAATACTTAGTAAAATAACTTAACACCTATGAATTTCTTCTCCCAGAACTAACTCAAAAAGGCACTCATTGGCGCACGAAATATCCTACCATTCGTTTTTGTTTATTACGCATTATTTGCCATTGAGGTGTTATAAAATTAATGCATTGTTAATTGTCTGAGCCTGGACAATGAGTTTAGCGCAAAATCAATTCAATGTAGCCAGAATTTTATTTCACAACCTCTTGTAAACAGCAAACCTTTGCATTAATCATAACCCCCCATACATGTATCATCCAAAACGGCGTGCCATAACGTCTAGATAAGAGTTGCACTACTTTTGAGGGCTTACTTGCGAATTTTTTCATGGCCAAAATCGAAAATGCTGCTTATTCAAAACTCCATTCAAGTGAAAATTTACCTCTTTGATATATAACGTGCTTTGCAGAATGTGAGTTTCTTCTACTAATCACGAAACAAGCTGAAGCTTTCGTTCTTTGCCCTTTATTATTAGTTTATGGACAAATGTCACTTTGTAAAGGAACAAGTGGCAATCGATGTGTTGAGCCCTACAGATTGATCTACAAGATTTTTCTACCTCATCAGCCACCCTCTTTGTTGGTTCAGTGGTACTTCGTGTCAGAACCATGTGAATTGCGTCAATGTTTTCAGGATTGGATCAATGTTTTTAGGCATGCACACACTGAATGAGTGCCTACGATTCTTCTCCAACATAGAGTAAGCGGCTTACAAATACAGACACAGTCAGCGAAGGATGGTAATGTGTTCGTGTCGAAACTAAACTCTTCTTTTCAGCAGAAAACCTCACAAGTTTCACCTTCTGTTCTACACACAAACGGCCGTTATCTGCCAACTTGAAAACTTCTGTTTTCCTTCACGTTAGAGTCCGATACTTTTCCTGATATCTACTAGATTTTCTATGAACAAAAGCTCACACATACATATTTTTAACGCTCAACATGGGAGATTGATTGGTACGACATGTCGTACGCCATTCTACATAAGCATCGGAATCTACAAGCTTCAAACTTCAATGATGTAATATCGTCGATGTTTGTGGCAGTATAACAATTTTTATTCAGTTAATCTAGAATAAAATGCATAATTTGGTTTATGGTGCCCCAAAACGTGCTACATGCTTTTATCTCCTTAAAGTGAAAACGTATTTATAGTTAATATGTGTAGAACTACTTTCTACCATTTTATTCTAGAGAAAAGGAGCATTAACTTCCAAGTCTTGCGGATTGGAGCGCTGAAAAATCTATATCACGTTCTAAAATAGTTTCATTATTACGCTTAAGTATAGTTTCTGTAACTTCAGCGTCTTCCTTTAAGCACGCTTTTGTGTACTTTTGACAGGTATATATATATATATATATATATAAAGATATATCAATTTAAATTACATTTTAAGTAAACTACACAGGAAGCTAATACCGCTATGAAACATTTTCCGCTTTTACAGGCAAGAAACCCGAGAACTGTTGTGTACGAGATGAAAATTCTGCTGCCTTCCTAAGTTTTTGAATACATCTCTTTACCATTGCTTGGAAAGGGAACCTTTAAAAAGACGAGATCATTAATCCCACTTAGGGCGAAACGAGAACGATGACGATAAAGGAGAAAGTGCTAGGGGGATAATTTTGCTACGTATTGCAAAACATAAGAAATCTTACCAAGTTTCCTACGCTCGCAATAATAGAAAAAATAAGCAGCAGTGGGAAGTCTTTGAAGATACTGTGGAGGCCGGTCAAAATAAATGGGAAGCATATGCTATTGACAGTTCAAAAGGAAAGTAGTGTTACAAAAGAAATCTTACATTGAGAGAAGATGGTCGTTCTGTTCATTTCTTAAATAGTTCCAGACAAGTGTCTCAACATTAACGAAAGAACGTAGACAGAAATAACCTATAGTTAAGTAATAAAATTTATTACTTTTGTCAATCATACGTGAGATTTCTGAAAAGATAATATTATTTCTTTAGTAATTATTCTCTAATAATTTCCCATTCTCTAATAATTTATTTTAGGTAAATTTTATTTTTTAGGCATTCAAGGCTCCGTATTTAAGGGTAAGCAGAGGTAAACATAAATTCGCATTTTTAATACAAATTTAAATGGATATGAAATAGAAGTGTTTAGATATATGATGCTGAATTTCGTTTTTTCTTCGTTTCCTCTTCAAAGGAAATTAATTTCCTTTTGTATTCAGCTTAAAAATTAAAATAATAGAGAAAGATTTAGCTTTAAGCCATATAGTTAACAAATTTACTGTAAACTGAAAATAAGTTAAAATACAGAAATTTATTAAATATTTAGCTTAGTTAGTTACATTACTTGAAAAAAAATCCGTTTTTTTATGAGAGCCTCTCATTTAATTTAATATTTTATACTGAATATAATACGATACTCAAAACTAAATAAAATAATATTAAGTTCATCCACATCTACAGAGCAATTATTATGTATTATTTACCCTTGTGAAAGTTCAATGGAGAGTAATTAAACCTTTTGTCTTAGGAGAGTAATTAAAATGGAGAGTAACTAAACCTTTTTTCAATGGAGAGTAATTAAACCTTTTTCTTTTTTCTGTTTAAGTTCTAAAATTTCAGAAAGAAGTGTTAAAAATTTTTCGAATTAAGAAACGTGGTAAAAGAAGAATATTTTCAAATTTACTCATATATCCTAATTACGGAAATGCCTTTTAATGCATTGTTTCACGTCAAAAGGTAGACAATAAAAAGAACATTTTGTTTCAATATCCTGTTTCCTCCTTGTTTGAATTAAGGTAAGCCTCTTATAAGTTTTAACATTGTTCTACAACTTTTGTAAGTTTAACAATTTATTTTAATTAAGATAATGATGCTTTTAGAAGAATACGGAGTATTAAATAAGATTTATCTAAATCTAAATGAGTTAAAAACACTTTTATTTAAATTTCAGACAGATAGTTTCTTAACGCCAAACAGTTTATCTGTTCTGAAGCTTTTCAAAAATTATAAACCGTGAAAATACGCATGTTCTCCAATTATACGCTTATTTATAAAAGAATGTGTTAAAAATACACTTATGCGTTATAAAACTACTGTTAAAAATTATACTTTATGAAATGTTTTTCGAATATATTGGGGAAAAAATTCGGAGAACAAACTTTAGGGCATCCAGATTTTGTACGTCACTTCCCTTTAACTATAACTCTCAAATTCTTCATCATAGTATTAAACGAAATAACAAGTTAACATAGCATGTTTCGTAAGTCAGTAAATTTTATGAATGTTTTGCTGTAAGCTTTCGAAACCTTTCCGAATTGTAACTACTTGCTTTAAGTAGATTAGCATTCACGGCAGAGATTTTATTTACTGAAAAAGCACATAAATACAGGAAAATGTACCTTGCCTGCATGAAAATTACTTAAATCTGTACCCATTTTAGGTAAGATTACTTTCTCACTTACAACTTTTTTTGTCTTGTTGCATTCAAATTTCTTTATTTTATATTGCCTCTAAAGCAAAAAATGCTCATAATGAACTCCAAAAATATCATAATTTGCTAACATCAAGTAAAGAAAATATCAAAATAACAACTGCCGGAAAACAACCTTCGTGGAAAAAAAACACTTTGTTCAGCAATTTTTAATTTAATTTCAACATAAATTAAACTTCTCGGTGTTCGAACGCATCCGACTGCTCTTAAAAGCTACTATTTTTTAACTTTCTATGCTTACTTCAGATCTTCAGTGAAGTTCCTGCCGCACTTATAATTTTAGAAAATGGTTTCAATAAAAAATAAGTAATCGAACTTACCTTTGCGCAGAGTTTCGATAAAAATTGACGTTCAAAAACGTGCAACAAGCAGTTAAGAACACAAGCACTAAAAACGAAAGACAACCGAAGTTTTAAAAAGAGAAAAACTTTTCAGAACAATAAGCGTCGGTCACGAGACTTGTGTCCGAGGGTGCTGGGAGGATACTGGGGGTCGACTGGGAAAAACAGCGGGTCCGGGAGACTAAGGTGCGTGTGCTGTTCATCCTTTGGAGTGCTTGAGGAATTGGTGATGCCGCGCGCGAGAGAGCAGGGATGGTGATTTCATTGATGTGGGGAGGCGACGGTTGGAGGATGGGATCCCGCAGTCACGTGATGTGGAGCCGTCCGATGCGCAGGACAAGCTGTAAAGTTTTGGCCCACCCTTTTCTTTTCAGTCGTGGGCCAAACTCACTTGTTCTGGACCAGTTTCGAAACGAAGAGTTCGAATTCGGACAACTATCTACAATGGATTCTTTTTTCTACTTAACAAATGATAAATTATCACGTAGCTTAATCTCCTATTTCAGTTTGGTATACATCCTTAAATCTTATGTCACAGTTATGAAACTTTAAAAAATTAAGTGAAGTGAACAATTAGGTTACATTTTTTTCAAAGGAATTTGAAATCGATTTTGAGAAAGCTTAAATTATAGTTTGAAGAATTTACTTTAATATAAAAAGGTTTGAAATTTTAAAAGTTTGATATAGTGTACGAAGACTCACATTCTTTGTATTCTTGTTTAAATAATCAAGCAACGCTGAATTTTTAACAATGGGCAAAACGTATTTAATTGCTGTTTTCGACAATATTAATTACACTAAATTTAATCTTAGAAGTTTCATTTTGAATAATAAACATTTTTCAACTTTTTTTTAGCCATCTGAATAAAAGAATTCAGTTTTGCAATTTAAAGCCTATGTTATGAAATCGGAAACAAAAAAAAAAGGAAACTCAGCTTTATTCAGTATTGATTTAGCATTTAATTTGAAGTTGTGCTTTCGTATTTATATGTATTTTTGCTAATTTTAAATAAAAAAAACTTTATAGTGCATCCGTGACTTGACATTTTAAGTTATTACATTAAAATTTAAATATGTTTCATAAATAATTCAGTGTCTTCTACTTCCAAATGACACCTTTTAGCAAAATAATAGTGTTAATTTTGAAAACATTGGTCTGGAAGTGATTGATATTATTTAATATTCTAAGGAAATTAAAATCCAATGAAATATGTAAAACTGATCACTCATTCATTTCAGATATACAAAATTTTAAATAATATCTTGGAAAAACTCATTTGTGGATCATCTATCCTTTTGAGAGGCAAAAAGAAATAATACATAATGGCAGAAAACTAAAATCTCCTTCCAGCTCCTGATCAAGATGCTGAACCTTAAAGCGGATTAACACATAAATGTAAGAGAATCCTAAAATTTTGAAAAATATCTTTCGTCTTTGTAGATACAACCTTTCACAATTAAACCATGGAATCCGAAGATTCTTTCAGCACGTAAGAATTTTAAAGTAATCTTAGAAGCAGTAGAGACGTATCAAGTGAGTATAAACGAAGAAAATTTAAAGAATGGGTATGAAACTTAACAGTATAACATGCACAGTTTCATCGCAGTCCTATTATAACAAACCATTCCAAACCAATACTTAGATTTAAAGCACAACTCGTTAATCTAAATAATTTATTTGGTATTATAATGTAAATTAACTAAATTGGTATTTCATTAGAAGTAAAACTCAACAGTAGAAATCCTGAGATTAACTCTGCCGCGAATTGTTACAAAATTTATCCCGATAATTCCCTGCATTCTAATGCATACAACAGTTCGTGCTTTGTTCTCAAATAACAATTTAAAAAGGTCTTCTAACATTCCTTTTTTAAACGCTTTAAACAATTTATTAAAAAATTTCGCTCCATAGTTTATCTCGTAAGGTTCAGAAATCAGTATTCAGTTAATGCGTTTTCCTTCACACGAAAAATATTTAAACAAATAAGAATAATAAAAAGTATAGTAATCATAATTCCTTCTTATTATGCACTACAATTAAAGTTAACTACGAATTTTTGTTTACATTTCTCTTGGCAGTTTTCGTGGCTTTGTGCTTGATTATATGCTTTTCGTGCCGAGGATTAATTAATTGGAAGGTACTATTTAAGAAATAAAAACATATATTTTATGTGATCTTTACTTTCAATCTATATATAAGCAACTCTACTGCTATTAAAGATGTCTAGAAAAACATAACGGGTATAAATGTTTAGTAAGATTATATTAACTTTCGTATTTTATTAGTATACAGTTTTAGATATTAAAATGACTTGATATTCGGTGTTTCATGAATTTTTCATCACATTAACCTTTATGATTTCAATGAGAGATATTAAAATATTGATAGCAAGTTTATATTCTACCTTAACAGTTATATTCTGCATGCTTTGGCAACTTGGAATGGTGTTTTTGTTAAGTTACGTTGTGGATAACGAGCAAATGTTATTTACGTTATGAGTATCAGATATTAATATAGTAAAATAAACGATTCATTTTTAAAGTTTTAATTCATATTTATTTTATTAATATCGCATTAATTACATTTCATGTTTATTAAAAAATAAAGGTACCTTTCTGTCTTTCTCGAGAAATCTTTCAGAATCTATGTATTCTGTCTCAGGTTTAAAAATTCTAAACAGCGTTCTTACATATTAATTTTATTTTGTAGGTGAGTTTTATATTTGCTATTTTTTCAGTGGAAATATAATAATGTAGCGATTTCGGAATAATTATTTAGAGCGAAGCTTTCTTTCAAGGTCAAGCAAGTAATCAATTGAGCTTTTATATAAGTATTAATTTTGCAATACATACCAAAATATTATATCACATTGCAGCACAGAAAGCTGCTTTGTAATTTATCTAAATTTTTTCGCACATTTAGGAATGCAAAAAGTATATCCAAAAAATAAAAGGTTCCTTTTCTCACAATATAAAGCTAAGAAACAAAATTTAAAGGTGTGTATGTCATATGCCAATGAAGGAAAAATACTACAATGAGCTCTTTCATTAAATATGAAACAGAATTTTCAAACGTGATTGAGCATGTTATACGATATTCTCCAAAACTTAAGCAAGGAGTTTTCAATATAATACTGGAAAATAATAAATAAATGGCAAATATTTTAAAGAATAAATAATAACTTCTTAAAACTGATAATATGCCGAACTGAAAAACAGCATTTAATTGATTACTTTCTAGTAGACTTGATTTGGGAACATTCTTGTACTTAAGTACTTTTTAAAGTAAGTATTCTTGTACTTGATTTGAGGAATTCTTTTTACTAAATACTTTGTAGGATTGCAATTGTAACTAGAAACTAGAGTTTAAGTCACGCAGACTCTATTATACAAATAGCGAGTTTACGCTAAGTCTTAATAAATCACACGTCGCTTAAACAACTTGTAAGGTTTTAGTTAAACTAACAAAGTTTTATTTTAATTAAAATCTTTCTATCTCTTCTCAGTTTCAACTTCCCGTCAGAAGAAGCGCGCGTTTTCAGCGTATGCTAATTTTGAAGTGGAGCCAAGTAGTATTTAAACCAGAGGTAGAAACCTCTCAGTGTGAGAGAGTTTTTAGTCTCAGATCACGGTCATTCTGTTCGACGTTCGCCTGACCAGCTAGCAGCTAAATTATAAGCCATAGTGCTTACTACGTGATTGCTTATTAAAATAAATCCAAATGCGCTAGTATTAGTATTTCTTGCTACGCACCATTTAGTTAGAGGCCAACTCCGAGAAGAGCTCTGTGAGCAAAGATCGCTTAAATTTCTATTTAGCTTTAGTTTAAATTTATCTTATTGTTCATTTAGACCCAAATGTGGTCTTTTACTTTCTGTATTCCTCCCGAGTTGGGAAGTGATTTGTAAATAATATTGATTTAGTAAAAGAGGATTTTAAATCCCTTTAAGTGCAGTTATTCTTAACCATAGTATCTTCAACCAGAACATAGCTGTATTCAGCTCCCTGTTCCAGATCAGGACTTAAGGACTTTAAGGAGTTACTTTAAGATGTTTGCCAAGAACATGCACAGAACACTCAGTCCTGACAAACTCACAAGATACAGAAGATTTAAATAACCTTTTTCATTTTAGTATCAGTTTGAACATAAAAGCACAACATGTTCCGGATATTCAACTTAACATAACAGATAAATAAATTCACACGTTGATAACGAAATCTCAGACCACACATAAGACAGAATAAGCTGGCACAGATATTTTACTGGCGCATGTTTAAAACATCTGCTAGCAAGCATGCTAAGGCCAAAATAGCACCTTTAAGCGGAGATGATAAAACATACTCACAGCTAAAAGTGACAGCTAGAAGCTCTCTAAACTCGGATATTCAACTTAACATAACAGATAACTAAATTCGCACGTTGATAAAGAAATCAAGCACTACACATAAGATAGAATAAGCTGGCACAGATGTTTTAGCGTATTTAAAACATCGGCTAGCGAGCATGCTAACACTAAAATATCCCTTTAAAGCATAAATGACAAAAAATACTCACAGCAAAAAGCGACTGCTAGAATCTCTCTAAACTAAAAAATCCAAACTCTCAAGCACACACAAAACTGATATGCATTCTGGTGAGGACTACGGAAAGCAGAAGTTATAGTAAAGACTTAAAACGTAGTAACTGGTTAATTAGCATAAGATGGTTTACATCTTCTTTTTTTAACGTTTTTCGAGGATTCCAGCATTTTGTCATACGAAAATATTTTGCGTGATTAGCTGGAAAACTAGCGAGAGGATGGAAATAAGCGCATCATAAATTTAAACGTCCAACTGCGTATTAACGAATAAAGTTATGAAATTTCATAAAAAGAGATATTTGGAACAGAAGACAGGCGAAAGTCATTTGATTTTTAAGAGTTCGGAAAAATACTAAGCATTGCTTCTAGAGGTCAAAGAAAAGAAAAATCTGTAAAACTCAACAAATTTTAAAGAAATTCTGATTTTTTTCCCTTTGACTGATAAATTTTTTTAGGACTACTGTTTATTAATTATGCAATTCCCTATGTATAAGATGAAAGCTTCGTGCTCTTACTCCATCACTGTTGTATCAGCACACTTATCTGTCTTAAGAAAGGTCAAAATATTATAAAAAGTATATTCTATATTTTGAATTAGTGTTCAACGAGAAGCTATTCAAAGAAGCCGCTGATTAGAAATGACACGTTAAAATTATTTAAAGGAATTTAAGGCTAGACAAATGAAAACAAATTGCTAATTAAAAAGGGAATTAGAAGATTTTAATAGTTAGAATTAATATTTTATGTTGCATGTCACTGAATGTTTTTGTAAATCAAATAATCTGAACAGACATTTAATTTCAATGATCTACAAAAACAACTTTCATTACGTTGTGGGGTTTTACTTACTTAATTCAGTGTTGAATCCTTGAACCCCACAAACACTAAAAAGCGAATAATCGCTTAGTGTGAGTAGAGACGCAAGACTTACGAAGAGTTAACTACCCTTTATTTCTCAGAATTAATATAATGCAATCAACTCCTAACTTGGAGTGTACAGCAAAGCCTCCACTTGGGCTTCAACTTAAATGAATATGAAATTAAACTTAACTAAGCTCAACTAAATCTAACTGAAAGATATAGCTGAAGCTATAAAGATACCAAGTAGTTGGCCCTTAAATATTAATTTAGTCGGCGAAGCGAGACAGGGGCCTAAAGTATGGAGCGTAGCAGTAGCTTAGAGAGACGTAGCCAAAAGGCAAACGCTCGCTAGTCAGAAACTCAGACTCTCCCTCGAAGTCGGTGAAACATCGACTTAAATACTGCTCTTTACTCATTTGCATTAACCGCGTTTAGGAAATTGCAAGCTGAAACTAGAATAGACAGGAAAGATGTATAACTTAAAATAACTGTTATTAAAATTAGGATAAACCTTACAACGTATTTAAAACAAGCTATTATATATGTTTTAAAGTGTCATCGATACAGCAATTAGAAAAATATTGTTTGAAATAATATTTTAAATCGAAGTAGCAAAAGTCTAAACTTGCGTACCTTAAAAGTAGGGATTGACTCCGAAGTACTAAATTTGAGAATATTTGACTAATGCGAACAAAAGAAGCTAAAGATTGGAGTAAATCATTTCAAACGATAAGAAATATAACACCTAAGTTTAAAAGTGTGTGGTTGAAAGGTATTGTATTTGTCCGAAGTTTAACCATGTAACGCGTAAGATCTTCACGTGTCTACAATTACGTTAGGCCAAGCGGTCGAGCGGTAAATTTGCTGAACACTGGCAGTTCGGTACGAGTTTCTAATCCAGCAAACGGGCTGGCTGCATGGGTGTTTTTGTGGATTTCTCTCTGTGTAATGTACACACGAGCCAGTTTCTCTTAAAAATTTCTCCACGAAAGTAACCTTCCTCTTAGGCAGATAGCCTTCGAGGCTTTGCCGTAGTCATATAAACCATACACTAAAAATATATTACTGGTGGAACTAAAATATTGCTGCGATAAAAAAGAAGACGAAATAATATAATAATATAATAAATTTATATTAAGAGAGAAGATATACTTTTAAAACAAAGTACTCTCGATCTTTAATACGACGCTTCCCTCTAAATCGATTTATATTTGTTTTTGTTGCTAATTTCACTTGTCTGACCTAATCAGAACAAGCCCGCGAATTTTACAAGGAGTACAAGATTGTGTCTGTCATTGGCATGAGCCTTGAGCACCAAATAGATGACAGCATGAATTTGTCTGGTTACGGCGAAAATTGGAAGGATAGAGTCTCAGAGGACGAGTCCGGGGGTCTCCCATCACTCTTCGCCTACCACCAAGCCATACCATGGGACTTTCCGTTGGTCGTGCATTTTGAGTGACCCCACGCAACATATGCTCTATACTTTGACTAATATCTATACTTTCTCCTGGATTCAAGCCCGGAGACTTAGGTATGACAGTCAGCATCACCAACCACTATCCCGACCAGGCGGCCGATTTATATTTAGTAGCTTTATTCAAAATTTAATGACATGCGCATGATAGCTAGCTAATTAAAAATTTGGGTTCAAATAGCACCTTAATTGATACTTTATGCCCCATATTTTCTAAAGCTGGAAAAAGTTACGGAAAACTGCAACTTATTGTTAGTCTTAAAGGCTAACTTTTTATCCATATCCTAAAAATACATTGGTTTCCAAAAATTAAGAAAAAATCACAACAATAGTGATAACTCGTTCCAAAATAAGCCAATCAGTGTAAAATTTGAATATGTTATCAAATAACAGTTGCTGAGTAAACCTGCAGTATGCAAATTAGTGGCGCTGCGATTTGAATACGTCGTCTACAAGGAGCATATTTGACAGCAAGCCTTCAAATTTCGCTGCGATATTGAGATAAGACATTTGGGATAACCAATTCGTAATAATGATCTCCAGGCATCATTTGGCCGAAGAACTGCGATAGAGAGTTATTGGGAGACTAAAGGCAGGGCAAAGTCGGACAGAAGTGGCCAGATGGCTTAATGTGAGTTCTTTTGTGGTTCATAGGTTTTCTGTGGTGCATAGGCAATAGTTTCTAACCACAGATTCGACATCCAGGAGATTCAACCAAGGACTGCCAACCACTACGACGAGCGTCGATGACCGATATTTGTTGTTACGTTGTTGCTTTCTTGAGTACGAAGGAAGAGAACATGAAATTCGACTCAACTTAGATCCTCCCTTGCTGCAGCCAATGGAAGGTTGGTATGCGTTGAAGGCTTCACAAAAGAGGTGTGTACATTAGACGACCAGCCATCTGCGTGCCGCTCACGTCACGTCACAGAAGAGAACGTCACTATGTCCACTAGATGGCTGATCAGTGGAGGACTATTCTCTTTACGAATGAGTCCAGGTTTAGTCTAGAAAGCGATAGTAGGCCTTATTTGATTTGGAGAAAGCCTGGAACCTGTTATCATCCATCAAACATCCGTGAAAGAGATGCGCACACAAGAAGCAGTGTCTGTGTTCGGGGTGGTATCATTTTGGGTGAAGGCACAGCTCTCCGTGTCTTTCCACATGGAACCGTCAATGCTCAGGTCTTTACAGATGATATCTTTGATGCTTATGTGCGCCCTTATGCCGAGGCAATAGGTGATGATTTCCTGCTACAAGACGACAACGCTATGCTGCTATGAAAGACGACAACGACGACTACAAGACGACAATTCTATGTAAGGGATCATGGATGATTATCTTCAGCAGTAAACAGCTCGGCGCATAAAGTGGCCAGCCCGATCACTCGAAATGAATACTATCGAGTATGTTTGAGGTGCTTTAGAAAAATGTATAACTGCTCTCAGATCTCCTCTTCAACCTTCGCCATGATTGCAAATGCTTTGCAAGAGCAGTGGCTCTCATTCCAAAAAGCACAGATAGACCGCATAATTGTCAGCATTACACATAGCTGTATGTGCTTATGATTTTTCCTTAATTAATGATAACCAATGTATTTGGCTCTGCTTCTTTGAATGTAAGAGAGAATATTTAGATTTGGTTGAATGAAATTACAAGAAAGCACACTGTCGCTATCTGCCTCAAGAAGTGATGGGACTTTCTACGAGAAATTTGTTCATATACCCGTTATACATACGCAAAACCATGAAAACACCAATGCAGTCAGCCCATTCACCGGGATTCGAACCCCGGACCGGATTACCAGTGTCCAGCGACTTTAGCGCTTTGTGCTTGGTGGGCCAGAGAACATTTAAAAGACACTTGTTGTGGGGCGTGTATAATTGAATAAAGAAGACATTGCAGCAAACTAATTTAAAAATAACTTATTGTAATAATTTCAATTTTAAACCGATAACATTTCTTTTCCATTTCCAATGTAAACATTTTGAGCAGTAAACATGAAACAAATATTCACTGAACGTTTTAATATAAGATTTATTTGGCACGTAGGATACGTAGGATATGGAAATTAAATCTAGACACTTATCTAACGCATAACTGTAGTGAGAATAGAATCTGAGTTCCCACTTTCTGAGTGCGTAAAGCAGATAATAATCATCTGTTGCAAGTTTAATGAGATAGTGCAGCTGCGCCAACTGTTTTGATGTTTTCGTAAACTATATCCATCACATCCATAACTGGACTGATATTAGTTTTCTCAAATTTCAAAACACTTAATGTGTATGTATTCATTAGAAGTATCCTTGATATTTATATTGAAATACGTAATGTTTAAACATGAGCGAGAATGAAATTTATGCATGCTAAACCATTCGTGTGAAATTTATTCATCATTATCCCTCTAGAACGACCTAAAATGTCTCTAGAAAGACCTTTAGAACTCTACAAATGAATTTAATATGCTTCTATATAATTTACTGAGGCACTTCTGAAACTCTTTATTGTTAC
This sequence comes from Stegodyphus mimosarum, assembly GCA_000611955.2. Taxonomy (NCBI): domain Eukaryota; kingdom Metazoa; phylum Arthropoda; class Arachnida; order Araneae; family Eresidae; genus Stegodyphus; species Stegodyphus mimosarum. Next base: position 1,309,524 of record KK116152.1, read on the forward strand.
AATAAAGTTACTTAAATAAAACTGCCATATACTGCCCTTTTCAAATTATGAATACTTAGAAATAAAAGCAATTTGAGACGTTTCTAAGAACTGGAGATAATAATAGTGCCAACAGCTTCCATGACGCCTCAGACACGATAAAGGGAAGGAGAATTCGTAGAAAAACTAAACTGTTGAGTATAAACATAAGGAAGTTTATCCAAACAAATAGCTTACAAACAGCTTCAAAAAATATGCATGTCTGCATGCAGTTTTCTAATGCAAACAAAGCATCTGAAAAGTAGAAATTCAAACTAGACTAAACGTAAAGAACGATAAAGATACTCGAAAATGCGGCCTGTTTCTAATTATTCAGAAAATGCCAGTAATTAAAGACATTCCATAACCCAATGGCAAAAACTCGAATACAAATTACGCCGTCCTCCGTGTGTGCTCTAGTGATGTAATTGGCACTTCTAGCTGCTTATTGGATGATCCGTGGTCGCATGAATAATCGCATTTAATCACAATACATTTATTTTTCTATAATAAATTACAAAGTCCCTGTCCATGGAGTTTAGTACCTAAAATAATATTTTAATAAAGAATACTATTGTACAAAACGATTTAAATAAAATGTCTGTTATTTTGCTATGAGAAAATTTTGGAATTTATCGGAACAAAACCAAATTTCAATTCACAAAGCTTTTGTGTATTCAGGATTCAGAAACTCGGAAAAACAATTTACTCATTGAATTATTAAAATAGAATTTTCTTTGATTATACTTTTAATAAAGTTGAAAATTATTATGCAGCTTAAAAATGTTTATTAAGACTAAAAGTATGATTTCATTATTTAGAAATCTTCCTATAACAATAAGGACAAAAAAATTGTGCTTAGTTTTTTAAAAAAGATTGAAATTCTACGAAAACCATTTTTTCTAATATTCCTCTTCATATGAATAACGTTTTGAGTTTCATTTTCAAAAACCTATTTCAAATGAAAATACCATGTTTCACAATATAGTATGAACTCCACAGACTTCATTTCCTATGCGTTAGAAATCTTAACCAGAGAAGAATAAGTTACACATGAATGCCCAGTTATTATGTCAGCATGTTATCTTAAATATACCGTTACTAACACACAGGTTTGAATTAAATGTGATTTTATGGTCGAAACCATGCTGCATCTCAAGTGTAATTTTATGAAGTTAACCGATTACATGGTTTAAAAGCAAATCTCTACAAACCATAAAGTGCCGTTACTGATTTGGGATCAAATTAGAATCTCCCTACGTATAGAGTACCTCATGGAAGTTTATCTATAAACTGCGATAAATTAGCTTTCACCGGTTTCATTACTTAGCAGAAGTGCGGTAAACATCGCACAGTTATTGAAACCATACATACATGATACTGAAGCAACATGCGTGTACTGAAACTGTCAAATGTGCATCTAACTATCGAATTAAAATTCAAGATGGGATTAGCTCAGTTTCATATCATAAACAGAAAATTATAGGAAGTTCTTTCAGACTTTGGTAACTGTTTATTTTCGGAGTGCAGGTCGAGGTCCTATTGAAATCCACCTCAACAAAGCTAAAGCCCAGAGGATTAACCAAATCGCTCTCAGCGCTAATGTTCAAATGGAAGTGACACATAAATTTCTAAAATAAAATAGCTCCCTGTTTTTCTGATTAAAGAGTTAATTGGCGTTAATTGAATACACGATTGATAAAATATACAAAACTGAAATATCAGACTTCGAAAATAAACAAATATGTAATGGAAATAGAGAGAAATGGAATGGTATTCCAAACAAAGATTCAGTTTTGAGGTTATCATTGTTCTGTACAATTGTATAATTTGGCAAGCATGCGTTTAAAACTATATTTAGTTGGAAAGTGTGCAAGGTTTATCCTAATTTTATAACAGTTATTTTAAGTTTATGCATCTCTCCTTTCATTCTAGTTTCAGCTTACAGTTTCCTACCAGAATGTAAATTCAGAAACGCAGCTAATGCAAATGAGTAAAGAGTAGTATTTAAGTCGATGTTTCACCGATCTCGAGAGAGAGAGTGTGAGTTTCTGACTAGCGCGCGTTTGCCTTTTGGCTACGTCTCTCTTAGCTATTTCTTGCTCTCAGCCCTACTTTATGCTCTTGTTTGGCTTCGCCGACTTAATTAAGACTTAGGGGCCAACTACTTAGAATCTTGATAGCTTCGGCTATAACTTCAGTTAGCTTTAGTTAAGCTTAGTTAAGTTTAATTTCATATTCGTTTAAGTCCAAATGGAGGCTTTGTTGTACGTTCCGAGTTAGGAACTGATTGTATTTATTCGGAGAAATAAAGGGTAGTTAACCCTTCTTAAGGCTTACGTCTCTAAGCGATTATTCGCTTGTTCGTGTTTGTGGGTTCAAGGACTGAACCCTAAATTAAATAAGTAAAGCCCCACAAGAGAAATCAAGCTTTCATTTACATATCGTCCTTACACAATCAGGCACGAAGGAATTTATTGTTTAATTTGTATATTACTAAATAATATATGCCAAAGCAGTACCGATATGCTCATAACAATAAAATGAAAATCTAATGTTAGATGGCTAAAATGCATTATTTTACCCTTAATTTATGAGGATACCATCCTTATAGCTGTGTCACATATTAGAAAATTATGATGTTCTCATTTTTTATAATTCTTTTATACCTTTTTTCTACTGTTATACACGTTGTTAGAACCACAAATTGAAGACTATCAGCGTTTTCTTCTTAAATCAAATTAGCCATGGTGAAAATGCTAGAATTGCGGATAAACTTTATTTATTTTGTATTTAATTTTTTGGCTGAAAGCCTTTTGGAACTTTCTCATAAAACATCTCAGTGAGAAGGAGGACACTTTTTGCTGCGATATCTCTTCATTTTATCTTTTCTTCAGCACTGCTCTCTTCACTAGATTTAACTTGTAGATAACTGCTCCTCTTTAGCATCCGTTATTTCTTTTTGTTTCAAAATACCAGAAAATTAATCATTTGAGTTACAGGCCTCTTTAATATCTTCCCTGAGTTATAGAAGGTCCTTTTTTAAGCTTAGGCAACAGCATGAGTTATATGAAAAGAAGCGCCAATAGTGAGCCCAAAGTCAAATCTATGGTACAATGAAAAATGGTTCTTGTTTTGGTACGTTAAAAAACATTTCTTCTATACTTGCTTTCGTAACTGCAGATTTAAGTTGATGGCTTTTACAAAGTTAAAAGGAGGTTGGCTTTAAATTGTAAGCCTCATTTATCTCTCTCTAACATTACAAACTTTACGTGATGAATTAGACAAGAATGGAAACCCCTAATTAAGATACATACGAAATCCTTCAACTTATTTGCTTTCTTGTGGCATTCAATTTTTATTACTGGTGCATTTTTATTCATAATCTCACTCAATCAATATATTAAAGGGCGAAAAATTATTAACACAATATTTATTAATAATATTAACTCAGTATTCTATAACTTTCAATGATTAAAAAAAGATGTTAGTGAATGAAATATAGCTGCTGTTAGCAAATGCAGTGAAGGATGCAGTAATTAATGTGAGGCATGTTGAATTACTTTTGCATTTGAAACGCTTTAAGGGCAAGACAAAATTCATTAAAAATCTTATTTGATGAAATCAACCATCTACTTGTTAACCTTTCAGAGGAAAATATTTCTTGGTAACATCCTCAAACGTTTCGATGTTTTTGCGGAAGCCGATTGTTAAAATGCCCTTTCATTCTGCAAGATTTTTTCCGTGATTCTGAAATATTAGTGAAACTATATCCTTCAATGAAAGAATTCCCTTTATTAAACGGATAACAGTCGCACGAAAAAATGCTAAATCAGGAACGTAAGGATACTACTAGATGACTGCAATAGTTGCAGTGCAAGTGCGTAACAAATACTTTTTGAATAATAAAATACTTTCTGATCTTAAAAAATGGATTTCCTTCAAATTTTGGGTGTCCTTTCCTTCAAGTAAAAATTTCTTCTGATTAAAAAAATTATCAGAATTGCCTTTGCTCTAAGCTTTTAAAACCGAAGCTTATCTGGGAGACGTGAATTGTCTGTTATCCATATTGCCAATTTGTTTTTGATACTTAAGCAAAATATCAATTTTCATTTCTAATAATGATTTGTTTAAAATACTGATGATTATTATTTGCTATTTCAAGGTAATCTGTATTGCTTTTCCTTTCTTAGACTCAACTGCAAATATTGGATAAATAAATTTAAGCATAAAATAAAACAAAAAATTAAGCTCCTTTTAATAAGGATACGGCATTTTAAAGAAGAAAGATTGGGCATTGTATTAAATCATCGCCACAGGTTTTTATTATGGTCTCAGTGAGACTTGTTTAAATTATTCGATCTTAAAACTTCATACACATACTGTAGATAGTATTGTATGTGACTATCCCTGGATAGATATAAGAGCTTATTTACTTTATGTAAAGTTTCCTTTTTAGCAAGATATTGAATTAAATCTAGAATAAACTGTCTACATAAGAGCAGTCTGAAGGATTTTCGAACATTTAGATTAGACTTATACTTTTTAAATGAAGTTTTCTATCAATTTTCTTTTTCTTCAATAGCTTCTGCTTAATACTTGATCTATAGCGATATTGTATAGCGAATATATAGCGATATAGCGAATAGAAAAAAAACGTTGTAATCAAATTTAAGTATAAGAGAAGGATTCTTCGTACGAATCAGCGTAACTGTTTCAAGATATTAAACTTACCCTGCAGTTGAAGTATACTCAGTCAAAATGACAAACAATTTTTCAGACAAATGGTTTCAGAACTAACCATAGATAATGCATATAAATGGGTTTCGAAATAAATTAATAAGTGCATTGAAACGGAACTTTACAAAAAATTATTCCTCATACTTTTTTTTAAATTATTGACGTATCTCATTTTCCTCCAAGTGAATCTGAAGAAGCATATAGCAGTGTGTCCGAGAAGACAATTATTGACACAGCGATTAAGAGCTGAAAACGTTAATTAAACTAACTTAAGAGTTGCTTAGCAAGTTTTAGTTTTTCCCTTTTAATGACACGAACGTAATCTTAAAGAAATTATTTTTCATCTAACTTGTTGAACTAAATTCTACGCAATTAATTTTCAAACTATTGAAAACAAAGCATGCGCCAAATTTGGCTAGAAATGGTTTCATAAATAAGAACCTGTATGTTTATTTTTTATTATTCTTAAAAACTTTGAAAAGTTTTTTTTAATTTTGCTTTTTAATTAAACTCAATGAGTTAATTGACTTCAAAGTTTTACCTGTTAAATGTGTGTTTCATTTTTTTTTCTGATTACGTACTAGTTCTGAAGTCAATAAAGGATTTGTTGTTTTATGATGTTCTATTATTGGTTTTTGCTCCTTAATAATATATAGTCTAAATTATAATTGGGAATTCTGGTTCGTGAGAATGGAATTTTATAATCTTAGAAGGAGGTTCAAAGTTCTGAAGTTTTCTTTTCCTGCATACATTTAGTGAGGAAAACCAGCATTTTCATTTAATACAACAATACTACATGACAGGGCCGAGACGAGGGTGAGGCAGGGGAGGCACTTGCCTCAGGTGAACAAATAGAAGGGTCGCCAAATTAGCTATTAGATCAAAAATTCAGAAATTTGTTTTTAAAATTAACTATTTTTAGCTTAATTTCGGAATACTGCAATGAATATTAAAAGAATTTTGTATTATAAACAATCCAGCTAAAAAAATAAAAACAAAAACTGAGAAATCTTTTCCTACTTTCAGTTTCTAACTGGTGAAAAATTAATGTCATTAGATTTAAGTAATTTAAAGACAGCGGTTTATGACTTAGCACTTAAATATCCGAATGATATGAACGCTGAAGAAATTCAGTCAGAAATACCTAATTTTAAAAACCATACTATTTCAATAATTCTGGATACAAAAGCAGCTACAAGCTTAGAACTTTTAAAAATAATTCACGATTATAATTCAGTTCAGTCTTATCCGAATTTGGAAGAAGTGTTAAGAATTTTTTAACGTCGGCTGTTACTGTATCTAATGACGAAAGAAGCTTTAGCAAACTTCAAATAATAAAGAACTATAATGAGATTTTCACTAGTCCAAGAAAAACGTTCAAACATGGCCAATCTCTCTGTAGAACATGAGTTAAGTAATCAAATAGATTTTGAAAAAAATATTGATGATTTTGCTTCTTTAAAAGCAAGAAAAATTAAATTATAAATACGCTTGTAAAGTTTATGCCATAAATGTTTGAGCAGATGTTTTATTTATACTACTTAATATTATTTGCCATTTTTCGACAAGTATATTTTTAATGATTTCCATAATGTTATGTTTTCAAACATCATTTAGTGTTATTTATTTATTATCCCCCCCACAAATAGGTAAATAAATAATCTTGTATTGTAGCCAGGGCGCACATTTATCGCTTTGCCTCAGGTGAAAAAATATATAGGCACGGCTTTGCTATATGATATTGAAATGAAATGAAAAACGTACTACAGTCACAGTTATGTTTTCACCTGCATTAATAAATTAGCTACATGTTATGTAAGTTACATTCCTTTCAGAAGATTTTTAATGTGTTCGATGTTTTTCTGTGGATCATTAATTGGTTCCTTTACAGCATTGTTCAAGCTAATGATGCTAAAATAGTACTTTGTTTTGAGGAATTAAAGTAAAAATGTCATCTAATCATCTTAATAATGATCTTTCAATCTGATAAAAATAAATTCAAAATGCTAAACCCTAGGAAATGAGCCCCAGTGTTGGATGACTAGTTTTAAAAAGAATAATTTGAGCTAAATACTTGGAGTTTTCAAATCTCGATAGTTTCCCTTAAATGGTCATTCTGTAAAATAAGAAAGAAGAACCTGACGATAACTATGTAAAAGAATATGAAGGCGCTTTCTACTCAATAAAACAAGGAACTGCTATTTGATTAATCCTTAAATATAGATTAATTTTCATGAAAACAGTAGTAGAAATATTAATTTTTATTGGAAAAGATGCAGCATAATTTCCTACATGAAATAAGCAATTAAAAGCCTTTTCATGTTAGTGCTGCTAATTACATATACGGAAATTTTACTGGCCGTGCTATATGAGGCTTTCACGTTTCAATGCATAACTTCATTAACGCTTCAGCCGGCAATATCACGAACGAGAGAAATAAAAAACGCTTTCTTAGCCCGTCATATTGACAAGGGTTAAAGAATATATTATGTAAATGTTTATTGAGAAAAATTCTTCAGAGCATTTTTACAGATTCTAAAATAATGAACAGAAATGTAAGATGCAGTAAAATAGGCGACAGTATTACAAGTATTAGTATAAAGTAAAAATAATTATAGCAAGCTATTTAAAAAAGTATGCTTTTTTTAGGGGTTTTGGTCATCATTCCAACTTTATTCCGATTACTTATTTTCATTCTTACTGCTTCATTTTTATTGTTTTTATGTTTAGAGGGCACAAGTTGTTTAATTAAAGCAAATAGATAAATTGAAATTCTTAAAAAGAGCCTTATTTTAATAAGGCTCTTTTTAAGAAGAATTTTCAATGCAGTGCAAAATATTACTTGTTTCCTGGAAAGAATTAGCCCACCAGTCGTAAAGTCGTAAAGCCCACCGTAAAGTCGGTAAACACTGGTAGTTCGGTACAAGGTTCATATCCCGCGAACAGGCTGACTGCATGGGCGTTTTCGTGGCTTTCCCTATGTACAACATGTATACGAACCAGTTTCCCTTAGAAAGTCCTCCACGAAGGCATCCCTCTCTTTGGACAGATAGCCCTCGAGTGCTTTGTCATAAACAAATAAGCCAAACAACTCCTAGAAAGAATTGCTGTATTAACATACTGCATCTAACATGCACTACAATAGTTCTCTCAAAGAATATGCACCACATTAATAAATAAATAAACTGCGAATAAAATGATGCTTTCATTTTATGGCAGATATTATGTGTAAAGTTTATTACATAAAGTAATAAAAACAGTTTATACCACAAAACCAAGAGCTCATGTTGAATTTTCATGAAGGTTATGCTGCAGAGCGCCATATTTTTAATAACTGTATTATGGAATGGAGGTTTTAATTACATATATTCGAAATCTGACAACAGCATTTACATATTAAATACATTGTTAAATATTGCTTAACATGTAAAATAATCAGATGCACATACTCACCAACTTACGGTCATAATTCAATTTTGTTGATTTACGCTTTACGCAGATCATATTTCCAAGCGTAATCAGTAAATAAATTTTACCAATTGATTATTAATTCATCTTAGTGTTAAATAAAAGTCGAATACTGCTATAGGTAAGCCTGGTATGGATAACATCAGTGACTCAATCTTTAAATTAATCGTTTTTCTAATAACGCTGGCTTACCGTTTATACATGGAAGAAATTTACGGAAACGCTTGTTTTTAGTCAGAAGGGTAAATTGAGAACATTCAACTCAAATAGTTTATAAGGCTGGTGTTAAATATGTTTAATAAAATTTCCTAAAAACTGGAATTCCTCTGCATTCAGAAAGCTCGTAAATTATTATCAAAATCAAGCTTTCCACGTATTTTTGGACATACTGATATATCACAATACAAGAAATTGATTTCACATTTTTCAGTACACGTTATGTTTGGAGTAAAGGAGGTCTTTTATTTTTGTTTGTCTTGCGTATTGTTTTTAGGTGACTTGTGACTGTTTTTTGATTGAAACAAAATGAGAAATCACTATTTTCTTTACATGACATTCATATTTTTAACTGCAATTTACAAAATCATTTTAAGCAATAAGAATTATCCATGCTAAATTTTGCCTACATTTTTCTACTCTTTTAAATTTGTTAATTTTATACAATCTATCTATTTGTTTGAGCAAAGAGACCGATGCCTCTAACGGCAGCGCTTTTTTATGAAGGCATGTATATAATTTATAAATTGATTTGCTATTTCATTGCTTTTTTATTGCAACCTTGTAAATTTTTACATACATTTTCATTTCTTTATTTTATTCAAGATCTGTTCTTAATCGCTGTTAGGGGGAAAATCTCTAAATTTGTCCTACTACTACAGCCAGGGCTTGATTTCCAAAATTATGAATTATGAAACTATAGAACTCCGTCAAAAACAGGAATAAAAATAAATAAATAAAATAATAGGCAAAGCAATAAATAATGAATAATTAAATACATTTTTTAAAAGGAAAATTTTAATAAATTAAGTAAATAGTGAATTAAAATATCATAAAAATTTAAAGAAAATGAGTAAATTAATAACAAATTAAAATAAAATCGAACCATTTAAGTGAAATTATCAGAGAAATGAAAGGTAGTTAAGTTCACAATGTTTTTATGTGTTTATCATGTCTTAAGACAGATATCAATAACAAGCTGAAATCGTTAATTCGTAGCTTACAACTAACAATAGCAAAAGAACATTTTCTTTAATATCGTAACTATTAATTAGCTAGTTTTCTCTGATTATGTATTTTGCGTATGGCTCGTAATTTTATCTTCTATAGTACTGTATATGCTCCTTAAGTTTCAAAATTTCTAAGAAACGTTTTTTTTAGAAGACGATAAAAATTAAATATTGCTTTAATTAATAATTAATGCTTTGATTTCTTTAAAAGCAGCTTTATTTTACTTTCAATCACACTTCAAATTTCTCTAAAAAAGATGCTTCAATGCCTAAAATGTGATAATAAATCTAGCCAAATTCAGCAGTAAAGAACGAATACTTCTGGCTGATGTGATAAGCGAACCGTATGCAGATTGGGAAAGTTCTGACCGCTCGCTCTTACGCGAAGCAGGAGGACAAGAAGGAAAACATTTTCCCCTTTCATCTTGTAAAATGCGTTATTTCTTAAATGATGTTGGTATTTAGACAGCATGTTTAGGCAGAAAATCAGATTACTAGCTCATTTTGTTTTAAATTTATGTATGATTCTAAGTAAAAATCGATGATACAATGCAAAGCTGTACATTTAAATTAATTTAAGAGGATTTTGCTCTACTACGTTTAAAAATAATAATTCCTTTTTCGCAGTTTGAAATTTACAGGCATGCGTCTCATTCATCCCATGCCCTAAGATGACGCACCCGCACCGAATACTTTAGGGGTTATGTCATATATTACAAACAGTAAAAAAAAGGATTATCTCGTGTGTGATTAATTTCAGGGCTGATTTACACTTCCACCTAAAATCCTTTCAAATCTTTTGTTACTTTTCGAAGACGTTCAATGCAGCAAAAGCACTTGCATCAAAACCTAAGTGAAAGCGATACTCTGTAAAAGAAATTTTAAAACTTCTTTACGCGTTGCAGGGTCACTTTTATTTGCTTTTTCACATTCACTATTAAGTGTACACTGATACCACGAATTATGTCTAGCTTTTTTTTTATTTGCTCTCTTACTATTCAGCCCTTTTTGCCCAAGAATCAGTCATTAAAGCTCTCACTAAGCAATATTTAAAAATGTTTTAAGTCCTAAATAGCACTGCATCGTCAAATATAATTTTGTCTTAAGTGCCTATCTACAGTAATTCAGCAAATAATGTTTTATCTTCGTATATTTCTGAAAGTAAAATCAATATTTTTTGTTTTCAGAAATACTGAAAAAAATTTGTAAAGCAGTCATATTGATTAAAGTAAAGGTGATATTTCCATCAAACATATAAATTGTAGGACAAACGCTTTGTTCTCATACATGTCACGGATATTAAGACTCGAGCGAAAGCTTTCTTTAATTTTAGAACACGACGGGATTATCTTTCAACGTTGATGTGTGTTTCGTGTGAAAAAAAAAATATAAGTTAAAATGAAATGAGATGTATTTTGAAAACTTTTTATTTAACTGAAGTTTATCTATTTTGGCATAACTATCAACAATCGTTTTGAATATGTTTCCTTAAGACAGCGCTTAAGTGTTTTCCAGTTGTGACCCCTTTTATCCGTCAGATATTTTTCGCGACCCCAAATATTAACTTTAAAGTAAATACTATATAAAAAAGTACGTTCCCGTAAATAATTTACTTCTTCGGGAAATAACATACATATAAAAAGAAGTTGCTTTATTTTTTATTTCAAGCAAGCAAAGATTAATAAAAGAAAATTCTAATGAGACAGATGTGCTTGTTTTTTCTTGCATAATAAATTAAAAGCTCGTGCAATATTTGACACTATTTGACATAAAGCATCTTTAGTATTTTTCAACGTTGAACGAAATTTCTATTTAATTAGCGTTAAAACTGAAAACGTCGTTCTACATAAATCTATGGTGCTGAAGGGGAAAAGAATATTTAATGCTATTTCAAAAATAGTCGCAATTTCAGTAGCAGTTTCAATAGTTCTAGCTCAAATCCAAAATAAGTTCAAGGATTTTTGTGAAAATTCAAGTTTTAAGTTTGAGTCACCGACAGCTTTACTAAATTCTTTTGCGCTTTATATGGCAGATAATTAATCTCATTAATATTAGTTAATAAGAATTAATTAATTAATTAATGTTTATTAAAAGTGTAATTTCATTAATACCGATTAATGTAATTTCTTTAAAAATCGTATTAGTGCAGTGTCCTTAAATTCAAGTATCTGAACTGAAATTTTGCGACAACAAAATTTCGTTTTGTGATCCCATTTGGGGTCACAACTCATAGTTTAAGAAACGGTGCCTTAAGAAAAGGTTTGCGCTTTTCAGCTTTGAAATATAAATTTCGAACTAACGAAGTTTTAGCATTCGTAATTCCTAAAAGCTTCGATGAAATTTTATGGCAAAATTAGTTTTTTTTTAAAAAAAAACATTAGGCAACAGAAGCTTATTTATAATTTCAGTACAATTTATCAGATTAAAAATTCTAAAATGGTAATATGACACATTTTTTCTAACCTTAAGAAACTATTGAGCTTTTATTATGAAAATTTAGCCCCCCAACTTGAATATGGCGTTCGTCTATTGTAAATGGTGAAAACATCTGTAGAAGAGACAAACATAATAGAGGAGTTGCTCGCTATTTTATTTTGTTTAATAAGTTGCTCTCTTATTTTATTTTACTCCTTCTCTGAATTTATTCCAAATGTCCGATTTATTCTAAAATTAGCTGAAGAAAATAAGGTTAATTATTTTATCGCAGATTTTAGAAACAACAATTTGCTTGAACACTGTATTGTATAAAAGTGTCAAGTTCTAAGCTTTAATCAAGCTACAAGAAACCTGTTACTTCTAATACAGATGACTGTTTTTATAGCTAATTTGTCCTCCTAACAGTAAAAAAAGAATCGTACATTTTTATGTCCAGATGAAAATTTGATATTAAGAGGCACCTACCTACATATAACATTCAGGTTAATTTCAATCCAAGGATGGCTAGCGTGGTAACTGAAATTCGTTTCTGATTATTAGCTCTCAGATAATTCTTTATCAGATTTCACTCAAGAATTAAGGAAATTGTTTAACATTTTAAGCTAAACTAAATAAATAACTAAACAACTTAAAATAACTAAAAAGAGTAAACTTTTAGCTATAGGAAATGAAATATTGTAAGAGGAACGAAATATTGTAATAATTGTAAGAGAACTTGGTTTTGGTAATTCAATATTTTAAGTTAGAATAAATAAAACTCAATATGTTCTTTACTTTGAAGCTATTCGAGAACAGTAACTAAGTATTTTTAACAATCATTAACTTAGTACTACACTTTGAAAACTTTCTATGAACAAACCGACGAAAGAGATAATCTACGAGTTTTAATTAATGGTAGACTTGACTTTTGTTACAAACTTCTAACAGGAACAAATTCAGCAAACCTAAAGTTAGTCTTTTGTCGTTGAAATTTACCTTAACAAAACCCAACTCAAAAGATTCGCGCAGTTGGCTAAAGTGCGAATATTTACACTTTGTCCGTCAAGTAGGAAAAGCAAGGAGGATAAAAAAATAACAAAAGCAACGACTGCCGAAGTTGGTAAGCTGAAAAGTAACAACTGTTTCTTAGAGATTCAGGCTCTTAAATTCACCGCCCCCCAAAAAACTGAATGAACTGTTATGTTACAATAGTTAACCAACTGTTGTTAGAATGTTCCATTGCGTTTTTCGTTTGCCAGATTCAATATTACTGAAATATACCTGCATTTGTATGAACTTGTGTCAATGATATTAAATAACTGAGAAACATTGTTGAATCTTGTTAATAATCTATTGATCATTGTTAATAATCTATTGATCATTGTTAATAATCTATTGATCATTGTTAATAATCTATTGACATTTTACCTACTTTATTTAATTGTAAATCTATTAATATTTTAATATTAAACGCGAACATGCGAAGGAACAAAAACTTCACATAAAATCAAGGGTACAGTTGCGAGTTTGCCTGTTTCATAAATTTTGTTCACAGCTCTGTTAAAATTCAGAGGAAATTTAGTGGGAAATTCAGAAAATTCCTTTAAAATGTTTAATTTAATCGTATTAGTGTCGTGCTGGTAGTTTTCCGACTATGTTTTTAACTGAGGTGTGAAACTCTACAATAAGCTAAAATTTAGTGTAATTTTTCTCTTATAATTAATATTAAGCTGACCGGCTGGTGACTAATTATGGCAAAGAATTCGAGAAATAGCTGTTTAAGAGAAGGGGTGCATTCATAAAGGACCATGGAAGAGAAACTGCTTCATGTTTACATTATAAAGCCACTAAAATCTCCATGCAACAGAACCTTTCGCCAGGAACTGAACTCGGAACGAACTACTAGTGATCGGTGATTTTATCCGCTCATTCTAGTTAGCTGCTAATATTGGGACATGGCATGATATTTATATATGATCCTTCAGTTAAGGAGCTTATAAAATTGAAGACAACTTTAATTACATTTGTACGGAACCACTGTATTTCAAAGTTAAATTCTGCCTCTGTGCAGACAGTCAAGCGACTTACTGCTTCATCTTAGTCTCCCAGCCAAAACAACTCCGAACTCAGAGGAAATTTAAAATCAAATATTTGTATTCGAATTTACTACTATAACTTGCACAACTCTTGTAGTTAACAGAACTAAGTCCCCGGTTGTTGCGAGTTTAACAGAACATAAAAGTTAAGGTAAAACTTAAACATTTACAGTAAGTAATTTACAAGGCAAAGTCCTACTGTAAGCTTTGGCTCAGGCCCTTTGATCAGACTAGCAGACATGGCTACCAAACATCTAAAACTATTCAGGTAAATCCAAGAGAAAGGCGAAAACAGTAAATAGTATGGAGGTAAACTGTTACTGCCATAAGCTCTCTCTTAATTTTAAGAAAAATAGTCTTGCGTATGTTAATTAATTTGCACTCTGGTGGAAGCCGACGAAATAGGAGTGATATTAAAGATGTCAATAATGAGATAATGGATTAAAAATAAACATAAAAACCTTACACATGTGAAAGTTTAAAGTATAGTTATTAATATAATATTTACTAGGTATCTGAAAATAAATAATGATACTAATGCAAAAGGCATGACCGATTAAATTCCATTTGTGATAAATACTGAGGATACAGTGAAATGAGCTTTAATGAGAAAACTCAGATTCTTTGAAATTTGCCTACACTCTACAGCAAATGAATTTTAAGAACTAAATAAATTCGCGTGTAACATTCATTTATAAGATATTTTCTCTCTCATTGAAGCATGCCTACGTGGTGTAACGGTAGCACACTCGGCGCGTATTCAGAGGTCCAGGTTCGAGTCTCGGCGAGGACATTGCGCATTTTTCGTACCTCCTGCTTCAGGAAAACCTAATGACTCTACACATAATTATATTTTTGCTGTATTTGATATATAAAAAACATTTCCACATAAGTAGTTTGTAAGTTTTCAGATGCTAAAAATGCATTAATAATATTCACAGGCGATTTTATTACTTTAAGATAGTAATCTAGTAGTCAAGCAAAAAGCTTTCATTAGGTTATAAAATATTTTCACTTTTAATTTATGCAAATAATGTTATAATTTGATTACAGGTTCATTCTGAAGACTGCAGATGTTTTCCAGAACATGAATTATATAATAATCTGTGAACAAAATCTCCTCTGTGAAAAAATTTACATTGATCAAAACGTTTCCTAACAGTGCTCATCACTTAATCTATTAACATAAAAAACTTTTTTTTAGACTTACAGTTCATATTTGTTTACGTATTAAATGTTAATAAATATTTATAATGCTAAATTACTAAATGTTTTGTTTTTCAATTTTTGTACGACACCTGAAATTTCAAGAAATATGATCTCAAATTTTAAAATGCAACATGTGGAACATTTTTGCTGTACTAGAGTGAAACATTCTGAACTTTTTTTATAATAATGCGCAGAAACTTCTAATTTCTATTAACTATAACTGTAGAGTCAATGGGGTCCTATTAAGTGTTAGACTTTATAAATTTTACTCAATTGGTTTGCTAAATTAAAAAGAACATAACGTGAACATTTTCGCTGTAACTTTTCACAATCTGCCATTGGAAAAAAGTGACTATTTTCGTAGCTTAAAGTATATTTTGTGATTGGAACTATATGACTATTACCAGTAGTTATGAAAATAAAAGCCGCATAAGGGCTTTTAGGTACGCAATATACATTATATGTTACATTCTATCATACCTTTTTTTAAAAAACGTAAAAATGACATACACCTTCGCAGTTAATTTTAGAATTTCAAATATCTAAATCAAAAAAGAATGAAAATCAGCTCTAAGACTGTAACTGTAATTGTAATCTTTAAGTGAAGATAACCTGTTCTAAAATATTCCTTAAAAAAAGGTAAATAATTAGATCCTTGTAAAGAACGATTAGTTAAAAGAAAAGGATTCAATACAAACAGATTAGATTCTGCATTTAGCTGCAATATATATATAAATTGAGATTCGAGTGGTTTATGGTGACAAATTTTCCAATATCTGAGTGAAATATTTTTGAAAGATGTTAAAATGTATCATATGTGCATAAAAAGCAAGATGTACAACGATCGTACTTCCTATTTACCTGTGTTTCCTAACTTCTAACAAACAAGTATTATTCTAAGAATGAGTTGCTGGTTGGTTTAGAGGAAAATATAAAACAAAATAGCTACCAATCAGCTTTGAGTTCAAAAGATATTTTTGTGAGAATTAGTGTTAATTTTTCCATTTGGCTATTATTCCGGGATTTTCAGTGTCATATCAGGATTGCATTTATATGATTATGTTCAATGGATTAAATGTCAAGTTAAGATCTGCATGAACTCTTAAATTTATAGTTAACGAAGATACGAGATAAAATGGAGGATATTTTAAACATTTAAAAGGAAGCCCTAGATTTTATAGGGAATTATTTTAACAAGAAAATAATTTAACAGAGAAAGTTTATTTAAGCTTTAGATTCGTAGAAATATAGCATTGTTTTAAACATAAAGTGAAACCTAGGTTCACGAACTTAATTCTTTTCTGGTCGTTCTTCAAACAAAATGTTAGCAAACTGAAACAGTTTTGCCCCCAAAGAATTTAAAATAGATAAATTCATTTCTGGACCACAGATGATCGCTTATTTAAATTTTACAACAATACTTTGTGAACAAGTTCATAACCCAAAAACGATGGAAATCTTTAAGTATAAAAAATATAAGCACGATATTAAATAGGTAAAATAGATGAAAATTTCATTTCACTCTGCGTGTGAAAAGAAGAGTGTACGAAGAAAATAACTAACTATAAAATCATGAGCAAGATGTTATAAACAATAGCATGCAAATTTTTCTTTCATAAAAACATTAGAAACCCTTTTTACGTCTTCTTTCAGCGTTTTTGTCTCTAAGTGCCATTCGATTCTCGTTGAGACTAACTGAACCTGTGTTTCACCCATTGTTCAATGTGGTAGGCAACAAAAAAGCACACTGAACAAAGTGTAATATGATTTGTTGCTGCCTATTACATTGAACAACCATCAAAATACTATTGAATGTCGTATGTCGTCGACCTGAGTGTTCGTAACGCGAGACACCGTACATCATTCAAAGCGATATTTGTTCAGATTATTTATCCTTCAACGGAACTGCTCGTGATGTGAAACCTCCATGAGTAGAGGTTCTGCTGTACTTACGTAAAAGAGCCTGCAGACAAGCTTGCATTTTGAAGTACTCAAGGTAACTCACAGACTAAAAACGCATCCACAGGACATCGTAGCCAATAGATATTCGCTTTACCGTTTGTTGCTCGAATGAATTTGGAAGCTTAACAGCATTGGACGATTTTGTGATAAGACCAGATTAAATTTCACCCGAACAGAACAGTGAATATCCAAAGCAGAAGGTAATGGTATTTATAAAACCTTCATACAGCCAGAAATGTTCATTAGATTCATCCGAAGTTACTGTATGGTGCGGAAATGCAGCTCCATTTTACAACGATCATTCGCTTTTTAGAATACTAGCCAGTAATGACCTGTGACCTACACATTTACTGCCCTGAGCTTTCACAACACGATAGGAAACTTGAGGAGCCATGACTACAGCATAATATGAGTATGAAATCAGACATTTTTCCACAGCATGGGGTCTCTCCGAAATGCGAATGATCCTCCATGGAGATTCCTCAAGATTTTTGCCAGGTTCTGCACGGCAGGTAATGAATTAGTCCAGTGCTAAACAGCATTTGGATCATTAAGTGACGCTCTACAGTATTAAGATCACTGGATGACGTTAGATGATTGGATAGAAATAAGGAATATTTAATTAAGACCTCTACATGGAGTGCCTTTATGACGGAAGTAACTGTATTTCAAGCATCCTGTGTTTCATCGTTGAGAATTCTTAAATAAAAATGTGACTACCACATTATAACGTTGTAATCAAAAACTATTGCCTGCATAAAGGAGTATTTTGCTTCTCTTATATTACGAAGATTTTCATGCTGATATGCATAAGTTTACATAGGTTTCATTAAACAAAAGAAAGATAAAGGTGTTATGACAGCCCCGATCAGATTATTTAACTTGAAATCTAACACCAGTCAGGACGAGCCGTTAATGTTGAATCATCAGAGTCTCAGTAAGTAGAAATTATACAAAGCTGGTTATCAGTTTCAGTAACAAAGTGGGCAAGAAGAGTCTGACCAGATAAGCAACAGATCTAAGTACAGGTCTCAGAATTGCTCTCTTCGGGTTATCGAATTTGAGCAAGCCTGTTCATGCTGTCTTTACGTTGTTACGCTACAAAATAAAAATCGAGCGAGAAATGTCCTCCAGCTTAAAAGGTGCTCGATTGAAGATGCGTTGAAGATCCTCGCGCTGAAAATGCTTTAGCTTCCTGTAACTTTGGAAAATAAAAAGTTCGATGTTCGACCAAAATGGAGAAATTGTTTTAAACACTTCACTACAATGCTAGTTAAAAAGTCCTATGCGTTCAAATTCCAAAGGATGTCCACATGTTTGTAATAATATTGTTTACGTATGCTTGCTGTGAGCATCTTTAAGTCCAAACACACCTGGAGGGATTCTGAAGGAAAATATGAGATCCAAATGTGTCAGAAATTAGCTGCATTGTACTACTTTCTCCACTATGATATGATTAGAACAAAACGATATTTGCAGTTAAACAGTTACTTACAGAATTCGCGGAGTTTGAAATGCATTCATATATTCATATGAAGTACCACATTATCAAATATTCATATGTACTGGAAACATATTTTCCGAAACGGAAATGAAATTAAAAACATAGTAAGTACGTTTGAAGGAACAGATTTCCACATTTATAAATAAAATTAATTACGTTGCGAGTGGTGTTTTAGAGAACGTGCTTAGTTATTCAAATTAAAAGAATTAATACTTTCCTTTGTAATTTTTGTATTTATCATGCATTAAAAATCTTTTCCTTTGAAAAATAAAGTATCATTTCGGGTTTCCTCTACGGTTGCTCCTTTTGTTTGCCGTTAAACACACCGAAAAGCTGTCGACAATCGATTGAGCTAACCCTCCAATCCTTAAATTAATGATCTAATTATTAAACGCGTTGAACTTTTCATTTTTAAAGAATGCGTGCATCCTTTTGTATCCGTTAAATTGAAATTCACAATTCTTGCATACGTAAATGCACTTTTATAACCATAATTCGTTCTCAGAAAGACTTTTTTTCCATGCCATATTTATACTGAAAATTAGCACGATTGCTTAAAACGGAAGAGGCAATTTAAAATAATAACTATTTTGAAAAGGAAGCTTGTAATATCTTTAAAAACTTACATCAGATGGTAATTTATAATGTATAGGTACTTCCACATAACACCTCTGCTAGATTTCGGTTAAATATCGTGCTGCATGAAATTTTGCGTGCATTAAACGGAACAAAGATATACAAATCAATTCCATACTAAGGCACGCAACACATGGTGTTAGAAATATTCATTAATTACTATAATATTATAAACATTCAATTGATTGAATAGATTATAAATTAAATACGTTACAAATTATATTATTTAAATGTGTTATTAAAAATAACAAATAAAATATTAAAATGCGTATTTGTTGCTTATGTATCGCTCAGTTTGCTATGAAGTACAGTTATATAGATAAATAAAATATATGTTACAGGCAAACGGCAACACTATAAATTAGATTATTTACTAGGTCACGTGGAAGAGAAATTAAATAAATTACGTGTTATCCAATGGCAATACTTCTTAAGCTGCGTGGCTGTTAAATAGCATAGTTCCAAAACGGAGCTAATGTAACAGCATGTAATATTTAGAAAGTCTGCGGTGAAGAAGTTTCTAATATTAAAAATTCAGTGTTTGGCGGCATGCAAAGAGGTAACAAGTTTTGTAACAATGTACATAATTTGTGATATCTGAATCATGTTTAGCTACTTAAACAACCGCTATCATATATACCAGCTTCCGTCAACAGCGCTTAGAAAGAAACATTTCCCAGAACATTCGCTTTCGGAATATATGATTACGCGAAACCAGGTTCCTTATGGAAATAAATGCCTACGAGAGACAGAGCTTCAAGCGAAACCTTTCGGTTCAAGTGCAAAATGTCCCGCATAGCTAGTCTGGACATCGGCTCCATAGAAACTGTTTCGGCTGTGAAAATTAAGTAATGTACGATATTATTTAAAAAGTAAATTAAAGATTTTATGGAACATTGATTAACAGCCCTTCTGGGAACTGGCACTGTTGGAACTTTTAATTCTTAAGAGTTTGTGTATAGGTTTTAAGTTCAATACCAAATGATAAGTCAATATTTGGATAAACAATTCTCAATAACAGGAATGTGTAAAGTTTGTGACAACATGATAAACACAATATATACCGTCAAATTAGTGTTCAAATCAATCGTAAATAGTGACCAAGAGCTCCAACAGAATAATTAAATTTAATGCGTTGTGAAATATGTAGACAGGTCCAGTGTTCTAAATTTAAAGTGAAACATTACAAGAAAGTTAAAATTAAATATGGAATTTATTAAGATAATACTGAATTAATACAGAATTTTACATGGGTGGCGGTGGAGTGGAAAAAGGTAAAAACAATCATACCAATCCAAACAGGGAATTTAACATTGTGACATCCGACAAACAAACTTCGGCCAACGTCGCAGAGCTACTTCAATTAGACGTTCCAAACAGTGAAGTTAACATAGAGAGATACATTGTAGATATGTTTGCTGGTTTTTCTATAAGGAGAGAAAAAAAAGAAGTGATTAGTTGTGAATAAGTTTAGACATTTTCGTCGCCCTCCCTGGTGTCCTTCTCTCGTCCATTTCTTCCGACATCGATGTTTCTCTGATAACGCTGACGCTTTCAGCTCAGTCTCCTTCCGTCAAAAATGGCTGCTCGTGTCAGTCTTCCGTCCGTCCTCCCCGTCGCCAGCTCCCAAGCCTTTTTACTCAAAACGCCAAGACTGCTCGATTGGCGATTGTAGATGGTAGGAAAACCGCCAACAGCCCGGCAACCCCAGGGAAAAAACACGCAGGAAGGTGCAGCCCAAGGTGGAAAGAGCTCCTGCATTTGGCATATATCGCTGCTAGCCTCGTCGAGGGGTCCCATTCCAGCATATGAAAAGCCTGCGAGTAAGCAAAAACATCCCGCCCCCCTGACCCTGCGGCAGAGTTAGTAATGTAGAAAATAGCCTCTCCGCAGGGTGCAATTTTTACTAATGTTGACAGAGATTTCACAGACTACCGTCTAGCGGGCGAAGAAATCGAAAACAAGACAATAAATCTATTTGGAAGGGCAACGGAATGAATCTGAAAGTTTTGAAGGGATAAGTGTTAATTATTGATTTTACAACAAATTAACTTTAATACTGATAAGTACTTAAATAAAAATATAATAATTACATAGATAATTTTCTTGGGTTTATTCCAACACCAAACACGACCACCATAGTAAGGAAATAAAATTTACTTCAGTTAAAATACAATAATCAAGTATGAAAATTTTTATATATTCTCCACAACACCAAAACTACCACCAAAGTCAGAAAATATGGATCCCAAATTTAGCAGAAAAGGGGGCACAAAAAATTTAAAACTTAATTAAACTTTAAACACCAACTTGTGTAACAGCTTTAAAAGTTTGACCTTAAGGATCAACCTATCAAGAGATTAACATTAACAACCAAGGTTAAGAAAAAAATAAATAACTAAACAGAATTTAAATAATTAACCAACCAAAAGTAAAGAAGAAAAAAAATTACACAAGCAACTTAAAATCAACGTTAACCAAAACTGTCAAGAGAACAAATTAAATGACTATAATTACTTTTCAACAAGCCAAAGAAACTTAAGTTCAACTACAAAAATTTAAAAACAAATTAATCTTTAAGTCTGAAGCAAAATAAGTTAAATCATTACCTTTAAAACAATTTAAATCACAACTGAAATAAGTAATACATAACAGCACTTTGCAAGATTGCATGAATGACAAATGAAAGATCTTATACTTCGTGCAATGGAAGCCTTTATCAAACTTCCATGGATGATAAATGCCCTGGTAGTCTATAATAGGATTGAGGTAACAGTGGGGGGGGGTGAAAGGCTGATCTATAGGTATTCTTAATGTGAGAAATCGATTAATGATTCCAACACTTACATAAAACTTTCTTTTGCTTTCATAGGTGGTAAAAATTAGGTTGTTAAAAATTCTAAACATTGGTCAGAAGTATTATGCATTGAAACTTAAAGCAAAACCACTTCCTGTATTCCCTATTTTCGCTATGTGGATTAAAGCAAAATGTTTTTATTATTTCAAAACCGCGTCTTTTGAAGTTTTTCCTGCAGCATGAAGGATTTTGTTCTTTCATTCTGATGCTAGAAACGTCTGTAGCTCAGTCCTTCCAGTTTTGAGGGGCTACGTACATTACGTTACGTTGTAAAGGCTAAATATTCGGCTTGTCTTGCAAAATAGACAGTTCTCAGACTGTTATCACTCGTAATATCTTAAATTTATCTTTCAGCTTATTTAACAGCAGTTAAACAAACTGAACGATTTAAAAGCAATAAATTTATTTTTATTTACATTTATTTTTATTTACATTAATTTTTAGTAATATGGCTGACTGACGCAATTTATACTACAGCTGACTGATAATTTTAAAAGCATATACATCTTTGCTGCATTTAATAAACAATGTTTCTAACGCCATGCAGCATTGAATGTACCTACAGTGGGCCATGTAGCAGTAATAAGCCACCAGTTTTTAAAGTTGAAAAATAGACTTCAAGGTTACATTTAGAAGGTAAAAGAGTAGCAACTGATTGATTGAAATCCTTCATATTATCATATAAAAACACAATCTCAGCCTGATGTCTACGTAGTAGCAGGTTACTGAATACGTCGACATCCCGCCGTGCTGTAAGTGTGTCACGAATGTCAACCACAGTTTTCCGATTATTAAAATGAAATGGCACCCCAAACAATAACTCCTTGCCGGGTTACAGTTAAATCAGTATCTCATCGCTGTCCTGGACTTCAACACACAGATCTTCTCTGACCATCGTGACTCATTTCAAAGCTGAATTCATTCCTGAAGACAAAAATCAATGAGATTCCAGGTCGAAGCCCAGCACCACTGCAGACGTCAGTGTATACAGACTTGAGGTAGCTGGTATAATGGGGGTTGTAAATGCAGATTCCGTCTTTTGAGTCGCCTGTCAGTGGTCACTGCGGGCAGTTGCTGTCCAAGTTACACGTTGGCTTGTTCATTATTAAGATTCAAATGCTGTGAGAGCAACTCTGGCGATTGTTTTGTCCTTATAGTCTGTTCATCCTTCTGGATAAACCGATCAGTTAGACCAGAGAATCCCAAACTTTTTCTTGCATCGACCCCTTTTAAAGGAATGATTTTCTTCATCGACCCCCTTGCATCTTTCTAAACAATTAACAGTATACAACTTAATCATAACACAAATAACTGCACATAGATAACTTAAAGATAAAAAAATAGTTTATTATATTTATGTTTAATTATTTTTTGTACTATTATTATTTTTAATTTTACAAATATATGCAAGCTATCACACGCAAAATCACAGATTCCAATTGCACAAAAGTTCCATTATAATCAATATAATGGCTGCGCTTCATGTATTGATGCAATTCTTTTTCAATATTTGATATAAAAATCGCTTATTTTACATTTTAAATCACCTCGATGAAAAAGATTCAAATTGTTTCTTGCTTCCATTCTTCGTATTTTTGGTATTGTATTTTTCTGTGTTCTTGCATTTCACTTTTTTACATTGCATGTAACGCATAAAACACTTAACATATTTAGAAAATATTTTAAATAATTTTAATCTATTTTTTCTTATATTTATTTTATACAATTTCCCCCTAGTATATGACACAGCTTTTTATCATTAAACACTTGACTATTATTTTTTTTGGGGGGGGGGAATCGATGGGAACATGATTATCATCAGTGGATCATGAACCATTGCAGGTGCATATTCAGGTATCGACCCCTTTATCAGCACGGTCTCTTTTTAAATTTCATGGACCCTCAAGGGAATACTGACCCCATTGGGAACCCCTGAGCTATGTAATAACTTTGTAATCTCTTGAAATAAATGAGTACTTATATGAGTTATTATCGTTCGAGCTCCAACGAATTTCGAAACGCAAATGAACTGTCAACCTAAGTGCAAGCTCGTTAAATAGTAAAATATTTAGGAACATGTTTGGACTTGATCATGAATTCGTTCGAGTTAAATCGCGTAAGCGTCAAATAGAGAGCAAGTCAAAACGCGCCTGAAAGACGTACGCTCGAACTCATTATCTTGCACAAACTTGTCCACACAGACTTGCCGAGTTCTTCATCTTGTACGAACTTGAGACTTTACATTACTACAACAATGCTATTTCCTACAAAAATATTAATTATTCTTAGTACATGTAACACAACATAAACAATACAGTACCTACCTATCTTGAAAGTTTTAAATAAGAACTTGTGTTAATTTAATAGGGGTCGATTTTTAGACCTCGTCGACCCCAAAATCAGTTTTCGTTTATGTCGACCCCTAGTATCGACCACTTTGGGAATCCCGGAGTTAGACCCTCTCCAGCTTCTTTTAGGCTAATTGCCCATCTTTTTACAATTGGTGACATATGTTCATTCTGCGAGTGAACTCATTTGCGAGTCTTTTGCACAGTCAGCGTAAGGGCACGAAATCAAATTCGAATGGAAGTTATGCTCTAGAACTGGAATTGCTGTGCCTTTATAGACCATCCGGATTCTCAGTTATTATGCTGTATAGCTCCAGATATTTATTCATAGCCCGCTAAAATTTTATCATTTCCGTGTTGGATTTCGTTACAATCAGGTAACTCATTTTTGGCTTTTCACTCTCTCTCTCTTTAGAACGTATTTTGTTATACTGAATATAACAATTCAGATGTTTTTAAAATTTTGCATATACTTTTGGAATTACATTAATAGCGATGAGATATACAATGAAAAGTAAATTTTACCTGTTCAAATCATATAGCTGAGAAATAGCTCCAATGTATGTCCGTCGGAAATTTTATATGCCTACTATTGGAACAATTAGAAGCTAAAGGTTTTACTTTTTTAAATAAATATGAAATTTTTTTGCGACTTTATGTGATGGTTCGGATACTTAAGAATTTGAAAATCTATAAAATAATATATTTTTGGTATAATTCTCTAAATTTTGGATTGAATGCTCTTCGGGGGTCCCATAGTGTACTTTAAGCATGTTTTTTAAGCTTCTTTGTGTAATATATATTACACAATATATATTAATAAATATATATTGTGTAATATATATTACACAAACAAGAGAGAGAAAGAGAGATAGATATGTGTTTGTTTGTTTGTTTAAAATTACTGATCAATCTAAATATAGCCAAGTTTCAATAAGCCAAAATTCAAGGAACATACCCCTTCGAGAATAAATATTAAAAATTCGACTTTGAATCAGTACCAATTTCAAATAGTATATCCTGATATTCCTTCTGATTCCCCTTCAAATTTCCAGTCTCGACAATCATTCCTACTGACTGAATTGCAAACAATCGAAGTTTTATTGTATATTCATAGTATGGCAATAAAGTAATCAGAGTATGTTAAAAAATATAGAAACGTTGCAGAGTTGACATTGATGCAACTTCCTGTCTTAATAAAAATACGACAGGTAATTAAAGAGAGAGCTTGTAGAGGTCTGTTTTGAGCATGGTTTTAAGCGTAGAATGTCTCATTCCATTTATCTCTTCCGCGACAGGAAAACTTTCCATTGAAAGGACACTTTTGTGCAACGAAAATAATACAAGAAGACATATATAAAGAACATGCAGTATGACTAAATACACATATTTATTTTTAGGGCAGGCAGAGCAGTTCTAGGAAATGGTTATTGACCAGTGGAATAATTGGTTTTCGTGCAATACAAAGCTTTCCCTATAAATAACGTAAGCTTAAAAATCGTTTGCTTAATTCTCAGCTATTTAAGTCAGCTACTCAACGAAGCATCTAGAATTGCGGTATTGCTTTGATACCTCTACTTGTAAGATAAACCTAATATCACTTAATCTAAACTACTGTTCAATCTTAGTTATTAAGCAGAATAAGCTGGCTAATATATTTTACCGGCGTGTATTTAAAGCATCGGCTAGCGAGAAGGCTAAAGGGAGAATATAATTTTAAACAGAGTTAAATAAAATGCTAACAGCAAGACGCGAATGCCAGAAGGTCTTTCAACTAAAAATTCAAACCTAAACCCTCAGCTTAAATATACACAAAGCTAATTTGCATTTTGGTGAGGAATACGGAAAAGAGAAGTTAAAGACTTTAATCATAATAACTGGTTAATTAACACGAGATAATTTACAAATCTAACAAACTGGCTCTTAACTGAAGATGTCCCACTAGTGCCCGAGCGGTTAAAGACAGATAATAGTTTGTCCCGAAAACTAATACAAGCGAACAAGCCGGCTGCATGGCTTTTGCGTTTTTCCCCACGCACAAAGTGAATACGATCCACTTTTCCTTAGGAAAAGCCCCCATAAAGGCGTTTTTCCCTTTAAGCAGATAACTTTCATGTGCTTTGCCATATCTAAATAACCAATCAAACTAATTTATGCAAGATTTCTAAACTAAGAAAACCAGAAACTCATCGAAGCTTGGTGTAGTTACCCAAGCGAGAGGAATATGATAAATACAGCGCCAGTGGCTAACTGCCAAGGTCATTCACTTAATTTGTATTTTTTGACAGAGTTGATAGAAAATAGAAGTTCCAGGTATTTTTTTTGATATAAATTTGGTTGATATAAAATTATCAATATGTCCACAGACAAGGCGAACTTTTAAAGTTTTGAAATTATTTTACAAGAAGAATTTTAATAAATTGTAATATAGCAGAAAATGTAACAGAAATAACAATAATGTGAAAATAAATGTAACAATCATCATCATTTATTACATTATTAAATTATTAGAATTCAGGTCTTGACAAATCACAATTTGACTTTTAAAAATGTGTTTATTCTATATACTATGTTTAGATAAAAATATACTTTGATCGTAATTAAAAGCCCTTTCAAATGTGAAGAACAATTTCTTTAAGAAATTTAGTATGCAGTAAAACTCGCGAAACATCTTCAGACGCAAAACATCTTCAATGTTATTTGTTGCCCTTGCTTCACACAGAAAAGAAGATAAAAAATATTATATTTTAGCAAATTTTGCCGCCGTTAAACATTTCCTTAAAAGAAGTCGGCATGTTTTATTTATACTTTTGACGTACTTTTTCACTTACTCAGAAGTACTGAATGCGTATATGAAGCCCCATTTTCAAATCAGCAGAATAAATTTTGTTGCATATAAAATCAAGTTAAGTAAAACGGCAGAAGATAAAATGGCGAAGTTAAAAATTTACTTTTATAAAAGAAAAAAAATATTTAAACTTTTGGTTAATATTCTTTATGAATTTAAAGAACCACTTTTCATGCATTATGAATAAATATGTATTAGACATTATTAATAAAAATAAAAATAAAAATAATTCCCCATAAATTATTCTCAACAAACATTTATTTGGAAAAATGATAGTTGCAATTAACTGAAGATTGTAACAAAGAGCGTAAACGTTTATTTAGCGTTATTCGCTTATAATAAATATGCCAACTTTCAAAACCCGCCAAGATATAAATTCACGTATATGTTGGGAAATATTGTTGCTTAGAAATACACCTTATTTAAGACGATGTTTATGCATTATAATTAAAAATGTTTTTATTATAATTTATAAAAATAAAAAATTTATATAAACTATTGAAAAATAAATCGTAAAAAAATGTGCGAATTTCGTTTCAATTGAGCTTAAATTTTGATTTCTGAAAGAAGGAATCAGGTAGATTTAATAAAAAAAATCTGGTATCAGTAACTACGTGCCAAATTCTGCCAATACCGAGGAGCTAAAATTTGAGACCCAATTTTTTTAAAACTATTCGGGCAATGTTTACGAAATTTGGTATTTTGGCATAATTTGATGCATAAGATTGAAATATCGAAACAAAATCTATATGCATTTCAGAAAATGTCAGATTTTGTGTTGAAATTCGCATATTAGAACAACGCTATATATAAACTTAATATATATTCAAAGTCGAGCATTCGAGACATGAAAAACGCAAGTTGAATTTCGTCAATCAGCCCAGTAAAACGGAAGATATAAACCTCTCCCCCCCTTTTTTTTTTGGCTCGGTGTTCTTAAGATTCAACCGTACGGAAGAATAAATAAAAGATTTAAAGAAAAAGTTAACAGTCCTGTGGTTTAAGCCCCTCAAGAGACAACCGTAGAGGTATGCTAAATAAATTCTTAAAACGAATGCATCGAATAAAACTTTTCTGATTTTTCTCTAAGTTATTATAAATGATTAAATAGAAGATAAAAGGAAAATCTTAAGTAGAAATAAAAGTTTTATTTCTCCGTTAAGCGTTTTACTCATGGGTGTAATTAGATAGCATTTTAACTAAACCAAAAAAATTCACAGATTTAAAAACATGTTTCTAATCGCATTTGACTGCACTTGCATTTTCTCTTTCGCTTCATTCTCTCAAAAATTATATCTGAAGAAACTAAAATCGTTTCTGTGGTAATCGACTCGGTTTATTCCTTTACATGGAATTTTAAAGAGAATTGCGAAAGAAGATGGTTAAAAGAAAATTATTTTAAATTAAAAGATCAAGTTAAATAAATTTCAAGTTAAAGATTAGCTGCAATTAGGGTTTGATTTTTTTTTATTTCACTTTCAAAGGCTTGTGTTGACTAATTTAAATGAGCTGTGGTGAAGATCTTTCTTTTAATCAAATTCATTTCTCAAATTACATTGGAGTACAATCTGAGCCGTAATCCGCTCAAAGTGCCAACAATGCTACCGATTCTCTTTTTTTATATATTTTTCCTGTCGTCATAGCTGATAGAAAATCAAAAAATGAATTTAGTGATTTAGAAGCATAGGAGCTGATATAAGCTTGCACTATTTAAAGCTTTACTGATGAAGAACTGCAACTTGTCTTATGATTCAAAGTTTTTAAATATCTAAAAGCAGCGAAAAATACTCTCGATAGCCATTCTTTTAAATCACTTTTACGAAATGAGTTAATTAAAATTTTCATTTTTGTGATTTCTGTACTTTCTTCATTTGCCGAACATATACAGTTTAATTGATTGATGAATTATAACAAAGAAATCAAAGGCTATTCGCCTGGGTATGAGTGATTTCGTGGATAACTTTCTGAAGGAAACTGTCTCCTATTTACTCTATAAATATGAAAAACGCAAAATATCTATAGATCGGAAATAGAACTTGAATTTATCTTGCCTCTTTGAGATGTTTTACCAAAATTCCAGTATCCAAGAGAACTCTACTCTTTAAATAAATACATTTATTCCCGTCAATGAAAGGAAATACGAAAATCTAGATTTTGATAGCTGGAAATAATACTGACAAAATAAATAAAATTAATTAAATCTAAATAGAGTCATGCGTTTGCTGAAAAGTAGGAGGAATTCACTTACGCAGAATAAAATACGTAATGATTAAGTATAAAATATTTATAACAAATAATTTAATTCCTGTAGATGTATAAATACATATGTTCTCATCTATATTATTAGACATAAGCAAATAACAGATATAGTCTGTAAAAGTAAATAAATGAAAAACATATTTAATACATTCTACTTAACTCTGGAAATCTGAGCTTATAAAATTGCGACTATAAATAAAATTATTACGCATCAAAAACAGATGCTGCGTCCCATACTTCGAAATGTTGTTGAATTATCATGCTGTTGGACGTTAAAAACTGGGTAAAATGTAAATTATGTTGGTGATATATGTTAAACATCAAAACAAATGGAACATAAATCATGTAAAAAGGCTTTATAGTGGGAACTTTATGAGTGAATAATCTAGTTGAATAATCGCTCTGAACCTTCTATTTATGACCCGCCTTACACAAAGGCTCCTCAACGACTGTTCTTGACTCCAATGAATGCTGTCGAGGATTTGGGTTGTAAAGTCGTTTTATAGCATGGCTATTTTTAGATCACTTTTCTTTCTATTAAAGATTAAATTCAGGATCATCATCAGCATAGAATGTCAGTTCTTCATAGTGTTTAAAACACTGCATGTAAATTGCAATTCTTAAGGCTTTTATATGGCTTGTAATTACTGAGAAGCAACAAAGGCTTATTTTCTTTAATTCAGAATACTTAGTTGCTTACTCAGTTTAAAATAAACCTAGCGTAACAAACCTTGGATAATTAACATAGCAAGTTATTTCTTTATCGATTCATTGATATGATTTTTATTTCTAATTAATTAGCATTATTACTTAATTTTCCTGCAGACAATACGCGGTTATTCTATTGATTACAGAATACTTGGAATAGCTCAGAAAACAAAACACAGATTGAGTTTTTAGGGTTGTAGAAGTCTTAGGTCTTTTTTTTAAGCAGAATACGTGAGAAATGTGCAGTATCCTGGCCGGGAATCGAATCTGGACCTCTCGAATACGCGTCGAGTCTTCCAATTACACCACGACGGCATGCGGAAAGTCCAGTCCAGTCCGTACTGCTATTGCCGGATTGCCGCTGAGTTGCGCGACGTGTCCGGCTCTTGATAAGTATGCCCAAAGGGCCCATGACGGTGGCGGCAGTGGCAGGTAAACAAGTCTAGGAACTACCTTATATACTACCCCTTTTAAAGGGTGACTGGGGATGAGAGAACCGGATCGCCAAATCCTGATGGTGACAAATTATCATTCAATGCCTTTTAGCTTGGGCGCCACTTGTACAGTCATTAGGGATTTTGCTGCTGGAGACACGAAAATATGTAGTGTCCTCGTCAGGACTCGAACCCTGGACCTCTCAAATACGCTTCGAGTATACTTTCAATTATACCGCGGAGGCATGCGGAAAGGAGGGAGAAAATACTTTAGAAGATAATATTATTTCTTCTATTTTTTAATTATATAAGGGAAAGAAATAATTTTTATTCTATTATTGAAATTTTATAACTACATTCATTACCCTCAGTTTTTTCTAGTATTCATTCATTTAGATTTAGTTAAGAATTATGCTTTACTGAGCATGTAAATATGGTTAAAATCGAAATCAATTTATCGCAAGAGAGAATTAAAAATGAACTATCTTAATTATTTCTCTGTATAACCCTTTTTAATAACTAGAAATAATCTCTGTTTTATTTTTCGAGCACGTAAAGAAATAAAACCTTCTGAAATACAGAATAATAGACAGCAGCACCTATGAAATTTCAGGCTTTCTACTTTCGATTAAAATTTCTAAAACAGAGCGATTCACTAAGGAAAATCCTCATAGAATTTATTTCTACACCTTTTTTGAGGGTTAATTCTATGATGAAGTTGTTAGAAGTATATTTCTACTAGCGTTTAATGACTCTAAAGTTATTTATTACTTTTGTCAACAACATTTCAGACAGGTCCTAAACTCTATATAGAATTATTCTTAAATTATGCACCCTCTTTCAGATTCCTTTTTCCCCTAGGGATATGGAACTTTACTCAAAATATTTGCTTACTTAGTGGGATTGGGAAGAGTTTAACTAAGCAACACACGTTGTTTACAAGAAGAGGTTTTAAATAAGCAACATGCAAGCTTTATAAGAATCTCTTTGAATTATTCAAATAATACGACAGTTTACAAACAGCGCGTGAAATTAAGATAATCTAGTAACAAATACCAAGAACACGAAGAACTCTTACTTTGCTGGAATTTATGAGGTTGGCGCACTTATAAAACTTGAGAAAAACTCAGATTATATAAAAATTGCTTGTCAGAAAATTTTACTATTGTATTGATTTTAAAAGAGAGAATGGTAAATCTTTGATAAAATGTGACACTGGACTGTGCCGTTCATGGCGTTTGAAAGTTAATGACCAATAATGAAGAATACATTGAAGTGAAACCATGAGGCTCAGCTGTAATAAATGAAAAATATTTCTGCACTACCAAAATCAAGTACAAAATAAAACTGGGAACAAAATGCAACTTGCCAGAGTTAATAATGCAGTAAATTTAACTACTAACTGCAGTTGCTCAAGAATTCGATGCTCCCTTTAACTTATTTTAGCCTGAAGTTAAGTTTCGTTTCTGCACACCAAACATTCATGTGAATTGAAGCTGGCCAAAGTTGCAGAGAAAAAAATTCAGCATTATCTCCCCTTCAGTGTTTTCTCAAAACAAGATTACTCTTTTCAGGTAACATGTACTAATTCAAGTGATTAGGTTATATGATTCGAATACAACATAGCACACAAAAGCTTTTAAAGGAACTGGCTCGTTCCGTTATACATGAATAAATCCACGAAAGCCAACCATGCAAACAAACCGTTTCGTCTGAGACCGAACACGGCTTGAAATCTCAGCATTCACTTGTCTTAAAATCCTCCATTGGTGGCACCTAATTCAAGAGAAATCACAAAATTTGCGAAGACTTTATTCGGTTATTCACTTATTTATCTAATATTTTGTATTATATAGGCAGCTAATTAATACGAATAATTTAAAGACGATTCCAAAGCTAAAGTGCGCTATAATCAAGAACGAAATTTTCACATAAGAATACCAAGGACATGTTTGGAATTAAACAAAAATGTATACAGAGCTTAAGCAAGTAAATCTGAAAAGTACAATTAACTGCAAAACTTCCGCACTGACATATCTATTCAATGTGTAATATTACAATTAAAGTTTGTAAAGCATATTTTAATTTTATAACAGTTATCTTAATTTTGAAACCCTTTCCTTTCACTTCTTGTTTCCACTTACAATTTCCCCCAGAATGAGTTTTAGAATCGCGTTGAATACAAATGAATTAGAAGAAGTATTTAAGGAACTTTCAGCTTACTTCGATCGAGAGTGCTAGGAGTCCTTAGTGGCGCGTGTTTGCCTTCTGGCTAAGTCATTCTTGTAGCTGTTACGCTTGGCCGTATTATACGCGCTTTTCGATATTCGCCGGCTAGTTTAATTTAAGGGCCAGCTAAGTTAGATAATTGTGTCTAGCTTCAGCTAAGTCTAATTTAGTTAATAGAAACTTAGCTTCTTATTTCTTATGAGTTAAAGCCCGAGCAGAGGCTTTCATGTAAGAACGGGGCCAACTGTTTTTTTTATTTGAGTGAATAAAAGGGGAATTTAACCCTTCTCAAACATCTTAGTCATTTTGAACTTAGCAAGAAGTCGGTACAAAGTTCACTAAGTTCCTCGACGTTTTATCATAGACAAATGGCGAGAAACGCTATAAATTTTAGAATTCCAACCCAGCTGCTGAAATTTTATCTAATCTAGTCAAAGTGATGTAAGAGGCAGCCCGATTTTAATATTTTTGATATTAAGTATTGTAGAGTTAATATGCTTGCTAAAGTAATTAATTAAATAGTAAATGAAAATGATAATAATAGGCTTGGATTTGAAATGGATTAGAAAGACTGCGAAAAGAATTAATGGGCGGAATACAATTACTAATTCTAGAGCAGAATTGTAAATCTCGAAAAGACGCAATCCAGTGAAGGTTATTATAAACAATTTCTACTTTTAGAACAGAAAGGCCAGATACACAAATTAAAATGAAGAATTACATGACTATTACTAATTTAAATTGTAATTTTAGTTTACATATTTTATATGTTACATAAATAATAATGATATCATTGAATTCTCATTGAATTTGCTCTCTCAATCTAACAGCCTGTTTATAAACTTAAGCTCCCAACTAAATCAATTGTAGTTACCTTACTCTTCTTGGTTATTTATTTTCATTGTCCTTTTTACACTGTTTAATTGGCTTAGTTCTTGTTGAGGAACTAGATTAAAAATATCTTGGTCTGATAAAATTTTGCAGATCTCATCAGAGCCGTGCAGTCAAGTTTTAACAGATGAGAAAATCTCAAAATTTTATCCCATAAATATTTTTTATCATTCTAATATTATTTTGTCGTATATTTTTTTGCATCTTTTCTTTCGTTTTTTATTTCACTTGTTCACATTCGGCACGCCTCCTCCATTATCTTTCTCTTTGTCTATCCGTAATCCTGTTATGGATAGAATGTGGTTCACTTATAATTTCAAACACTTAAACAGCAGAAAACCTAGCTTTCTTTATATCATAAGTAAATTATATTTTAGTCATGAAATTGACATTATTTTTTTTATTTTATCGTTCCAGGCTTAAGCAGTGAGAATCACTGAATAAATATCAATACAAATCGAGATTGAAATTTTCAAATAAGAATATCAAAGGCATGCTTAGAATGAAACAAAAATGTACACAGAGGTAGAGCAAGTAAATCTGGAAAGTACAATTTTTTTCAGATTCAAAGCGAAGTTTCCAAACTGATATATTTTTTTAATATGCAATATTACAATTAAAGTTTTAGGGTATGTTTTAATTTTATAACAGTAATTTTAATTTTGAAACCCTTTCCTTTCAATTCTTATTTCCACTTACAACTCCCTACCAGAATGAGGTTTTAGAATGGCGTTGAATGCAAATGAGTTAGAAGAAGTATTTAAGGAAAGTTCAGCTTACTTGGATAGAGAGTGCTAATAGTTCTTAGTGACGCGTGTTTGCCTTCTGGCTATGTCGTTCTTGGAGCTGTTATGTTCGATGTCTCGCATGCTTGACGTCTCAGTCTTTACATGCTCCGATGTCTCAGGTTTTCAATGTTCTTTAAATACTAGTCTGAGAAAGATTTTAGAGGATGAATCTACGAAAAGGTTAAAATCGAAATATAAAAAAATAAACTAAAAATATCAATTTCAGTTTGCTTACCATCCGCATCTTTTCAGGAAAAGGGAGTAAAGCATGTTCAATTATCAGTCAAATTCTAGTCAAGATTCTCAAATATGCAAAGAATGCGTTTAAGTGCATTCGGAATATTTAATTACAATAAAAATACGTTAGTCGAAACTAAAGAGTAATCAAAAGTAAATTTAAACGGTTTTCTGTTGCACAGTCTTGAAAAAAATAAATAAATGATTTTACATGCTTTTGTGAATTTTGGACATAGGCATATGAAGCTGGGACGCACATATAAACGCAAACAGACAAAACTATAATCCTTTCGGAATCAATAAACAAGAAATGTAAAATTAAAGAAAAGGCATCACCTGTGCACAATAAATGGATTTACTTTCCTTTAATTCCGTTCACCTTCTTCTCTTTTATATATACATATATATATATATATATGTAAGATAAAGAAAATAGTTAAGATAAAGTAATAATTTTAATTTGCAGTACTCCGTAACTTTCCATTTTTATTCATCCGTTTCCTCTTTCTGCTTTAAATTAGTAACTGCTCATAATAAATAACTATGAACTGTATCATTTCAAAATTAATTCATACATATGGTTCCTGCATAACTCTGATGACGCAGATCATGCATAGCGCTTCAGCCAATAGTAGTTTGAAATTTATGGTCCAAAACTAACCAATGGGGTCAGAAATGAAAGTAAATCATTTTAAAGCAAACTTAGACGCGCCATAGACACGTCTCATTCTGTCTCGCTTCACTACTGGCAACTTGTTAAAGCTTTCTCCTTCGTCTACCTTCAAATATACACCAAAAATCTAGAAGGCAGTTATGTAGTACTTCTCAAGAACAGACTCGCCTTTTTGCGTCTAGTTATTTGTGACTATATGTCAAAAAAAATACTTAACCAACCTCGAGGGCTGCTACTATCTTTATGCATCAACACGTAAATTATTACATACATGTGCGTGTATGTGTAACATTTCACTGCATAAGAAGCATAGGTTTAATTGAATTATCTCCAATGCACTTTGTTTAGATGCTGTACAATAGATGCATGTGTCCGCGTGACATTTATTTCTAGAAAAGCTAAAACTTAATTTTTTGTTGAATCATATTAATGCGTTTTCATAAGATGATGTGAAACTAAATAAATAGAGCAGCTAAAATTTAGGAAATACATAATGCATATTTAAACAGCATCATATTTCTACTTACTTAAAGAATTAATGAGGATAGGCTCACTTAACTAGTGAGTGAGTTCCTTATCTTTATTACTTTTGCGTCAGCTGCAACTTTAGTTTAATTAAAAATCTAGAGGGAGGAAAAGAACCCAAACCAGATACTGATAAAAAATTCATAAACTGTGACTCTCTTTTCTATCATATCGTTTTCAGTGCATGTTATATAATAAATATGTACTTAACACAAGCATTATACAAAAATGTTCATTTCCAGGAGTAAATTTGGTACTTTAATTGATAATCAGGCTCAGCATTCAGAACGAATGCCATTTGTCTGACGCTGTAGCAGGCGAATTTCAGGAAGGACATTATCGAACAAGAAAGACCTTTACCCCTCCGATCCAGACTCGGCGCCTAATTAATGTATGGACCTCGCCATGTCCAACCAGCCGCTCTATTTCAGCAATCGACTCTTGACAGCCAAATTAAGGCTGTGATAAATACGTTATGGGAAATAAGGTAAGCCTGCGGTGTAACAGACACTAAAATAGGAAATTATTTTCATCGCAGGAGCTAGAGATGATTTGTCTAGTTGCTGAATGCTGGATTTGAATTGTTTATTAGCATTTTTATTAATAAGACTAATGGTCATTTTTTCCCAGCAAGATGCGGTTATATTGTTGTGTAGCAAACTCACTTAATTGTTTAAGTTATGACTTAAGAATTTATTTTATTATTATTCTGAATTTATGCTACACAATGTGTATTTTATTTAATATGCTTCATTTATATTTGCTTTTGTTTAATTTTAATTAGGGTTTTTTTGGTAGTTAAGATTGATACGTATTTTCCACTCGTTACTCGTAAACGCGTTGGAACACACAATGAAATTGGGTGCTTTTTTACGTAATAAACTTGATTTTACATCACCTAACTTAAGTTGACCCATTCTTAATTTATATCACTGGAAGCAGAAAAATTGGCTTTTTAATTTAAGATCACTTTCACGATTCTAGCCTTAACAGATTTTAAGATACAGTCAATTATTTAACTAAATTTTACACTTTGCTTTGTGATGAGAGTATTCGGGGAAGAAATTGAAAAAGTTGCACTTTTTGACTGAATTCTAAGGCTTGGCTTACGTGTTAGAAGGATTCCAGTGGAGGTTTCCGGTTGGGTTAGGTTTAGTTTTGCCAATCGGCCTTGCAGGTGTTCCCAAATTCCTTGGCTTTCGTTTGGCGAGCTTGGCGATATTTGAATTTGTGTTTAGTTCAACACCTCGGAAAAACAAGAAATTTTACAGGGGTGTATGCGGGGTTTGTAGTACTGGATTTTTCAACCCTTTTAGCGAGTCTTAGCGTTTTATGGGCTTCTGCTTTAACAAAAAGCCGTTGCAGGTGTTGTTTTCTCTTTTTAACTTGACTTTTCCGCCGTTTGAATTTGCTCTGCTTTCGTGCCCTGAACACGTTTTTGTGCAGTTCTAAGGATGTTCTTCGTATATAAAAGGGGCTTATGGCTCCATTTTTCGCAAACATGGGTTAACCATAGATTCAACAATTTACCTGCCTCATCGAAGGTAGTTCTTCTTCGTCATGAATTTCAAATTTACGAGTTACTTCAAGAACCGACTGCCTTCCATTCAACGGTAAAATGATTATTCTTCGGAAGATGGCTCCCTAGGTACTGTAGCCTCCAAGAGCTCCTCCGGCTGTTAGTTACCTGTTGCTGCTCCCGTCAATTGGATGAGGATCCTAGTGATGGTCTGGGACTTTACGAATAGTTTCCATCTTGCCTTGAATTGAGTTTCAACTTGCTGTTCGCATATGACGTGTGCGTCGGATTATCATCGTCTGGGATTGTGACTCCAACGTGTATCCATAGTTTTCTCTCCAACTTTGTGGCGTTCCAGCTAAGCAATGGTGTCAGCTTTTCTTTCAACTAAAGGATTGGCGTACCGCAAAGTTATCAGATAAGTCATTCATCTTACTTCATTAGTCACATCTTAAGAAACAAAAAATGGGTGTCTGAAAATTTTTCAGTTTATAATTAATTACATAAATAGCAAAGAGGGAGGTTTTTGCTTATTAAAAAAAATTAGCTTTGTTTAAAAGTTTAAATTGTTAAGGGATGAAATAGTTATGTTGGATTAATAGATTAATAGGTAGTTACTAAAATTTTGAAGGTGTTTATTTCATGAAATTACTGAATTGTTAAAACAAATAAATGTTTCGCTGTTAATGTTAGAATTTTCTTAGATTATTTTCACTCCCCTGGGATGAATTATTTTTTCTATTATTTAATTGATATGGATTCTCTCATAATTTGATCTGTTTGACAAATAAACACTAAGATTTTTTCTCAAAATTTAATATTGATTATTGTGTTTTAGTTGTGTTTAAGTTACATTTTCTAAAATACATGATCTATCTTAGATTCACTAAGGTTCATGGGTTGTTTAGGTTAAAATTCACAACACAATGCTAGTTTGGATAGTAGGTTGAGGCAAATTGTTAACCTGTTTTATGGTGTTCTTCTTCTTCCAAAAAGAGAGGCAACAATATTGGATGATATGAATGAACTTTACTCGTGAACAAAACACAAAAATTGAGAATTTGCATTCCTGAATTTCAGCAAGCGTGTAAGGAAGATAACAGAAGCGTAGAGAGAGCAGGATTTTTTAAGAAATGTAGAATATAAGAACACAGTGTTTTGTAAATTTTTTAACTGTTTATCATACTTCTTATTGATTTATTCGATTTATTTGTGTAAGTCATATTTTGGTGCTAAAGAATTGCTTGAATAACATTAAACTTTTGTTAGATAGTTATTATTCGTTTAATACTTTCTTAGCAATGTTACCGACTTTTACAGTTATGAAGCATTTTTCCATGAAGAACAATGGCATTTCTGAAATAATGGGTATGCTTAAGTTACTGGGTAGGTTATAAATGCTATTAATAAAATGAGGTATAAACACACTGAATGTTCAATAAGTATTATATATAAAGGATCGTGCAAAATGTGCCATATGATTTTAAATGCTTATAATATAATGAATTCACTATGGTTTCACTTTTAATGGTTGATGGCACTATTTTCACAAGATCAGCATATTCTGATCATGAAAACTTACTATTAGAATAGACATTCCATAAAAGAAACATACAGAAAAAATTAGTGAATCTTTCAATCGTCTTCGCGCTTTCAATCGTCCCACTGAATAAGCAATTCACAATCCGGTGAAAAATTGGAAGAAACTGGATCTGTTCATAGCAAACCATCTTTAAGGAGACCGAAGACTGCACATTATCCCGGAAACGTTGCCTCTCTACGTAAGAGTATGGTAAATGATCCACCAACATCATTTTCTCGAAGTTCTGAGGAACTACACATTTTTCAAACCAGTCTTTGGAGAATTTTGCATAGCGATTTACATTTACATTCCTATAAGATTCAGTTAATACAAGAACTAAAGCAAGACGAGGTGCAACGCAGAAATTTTCTAAGTTGTATGTTAGAACAAATTAAATTATTACGAGGTCTATCGTCACACTATCTTTAGCCACGAGCCCCGTTTCACTTTAAGTGGCTGTATCAGCAAACAAAATTGCAGTATTCAGGACGACAGCATTATTCAGAAGCACTTCACGCACAAGAATATGCTGTTTCATGCAGTTTGTGGGCTAGAGGAATCATCGGTACCTTTTTCTTTGAAAATGGCAATGACGGTCGTGTTACAGTGCTGAGCGTTACAGAGAAATCATGACAAATTTTGTTGTAGCCTTAACTTCACAGAGTCGCCATTTCTGATGTTTATTTCCAAACTATAAGCCCTACCACGTGAGCTTAAGTCGCGTTATTACGCACTAAATTTCCTAGACATGTCATTTCAAGAAATGGTGGTGTGAATTGGCCGCTGAGATCTTGTGGCTTAACACCGATGGATTTTATTCTTTGGGGCTATTTGACCAACAAACCAGCAAAAATTCCCACCTTAAAAGAAAACATCAGAGCCGCAATACGAGAGATTACTGTACCGATGATTGCAAATGACATATGTAATTATGATGTGGGTATTGATATTTGCCAACGTAGCAGGCGAAGACATTTGAGTAACATAATATTCCTTGTGTAACTGTACATGGGTTTCTTCAGTTTCAACCCATTAAATTATCCATTTCACTTATGTTTGTGTTTATGAAAGACCCTTTACAAGATGGCATTCTAGACTAATCACTATAGTGCGTTGTAATTAGTTGGTATACGCAATAAAGCTTATATACAGTAGAAAAGGAATCTCATTATATACTGCTATGTATAAAGTACACATATACGTGAAAGATAAAATTTTACTTTTAAATAAGCAAATTTAAGGCAATCACGCCTCACTTGAACTTTTATTGCATTTTGTTTTTTTTAATTTTTCAATAGCTCTTTAAGGTTTTCTTAAATTTGCCGATTTCTCCTTTTCTGCCCATCGTTGCAGAGTTTTAATAAATATTGCTTAAGTGCATCACTTCTATATTTAATTCTTTTCACCTGAATTCACAGCATAAAGATATTGATGAGTACATTTAGCAGAAATGTGATCGTCTATCAACTATATTCAAATCGAAAGCTTGTAGAGTCATTAGGTTATTCAGAAGCAGGACAGATGAAAAATGAGCAACGCCTTGGCCGAGAATCGAACGACGGACCTCACGGTTACGCGTCGAGCGTGCTGACCGCCACGAAGGAATGCGAAGAAGGCGGGAGTAATACCTTATAAGCTTTAGTTTTCAATTATGTAATGCAAAAGTAACACTCTTAACGTCTAGTTTCTAAAGCTAAATGTTTTTAAATCTTGAACTAAAATGATCGATGATTAGAAGTTACTCTGTAAACTTTATGACATCTAGCCTCTCATACTGGTACAAAGAATATAAGTTGTCTATTCAACCTGCGATTTAAACAAAGAACTGGAAAGACATTATCAAAAGACAAAATTGTCTTTTGATTTCAAAATTCCCTAGACTCCAAATTTCATGATTGTTATATATTTTTCCTTAAAATCAAGATTTCATTCCGTTCATCTACACTCACGTTTGTGAAAATTGCAACACCATGAAGGACTTACGCGAGTGAGCTGAAATTTTCAGGAAATGCAAAGTAGCGCATGATATGCAAATGATTAGAATTGCAAATCCGTAGCGCATGCGTATACTGAGCAGCGCCCTCTGAACGGCTGATGGATCCGAATAAATAGACGGCTGTAGCGAGGCGTGTATGGTTATCGGTGGTTATCTGCTAGTGGTAAACGTTAACTCAATCTGTACTTATGCCTCGTCGACGAAAGAGAGCGAGATTTGAACAACTTACAGAGTTTGAACGAGGGAGAATCATCGGCCTTCGTGAAGCTGGATTGTCGTATCGTGCAGTAGCCTCTCGTGTGCAGCGTAACAGCAGCACAGTGATGCGCGTTTGGAAGCAGTGGACGGACGAGTGTCGGACAACTCGGAAATCCGGGAGTGGACCCCGAAATGTGACGTCAGCTCGCGATGATAGACACCTGGTCCGCATGGCGCGGACGGACCGTACAGCTTCCTCTAGACAATTGGCAGCACTGTGGTCAATAGCTACAGGTGTTTCATTGTGTGCTTCATCAATTCGTAGACGTCTGCTGCAGTGTGGACTGCGCGCACGGACTCCTTTATACAGGATCCCCCTAACGCACGACCATCGCCGCCTGCGGCTACAATGGGCCAATCAGCATAGAGACTGGCGTGCTGATTGGCAGCATGTCGTGTTTTCTGACGAATCCCGCTTTAATTTGTGGTACCATGATGGCCGCATTCGTGTCAGACGCTATGCCGGTGAACGCCACCTTCCGGAGTGCATTATCGAACGCCACAGTGGACGAACACCCGGAGTTATGGTCTGGGGCGCCATAGCATATCATAGACGATCTCAATTGCTACGAATTGTGGGCAATCTGAACAGCAACCGGTATATCCGTGAAGTTCTACAGCCCGAAGCTGTTCCCTTCCTTCAAAGCTTGCCAGGCGCTGTATTTCAACAGGACAATGCCCGCCCTCATACTGCTCGGATTGTTAAATCCTTCTTTGCAGCGCAGCAGGTACAGCTTCTTCCTTGGCCTGCGTGTTCCCCGGATATGTCGCCAATTGAACATGTGTGGGATGTCATTG
Organism: Stegodyphus mimosarum; assembly: GCA_000611955.2. Taxonomy (NCBI): domain Eukaryota; kingdom Metazoa; phylum Arthropoda; class Arachnida; order Araneae; family Eresidae; genus Stegodyphus; species Stegodyphus mimosarum. Next base: position 1,351,748 of record KK116152.1, read on the forward strand.
GTCGGCGTCTTGCTCGTGATCCTCGTCCTGTTGCGTCTGCAGACGAACTTTGGGTACGCGTACAAACGATATGGAATGCTCTTCCTCAGTCAGACATTCAAACTTTGTTTGACTCCATGCCACGTCGTGTAGCAGCACTTATTGCGGCGCGTGGTGGCCACACAAAATACTGATTCTGATCTCTTGTTCTTGTTTGTTTGCTTTGAACATTTAATCATTTATTTGTACCACTACCACTCAACTGTGTATTAAATTGCATTCAATTATGACGATTCCTTCTTGGTGTTGCAATTTTCACAAACGTGAGTGTATATATAAATATATTTACAGTAAACTAGCACTAAATAAATTTTAATGATTCAAAGTACTTGAATAAAAACTCAAAAGATTAGAAACGAAAACATGGTAGAAATAAAACGAAGCAGTTTTGGACAGATCACAGCAACGAAATTAAAACAGAAAAGTAAAAGAATCAAAATAAATTATCTGAAAAGTCAGAAAATGGAAAAAATATCCATATAACAATTAAAAAAGGAAAAAATGGAAGAAGGAGAAATGCTGATTTAAAAAAAGTTACAAGAGGTGTTGCAACCTCTTACCCGATAAAAGCAAGCATTTAAGAACGACAAAAAAAATAACTAAAAAGTTCTTTGCTAAAATACCAAGAAGCGTAAAATATTTTGAAAAGTAAACCTAATCAAATTATAACTAATTTCAAATAAAATAGAATCTCGAAAATGCAAAACTTCAAAAACAGGCAAATCAGTTTGACAATAGGAGACAAAGCAGTTTCTCGGATGAAATACGTTCAGCACCTTTTCATAAATATTATACCAATTTACGATGTCATTTTGACGAAATTCTCGTTGATCTAGCATTGAGTTAAAGCGATGATAATAATTGTAGTTTTATTATTCATATTCTTAACGTTTACTAAGGATTTTTTTGCTTTAAATGTTTATATGACAACAAGATTAAAAAACATTCAGTGGGTTACAGGGAGAAAATTTAGTTTGATTTTTCTATACTTTTAGCAGCTTGAATTGTCTTATAACGAAGTTTCTAGGATAATGTAGCAACATCATTCATTTTTACAAGGAGGTTTAAATTTTTTCATTTTCAGGGAACTCAGCCAAAAGGCGTTTAAGATTCTATTCTTAGGCATAATTACTAATGAATTTAAAATGTATGCGTTTGATCTGCGCTTCATTTCCCCTTACTTATTTAACATTTCTTTGTAAAAGATGCTTCGCTTTGGGTTCACCAACTTTACCCAGAACTGTGCGTGCTAAAAAAAGAACTTAAAATGAATTTCGAAAACTTAATGAGCTCCTATCAGAAATGAGCAAGAAACTCGAGACTAAGTTTCTAAGTAACATACGTAATATTTAAGTTGCATTGTTTACTTGAGTCACTAACAACGTAATGATTAACATATCAGTATTACACAAAGTTTTCGGTTAAAAGTCCTAAACGGACACTAATATGCTTAATGTTAAGGGAAAGTATACTTTAATAACATTTATAAAAGTGGCTTTTATCTTCCACATAATCTGATGAAAACTATGTGAATTTCAACACTGGCTCAAAACTAATGGAACTTTCGAAGTTGGCAATGTATAAATGAAAAAATGAAATTTGACTGCATCTTCTGAGAAAATTGCACTATTATGAGTTCTCAAAATATAGTAGTTCTATGTTTTTGAATTAATTGCCTGAAAAACTTTAAGAGTAGTGCTATCAATTATTTCTAAGAATTATTTTGATTCTTTACATTTTGTAAAGAATCTGGAAGTATTTTATGTAAAAAGGTTTTCTTTTAAAATAAATAAGCAATATTAGAGTTAATATTACTGATAAAAAATTGCTTTACTGGGATCTACATTCGAATAAGAGATACTTCATTTATAACATTTAGACTGTAGAGGCATTAGATTATTTCGAAGCTGGAGACATGAAAAATGAATACTGCCCTCGCTGGGACTCGAATCACGTGCCTCTCAAATACGGGCCAAGCATACTGACCCCTACACCACGAAGGCATGCTAAGAAAAGCGGGAGAAATACCTTATACCACGTTTATTATTCTGATGTTGTGTAGAAGAAAATATATGTATATGCAAAATGAAAAATAAAAACTTTGAAATTCCTTACATTGTATCACACATTTTAATAATAAAATACCAAATTTTTAATCTTTTCCTTGATGCACATATGATATTAATGTACCAACGTACCCGCAATTCATTAGACTTAGATTTACATAATGATAAATTTAAATTTCTTTACTTTAATTTCTTTATTTATTATTGTTTGTATGTACCCAGATATTCGCACTGTTCCATACAGTTCATATAAACACTGTTGTCCACAATGTTGTATATAGTTCGTACGAACACTGACTTTCCCACAGTTCGGCATAGTTCATAAGAGGAACCGTTTTCGGGGTCTGTAGCCATTTCTTCTCTATAAGACAGGAACCCTTATCTTTTGTCTTTATCTGAAAGTCTGTAACAGCATCACAACAGACAGACAGACAGAAAGAAAGAAGTACAGGGGACACCAAAACATCGTCATGGTCAAAACTGGTATCTCCCCAATGCACTAACCATCTATGAAAGCGCATCCTCACGGGGCACGCTAGCGCTATGCTCGAGCATTTGTTTACATTGCAACATTCATAATAGTTACATATTAATGGTGCATAATTTGCATTACAGACAATATTGACATAAAATGCACTTTACACGGGTAGTTTGCAATTTCATGTATAAATACAATAAATGCAATAGATAAATACAATAAATATAATGGATAAATACAATAAGTATATAATAAGTATACAATGGATAAATACTATAAGTCATTTAGAGATGTATATACACATTTCTTTTGTTTTTCGGTTTAAAGCTTTGTTTGGTGGGGGGATGATTATGCTACGTGGTTCGTTGCTTGTTCGGTTTTTTGTTACACGGTTTGCAGTTTATAAGTTCATTCTTAGCACAGTTTATATTTCAGCACACAGTTAAGGAATTCATTTCATGATACATAATGCTGAGTGTTTAGTACTAGTGTAGCTGTCACACATTGCACAGTATGAAGTAGTTCATAGTTCGTAGTTTGAGTAGGTATAAGAAAAGTTACGGTTATCTCAATAAATGGAGGTACTTAAGTATGTTTTCTAAAGGAATTCCTGCATAGTAAGATGGTGAAGAGTGGATATTCTTATTGTTGCATTTTCTGAAGTTGGAGAATTATTTCGCGTTGTATGTTATGGATGGCAGAGGTCCAGTCCTCTGCGGGAAAGGTAATCAATAATATTGTTAATATTTTGGAAGACTCTACTGTGCTTAATGATGAATCTTCTAAATTCTGTTCCGGTATCGGTGGGATAGCGAATGTGATGGTCTGACGTTAGTGGACTCTGAAACATGTAATGTTCAGAGTCTCCGCTTTCCCCACATATGCATCTATCCGACGTAGCCATATTCCGATCATAAAAATACTTAAGGAAGGGACCGTGACCCGAGATGTACTGGGTGAGAAAATAGGTTGATATTGTGGTATTTTTTGGTCAGCCTTGGGTAGCAATTCGAATCATCACAACAGCAAACAGGAACCTTTACATCAAAGCACAGAAGAAATCTTCGCTAAATACATTCTTTCTCCATCACACACTGAACACATTTTTCAGCCAATGATCTCTCGCCATTTCTAAATTGCAGAAATCATTTCTTAAAATCTGGAGACTAGAACACATCGCCTTTATTTAAGAACTGAAGTCTCTTCTCGCAAGGGCAGCAAGCCGGGGAAAAAATGAAAACTCTTTCGTCTTTCTTTGACATCCTCGCTAAAATACGTTCTCCATCTCCATTACACCCCGTGTACACATGTCATCCAGTGATCTTTCGCTATTCTTAACTTGTAGGAATCATTTTTCAAAATCTGAAACTCGAATACTTCACTTTCGTCTAAAAGCTGAAGTCATTTCTAGCAAGGGCAGGCAGCCGGGAAAATATATGAAGATTCATCTGTCTCCTTTTTTTCCTACACATCTCGATCAAACAAAGACACAAATTCGCAACAAAACTCAAGTCTCCTTGAAACCTCTCCTCCCTCGTCTGCATCACAATCCTCTCTTTTTAAACTTCAACCTTATTATTAAGTAAATACTCTGCTCTGGCAATCACACCCCACTTGAACCTATTTGGTCAATCACCGTCAGCTAAGCTTTGAACTATTTCAGGGCCAATTGTATCCACGAAATAATTAAATTCAGGTGATATAAGTATTTTCTCCTCCGTTCGCTGTGGAAAGATTCCAAAGACACAGCACACCCGCAAAAACGTCTCCAAAGAAAAATGCGTTAGCTTACTCTCTTTGCATCATAGTTCAAGGAGAATAAATGTAGTCAGTTTCCACTCAAATCTTTTTTTTTTCTTTTTACAAAGTCGCCGCTCGTTAACCTCTCGCAACGGAAATCAGTTTTAACTTTCCCCTTCCAGGATTTCAACATACAACCCGTGTGAAAGACTTTTTCAAACGTCCGTTTGTCGGTCCTCGAGGCTTGCTTCTCATTAAGGAACGGAAGAGGCATTCTCTTGTAAGGTACGTTTTAATTTTATAATAGCTATCTTAGTTTAAAGCCTTTTTCTATCAATTCTTGTTTCCACTTACAACGCCCTACCAGAATGAGTTTTTAGAATCGCGTTAAATGAAAATTAGTAGAAGTATTTAAGGAAAGTTCAGCTTACTTCAATAGACAGTGCTAGAAATCCTTAGGTGCCTTCGGGCTGACTCTCTTTTGAAGCTATTACGTTCGGCGGTATCATTAGGGGCCTTTTGATATTCGCCGGCTAGTTTAATTTAAGGGCCAACTACATTAGATACTTGCGTTTAGCTTCGGCTAAGTCTGCTTTACTTAATTATAGTTTAGTTTTTTATTTGGTATTCAGAATTAAAGCCCGAATAGAAGCTTCCTGTAAGCCCGAGAAGGAGCCGACTGTTATTCTTATTTTTAGTGAAATAAAGGGTATTTTAACTCTTCTCTAGTCTAAGGTTTAGTTGTTTGAACACAGCGATACGTCGCTACACAGTTGACTAGGCTCCTCGACGTTCATCTTTGACAAAAAGAATGACGAACCCTTCATTCTCTTTTTCTGTAACAGACACAAGGGCGAAAAGTTTCCTTTATCCTAATAGCAATAAATTTTATTGGCGCCTACCACTCATTTCCTGTCTCTAATTTTCGATAATTAGAAATACTCTTAAAGTCAAAATCTCTACATAACATATCCTCGGGAATTCCTGCTAATGTTGCAATTCATATGAATTAAAGTCGATTTGGAACTTGTGTTACTGAGATTTTAGCCTGAATTTTCTCGCTCATTTATGGTAATGTAGAAGTCGTCAAATTTTAAAAATGGGCCAAACTCTGGCAACAACCATGTGCCATAAGTGTCCTTCAGATAACTATACAGGTAACAATCCTTGAATCATATAACGCCACAATTTTCGTTTTTTTTTTTTTTTTTTTTTTTTTTTTTTTTTTTTTTTTTTTTTTTTTTAGTATGCATTTTTTTGGTTGTATTTCAAGTTCCAGAGGTTTTTTATATACAAATTGTGACATATTTTTTGCCTTAAATTCAAGTCTAAAATATCGATTGTAGAATTTGCTAGCAATCTTAAAGTGTGCCTTAAAGTGTTAGCAAATGCCTTAAAATTTCTACGGAATACAGTATTTTGTCGCAAAACCATTAGAGGGAACGATGGTGAGTTGGGTTTCGTAAACGGTCGATGCGCAGTGTCGAGTCTGCGCAACTCACTGATTTTTTTTCAGCCGAAACAGATTGCTGGATATATGGCAAGAAGAGCATTGCAAAAATATTGTATAAAAGGATATGGCGAAAATATATTTTACATGTATATTTTAAATATGTTGTATAATAATTATGATACATTAAAATTTTCCTTTAAGTTGCTAAAGTGTGTTTTCTTTTGAAACGTTAATAATGTTTTCCGACTAACAATAAATATCGATAGTTTGGGAATCTTTTTTCAAACAAAAAAGTCTCGAAAATTGTTAACATGCAAGCTAAAAGCAACTTTTAACTTTTCACCTGTCAAAAGTCGTCATATTGCGGCAACACGGTTGTTAAGTACTATTATTCTGAGCTCGAGAAAGATCGGTTCGTCTAAGGTTCTGTGTCTCCTTTGTTAGATGAATTAACGAACTATGCCTTTCACTGGTTCTCAATAAATTTTGCTTATAACTCATATTATCAATGCTACTAAGTAAAGTTTTAAAACATTACTTTCTACACTTTCATCAACGCTTGTGGAATTACATGCTTGTGACCTGCAAAAAACGAACACCTCTTTTAACTTTTTTTATAAATATTCTTATTATTTTTAGTAAACCTTAAGTATAGGTTACATCACATATTCATAAACATATGTAAAAGATCTCCTAACATTCTTTCATGTTTTATCTTCTAACGTGCTCTGCTTTCGAATGAATGAAGAACGCTTATCTCCCACTTTCCATCGAAATCCTTAGTCCTTTTTATTTTGATATCGCGGTTTATTTCTTTCTTTTTGATAACCAGGAAACATTGATTCGAAGCGACGAGACGTATTCTTCGTTTTGTAGAAAGCTGCATTTCTGACTTCGTTGTTATGAGTTTTCTTCCTTCTTTACCTCCCCACAAATTTCTTGTTCTACATTTCTCTCCTTCTTTTTTTACTTATTTTCTTTTTCCATATCTCTTCAACTATTATTTCTAATGGATTGTACAGTATTTCTAATTTCGATTAGTATTGCGTCCATTTTCTGCGTTATTGCTATAGTGCACTTGAAAATTATATTTAGTTAATCAGTTAGTAAAAATTAAACTTCTCCTCTTTAGTGCAATACTTTTTGAAATTTTCTGAATTTTAAACGGCTGAATAGTATCACGGTCTTTTGTAATATGGTTATTGAAGAACTATATTTACTTGCTAATGAATATTTTCTAATTCGAAACAAAAATGCAGCAGCTCATTCATTATTATTAAAGTTTTTAGTAATTTTGTCTGTATCCTTTTGCTAGATCTCAACATTTAATTTATTGCATTCCCGTCTTGGCTTCCAGGGTTTCAAATTTTGTAAGCTGGGTTTCAAATTTTCTAATTTTTTGTTTTTTAATATTAACCCATATTCCCTGTTAATGCATTTCTTAAATTAAAATTTTTCTTAAAACTAGGTAAGTTTTTCATTAGTGTTGTTTCAGCTATTACCTTTGTCTTTTATAATATTCATTAAAATTTAGTATCATTTGCTTTTAAGAATCATTAAAGTAAAGAATGTTCGTATAAACGAGCAGTTCAAAACTTAATTTTAAAGGACTGAAATTTTATTTATAAATTATAGATTCATAAATTTATTATTATAAATTTTAAAATATAAATTATAAATTCATAAATTTATTATTATAAATTATAAAATATAAATTATAAACTATAAATCTACAGATTATAAGTTTTATTTATAAATTCAATGCACAAAATTTTAAAGGAGATATTAACTAGCGTCATTAATTTTACAGCTGCAAATAATCACAATTTACTACTGAAATTTTTAAACTAAAACAAAAATGTTTTATGGACATCTTAACCATATCGATAATGTTTATATACGATAAAATACATCGGGGATGGCTCAGAATGGTCTTACAGCGATATATGTTCATGCATAATGCACCTCCATTTTCTTTTAACCCGGACGTTGGAACAGAAGAGCTATTTTCATCTAGAAAGTATAATTTATAACATTGCAGCAATACTGAAATCGATTATCTTTAGACATGAAAGGAATCTTAATGATATTTGGTGCAATTATGCAAGCACAGTCCTTGATGGAGATAATTTCAGTTACCATTCAGAATTGAATTTAAAAATTCTGAGGCTAAGGAGAAGAATGACTAGTAATGGCACTAAATTATAGACTATTTAAAACAGCCAGTTGTATCATAAACGGCATACGTAAAATTCTTAACTTTGTTCCCACTTTTGTGTAAGAGAAAAATTTTATGCTCTAAATAATACTGGATCTAATAATAATATGGATGATTGTAGATATAATAAAAATTATATGTACATCTTTAACATATATATGTTAAAGAATCTTCATTTTTAAGCTTAAGTATGGGCATTGTAGGGGACGAGACTGCAGCACTTTTGTCTCAAAATTTATAAATCTGTGAGAGATAATTAAATCTTTATAAAAGTTAGAACATAGATGCTTTTTTAGACTATACTCTTCATAAAATGTTTGCTTTTGCTATATGCTTCTAGTTATGGTTTTCTGCTCATATATTTTTGTGCAGTATCGCTGTCATTAGCATACTAAAGTGGGAAAACATGATAAGATTTAGATAGGTTTCAAGGCCGCAATGACAGTTTATATTCCCAGAATAACACTGATTCCATGTTCAAAACGTTATACAGCCTGATCGATGTCCACTGTTGTACGTTGCTCCTGCAAGATGGGACATGTTAATGAAATTGATTTCCATTCAAAAAGCAAATTTTTTATCTAGTACTCCACAAAAGTTCAAGTAGTTGTGAAGTAAGATATGCTTACCGCTTCGATCACTCAGTGGTGACTCCCTCATCTAAAAACAATTTGGAATCCAATTCTCAGACGAAACAAACTTTTAAAATCAAGATATGTAAGGAATTATCTCATTGCCAAGTTTATGTTCTCGGAATGTAAGTCACAGCAAGTGGAAGATGCTGGGTTCGAATCCCGGCCAGGCGACTTTTTCACGTTTCTTGCTCCGAAAAAAATTCTATTAAACTATAAATGTAACAACAATGAATTCTTGAAATAATAAAATTCAGTACGTTTTCCGAATTTATTGTTTCATTTACATATAGCCATTGTTACAGCTGTAAAGACGTATTTCAAATATTTTATATCATACAAACCAGCGAAATTTATTCTTGATCCAGTAAACCACCTATTAACATGTAAAACTGTTAAATCATTGAATATTATTGCTTTTACCTTCGGAAAAATGATTTGAGATATATGACAGAAACGAGCTCATTGCTTCTATGAATGATCTCAAACTGCTGTGGACCCCCAAGCAATTTTCTACTATCCCCAAGTACATTTTAATTATATATTTGTTGTAACTACTGTGCTTATAGTTTTAGAAATACAGAAATATGGACTGCGTTTACTCGCGCAACTGCTGTTGAAGGGAAAAGAAGTAGAATAAATAAGTTGGGACGTTGTCTCTTATGCTTTTGTACACTCATGTCCATAAATTAAGGATAATTCGGAGTCACGCAGAAATTGAACCTGTAAAATCACTACACACATCTTCAAGAATCATATGCAAATGTCAGGAAGTAACCAGATGACACCGATGGTACGTCACAATGACGAGAGTGTAAGAGAGTGATATATAAGGAATACAGCCAAACAAGTAAAATATTTCGCAGGCACTTTATAAGCATTTCAGTGCAATAACCGAATAGTTATGACACAAAGGACGCATTTGGATGATTGTTTACGTGGTAGAATTATCGGCCGTCTGGAATGTGGGCGTACCCACCTGGAAGTATCAGACGAACTTGGAATTGCCCAGAGTGTCATCTCCAGGCTTTGGTAACGATTCCAAGATAATGGTAACGTGAGTAGACGTTACAGCACAGGTCGCTCCAGAGTTACAACGCCAAATGAGGACCGGTATTTGGCAGTTACTGCCAAAAGAAACAAGCGGAGCACAGCCTCAGACCTGTCTCGTCAGCTCTCTTCAGCCACTGGACAATTTCAAGGTAGACCGTGTACAGACGCTTAGGGCAGATTGGTCTATATGCTCGTAGACCTGTCAGATGCGTTCCACTTACTGCAACTCACTGTCGCCTGCGGTTAGCCTGGAGTAGAAAGCGTGCATTGTGGACACCGCAACAGTGGGCTTGTGTGATGTTTTCCGACGAGTCCAGTTTTAGCTTGCAGTCTGATTCTCGCCGGACTCCACATGGAGAGATCCAGGTACCTGTTACCACCAAAAAAACATCATTGAACGACACCGTTACGGTGGTGCAGGAGTGCTCGTTTGAGGTGGAATTATTCTGGGTTCCAGAACTGACCTGCATGTTCAAATTGGAACCATGACAAGCCGAATCTATCGGGACGTCATTCTGGAACAACATGTACGTTTGTTTCGAGGCGCCATGGGCGCACAATTTGTATTTACGAATGAAAACGCCCTTCCTCACCGTGCAAACATCGTAAGCGAATGTCTTCAATCGGAGGCTATCGCCCGTATGGACTGGCCAGCATTCTCAGCGGACTTGAAACCAGTAGAGCACGTGTGGTACATGCTTGGCTGACGAGTTGCAGCCCGTCAATCTCCTCTTACATGTCTACCGGAGCTTCGGAGTGCATTGCTTTTTGAGTGGTGTAATATCCCCCGAGATCAGATCGATAATTTGATACTCAGCATGCCTAGGCGTTGTAGGACTGTATTGCATCGTCTGGGAGACATACAATGTATTAACAATCATACCAACCATGTAATATTGGGTTTTTGTAAATAGGTTTTTTTGGAATTTGCTCCAGGGAGAAAAATTCGCTAATTTTTTTAATAATATCAAATATATAGCATCTTTTTTGCTCTTTACCTTTTGTTTAATAAATAAGCTTTACAAATAAGTCAAATTTGTTTTGCTTCTAACTCTTCCTTTGCCTGATTTTGCATTATCCTTAATTTATGGACATGAGTGTATGTCAGGCTATGGAACTGAGGTAAGGTGGAAAATCTTTCTCACATCGGTACAATCAGGAAATGTAGTTCTCCAGTTGATACCTGCTAACTATCAGATAGAGAAATCGACGGTGTAAAGGTTGTAGTTATAAAATACTTATATTTAGAATATACTTCTTTTTATCTTATTCTATATAACTGGTTTTTATGTTTTAGAATTTTTCCAGGAGCATGGAAAACAAGCATTAGCTATCACTGGGCCTTGCTAACTATTATGTCTTCCCATCCAGTTTTAATAGAGAATACCTGGGGGGAAGGTCCAAGGGTCTTCCATCTTTCTTCTTCTATCACCAACCATTCGATAGGATAGAAGGCCAGAGAGCATTTGGCTTGCCCTTTATTTTGAACCCAAACACCCATGTCTTCTTTGAGTTTCAAACCCAGGACATCGGTAAGGCATTCAGCGTCATTAACCACTATATAAATTGAACGGCTGTCAACATGAGGAATAAATAATGAATCCTATGCACCTTGACGGATAATTTGAAAAATATTGCCAGTACCTTTTCTCAAGTTGCGCGCGCAGATTAAACCAATTAGATCCACCGCTGTTGATAAGTTTGTTCGCATCGATCATATCTGGTGTCAAAATATTTGGGAACAATATTTCTCAAATGGATTGAACAGCCTACTTTCCAGATTTGATCCCGTTTGAGTATGAGTGAAACGCCTTAAGCCGCCGAACTGCAGTCTGTGAAAAGCCTCCCTCGATCTTCCATGAACTGAAAATTGCACTTTTAGAAGAATTTCATACACTTTCACAAGACTCAACAGTTTAACAGTTTAATTAAGCCTACGAGTTAAAATCTGAGGTTTGCATTTTTGTTAAAGTGACCATACACCGTGTTAAAGAAAGATTTGTTGCAGAATCGGGAGGATTATTTTTTTAGTGTCTCTTTAATTTCCATATATTTAAGCTCGATATTTTGTTTACTATGAACTGGCAGGCAATGCTAATCTGTTAATGTTAAACAAAGTTTACGCTCAAACTGTTATAAACACTTTTCAGTAAGTAATAGTTAAGTTTTATTTCTGCCAAAATCCCTTAATCGTGACAACCATTGTACTTTTCAAATAACAGCCAACTTTTCTTAGGATTTTGTTTTAAACACTACCAGGAAAGACAGTCCCTGTATATTTTAAGTATAGTTTAAATAAGCGAAATTAAACAATTAAGCTAGCCTTGTTTTTTTTAACTATTTTACATTTATTAGCCGATTTTTGTTGAATTGCAAATACGAATTTTTCTTTTGGAACTCACATTCATTGTATATAAAAGATGGTAAAAGATGAGAGTTTCACAGATTGACTTTTAAATTTACGCAATGTATTATATTATTCTGATTCTGCTTAGAAATGGACAGGGACCACCTGCTTCGATGTGGGACTCCTCGTGGTCTTACAGAAGAGTCGAGATACTGGGAGGCAAGAGCGCACCTTAGGCAATGACTTCGGTCTTTTTGTTCTTCGTTCTATTGTTTACAATCCTTTGTAAGATTTTAGTTCTTTGTAACTTTTTGCCTAGCCATTGAAAATTTTAAAAAAATGATTCTGCTTCGCAAACAGAATCATAAATGTTGGAATTGCATTCTCCACATTCATTGCTAATACATACAGTGATTTTGTTTAACTGTGACAAAACAAAAGACTCCTTTTTCTTCGGATGTTTGCTGCTTCTTTTATCAAAAATGGTTTTATCCTACGCAGATGCCTCAACTTCTCAACAGAAAAGAATAGATCTTTAACTATTTTGGGTTTGAAACCTGAAAGGTTTTACCTTTTTACTCTCAGTATAAATATATATCTTACTACAAGGTATTAGTTAAGTATCAATTTATCTAACTTTTGCGAGTTCATTGGAACTAACAAAATGTTAAATCACAAACTCTGAACATACAGTTTTTAGTTATGAAGCTTTCTGTAATTATTTACGATAGCACATTCAAACTAAACTGAAGCTGAAAAAAAACGTCTAATAGACGACCACATACTAACACTGGCAACGAAAGCCTGGCTGTTTCCTTTGAAGAAATTGAATAAAAAAAATTAAAGCATTCTAATAGTGGTTTCCTTAAATTTTAAATATAAACAGCTATTTTATTTCAGGTTTCCATTAACTAATCAAATTAGAATAAAGGGCGAGATGCTATTTAAAATAACCTGTGGATTTTACAGCATTAACACAAGCTGTACGATTACTATATTATAATTATTAAACATCAGTTTTTATATATAATTGTTAATTATTGCAATTATAATTCCCAAACATCCTGCTTCGATGTGTAATATTTAATTATTTTTAAATAATATTTAATTATTTTAAAAGTGTAATATTTAATTATTTTTAAATCTTTGAAAAGTGTACCGTGACAGAGAATATACACTCTAAGTGTCTAATTTGATTAATTTCTACGGGATAGTGTGCCTGATATCTTTATATATTGAGTATATGGGACATCGAAATGCTGTTTCATCTTTTTATGTTAAACATTACATTTTGTTGACATTCCCATTACTCGTGAAACCATTTCTTGTTTTTTTATAGTACTTTTATAGTATTCTTGTCTTTTCATAGTACTTTTTATAGTTTTTTTATAGTGTCCTTGTTTTTTATAGTATATATATTATGCCTTTATTATTTAAAGTATATATATAACTGTTCCTTTTTATTTTGTTTAGGCAATTTTCATGTACTTTCATTATATAAAACAAACTATTCTTTACATATATATGTGAAATAATTTGGATGGTGAAGGCATTTAGACGCATTAAGTAGTAGTTGCAGTCATGGCAAATTTAACATTTCCTTATTCCTGAGAAGCACATTCTTGATATGAATTACATATCGCACAATTTCTGCATGTTCTTGAAAAACTACATCGGTACCTCTTGCAAATTTGAAATATATTTGAAAAGAAGGAGAAAAAAGCAATAACAACTTTGCAGCAGCGAAATGAGAGAGAAAATACGACTAATACAAGATAAAGATCATCTTTCAGAATGATTTTTATTTGGTTTAGATTTATCCCTATAGGTTGCTAAAAGTTTCTGCTCCAAAATTTTAAATTATTGTTGGCTGAAGAGTTAGGAAAATGCCTGTGTCATTAGCTTTATACAATTATGTGATCATGTGACATGGATTAATTTTCAATTGATCAAGAATTCTGTGACATGGATTAATTTTCAATTGATGTACTTTAGAAAGATGTTCATCAGCCTTTACTACTTTTACTACAGAAAGAAGAAATAACAAAATTAAAATAAATAGTTAAGGGACTACTGCAAACTAAAGTTAGAATCTTGATTTTAATATTTTTTATCTTAAAATTACCATATTCTGCTCTTCAAAGAGCATAAGCTGTTAGAAACAAAACAGGTTTATTTAAAAAAAACTTTAAAACTTTAAAAGAAATATAATAGAAAAGGAAATACAAACCACAAAATTTTGAAATAATCATTTTTAAATAATTTCCGAATTCAAACTTTGAGTATTGTATTTTTTAAAACAAATGCGACTCTTAAAATTTCACTATTCATTACAATTCAAAATTCTTTTTTCTGCAAAGTCTAAACAATTAGCATGATTCTTCACGGAAGGTGCTCCTAACTTTTGTTTTATCATACAATATGAAAACTTTTTAACTTTTAAGTATTAGCTTATTTTCCATCCATTATAACAAACTACAAACATGTATAACATTTTAATTTGCATTTTTATAATACGCATTTTAACATCATAAATATTGTAACACCTTACTTATTATTTCATTGTTATTTATTTTTCGATTTCAGTTCCTAATTTTCACAAACTGGAGTCTCCACTGTTCTCTAAAATAAATATATTTTATACCGTTGTTAAGGGAAACTCATGCAGTCATTTGGAAAAGCTTCCGTTCCTTATTTAAGGTAGCTAGCCTTTGAAAACTGTATTAAAACATTCCATAATAATAATAAAAATATTATGTAAAAATATTAGCATTAATTCCTAAAAATGTCAGCCTTTTACTTTTTCCTGTATGAGAGGGTAAACGAACGTAACTGATAACGGTGCCTCGGCTCTTCTGTTTTGCATGATGCTTTCGGTTTAGATTAACATTTTATAACTTCGGTGTAGCCTTTTTGGAAAAGCATATTAATTAAGTTGATAAAAATTAAAGCTTATTTGCTTTAAGCGGTTAGTAATCACAAATCTTAGAGATTAATTTGAGTACTTTATTTATAAATTAGTGGAGTTATAATTATCTTGCACTAAAATTGAATTGCTAATTGCACTGGATTTTGCAAGTGTAACTCGGTTTTCATGAGAATATTAAATAAAAATTACTCTTGAATAATAATAATTATTACATGATAATAATTTGGACGGTGAAGACATTTAGATGCATTAAGTAGTATTGCAACTACTACTTAATGCGTCTAAAGGTCTTCACCATCCAAACACTTTTATACATTTCACTTTTAAATTACGTAACCTCTAATCAATTTTACTATATATTATTCAATTTCTTATAATATTATGATTTTTAATTCTCATCACAACATTATTAGTTAGCATAATTTTTGATATTTTCTGTATTAATAATGAGAAATATAATGTTTATTACATTTTCTGTTAAATACTCAATCATATCTTATTCTCCAAAAGTTATAACAATAATCCAAAATTATATTTATTATAACATTTTTAATAATCTTCCCTAACTGAAATGCTTGAAAATTTTTTTAAATTAAACTGATGCAAGATAGTTTCTGAAAAGAAAAGTTCTAATGTTATAAATTTTGATTTTATATTTTCATAAAACCTGATCTACACTTTCAAACTCAAAAAAGTAAATACATTTTAATTTTTATCTGCTTAATTTATATGCTTTTCCGAAAAGACTATACCAAAGTTATAAAATATTAACCTAAACAGAAAGCGTCATGCAAAACAGAAAATCCAAAGCATTGTTATCAGTTACGTTCTGCTGAAAAAGAAACTGAGTGTATTTTGGTGATGACATTCCTGTTAAATTATAAAATCAAAAACAGGAAGAAGATGAAAAATGTCCCTAAATTACTTTGTCATATGAAGTGATGACCGAAAAAATTATGCAGGTGCAGAATAGATGTTTAGCAAGGCGAAAACCTAAGCACAATGCCTTGAATGTAGGGTTTATTCTAATCAACTATATTGCTTTGAAAATTTATATATCCAAATTTGTAAACCAATTATGTGCCAGTAAAAGAATCATAATATCACTTTGTTGCACGTAAACTTGTTGAAGAATGAGAATAAACACCCTTATTATTTCGGTAGATGAACATTTTGTTGAAGCAATGGTTTCGAGAGACAGATGGTAGTATCCTGTCAACTAATTGAAATAATCGGATATTGAAGACATATGAATGCATAAGTGCATTCTTTGTATGAATTACTCATTATAATGACCAAAATCTGTAGACAGATTCTTGAAAAACTACATGTCAGCTATCTATGAATACGAGGGTTGTTTTTTTTTCAACCTCCGATCGTACAGTATAATGGTCAGGCATACGGCAGGTGGTTGGTGTGCGTAGTAGACGACTGAGCATCTCCCCCTCCACACGCTCTGTCAATGGCGAGTTCAATACGCCATTTTCTGTTGAGTTGCAGTCACGTAAACATGGCTGTTGCTATTGATTCTGCCGCCAAGTGTGAATTGCGAGCTGTTATTCGTTTCTTGCAGGCAGAAGGGAACAGTGCAGCGGAAATTCATCGAAGAATGAGTCGAGTGTATGGAGACAGCTTTATGAGTGATGGCGTTGTTCGTGAATGGTGTCGAAAGTTTAAAGATGGCCGAACTGATGTGCATGATGAAGGGAGTCAAGGACGATGAAGATCAAGGATGATGAAGATCAAGGATGATGAACACGGTCAAGGATGATGAAGGGGGTGCATGAAGGGGGTCAAAATGATGTAGAGCTCAAAGAAACCGTCACAACTCACTTCCGATCACTGGCGGGAACATTTTACGAAGAGGGTATTGCAAAGCTTGTTCACAGATATGACAAATGCCTCAATCGTCAAGGCGATTATGTGGAGAAATAACCTGTATTGTACTTTACTTTTGGTAGTAAAATCTTTTTCATATATTCAACTGTCTTTTCTTTATAGCCCATCGGAGGTTGAAAAAAAAATAGCCTACGTATATCTATGCAAGTATCTATTTGTGTGGATAATTAGACAGATAGATAATATATTGTTCCGAATTTTGTATGTGTATAAGTAATATCTGTAAATTACATCTGAAATTGTTGTTATTTTTCTATGTAATGTAATATGAAAATCTAAAGAGGCGATGTTTTGCCGAAAAAGTAAGAATACTGGATCACGTCTGTTTAACACTGAATAAATGGCTATCTCGCTCAATCGGCAAGACATCGTCAAGCTGACGATGATTTTGGAGACTAATTTTTGTCGGCAAATTTGGCCAGAAATCGTCAAAAGTTGGCAAATTTGGTGACCATTTGGCGACATTTTGATCCGGCTCTTCCATAATTTTAATAGGTATTGTAATTGAATAATTGTGATTAATTTATGTCTACAAATGTAACCGTATCCGGCCCATAAGTGTAACTTTAAACACATATGGTTTCCAGTCATTTCGAGAAATGGAATTTTCTAGAGATTTTTCGGCGGCAGGGTGAAAACTATGTAAGAGCTGAGAGTGTGTCTGCTCTGGGTAGTTGTTAGTTCAGAGCGACTTCAGAGTATTGAGATATCCGTGAGAGATTCCCTTTTTAGGCACTCTTTGCATTCCATTTTGTTTAACGTTCTTAGTAGTTTGAAGTGTAACTGCTGATTGTATTTTCTGATGCTGTGAAGAGCTGTACGAGTTTTTTTTTTCCAGAAAGTTGCAGACCTGTGAAGGGTTTCTTTTGATAAAACAAATTTTATCAAACTGTCATTGGTTCTGTATGCTTTAACCGAACCCGTACGCGCAGGCGAACCCATTGCGATCCCGTACGTGCAGGCAACACTATGTATATATCTGTGTATATATGTACGTATATACATAGGTAGATAGATAGCTTTCGTTTCATTTTTAAGAGTTTTGAGTAAATGTAACTTTAATACTGAAAATGGAAAATTATGAAAAATCAGAGTCTTAAGTATTTTGCAAAGCCCAGATTTTGACGTCATAGGTCCCACTTATATTTACGGGCATCTGAAATGGGTCCAAACACGAAAGGGCATCTATTAGAAAGAAAAAGAGTCCAGCTATAGAACAGCAGGATGCATTTTGGGATTATGACTAAAAAAAAAACTTTTTTGCATGTACGTTTTGGGATCTTTGAACTTAATCATTAGCTGATTCATTTTTAATTAGAAAAATTAATTGTCATTTTATTGGTTACTGGTCCTTTTACAATTCATCTAAATGTATTTTAGTATCATGGTTTTATTAATAATTCTTTGGGCTGTTCTTTGACAAAGACTAAAGGATTATCAACTTTTGTTATTTTAATTTTAATTTCATTTTTATTTTTATTTTTCATTCATTATATATTTTGGCCCACCAGCGACCTAGCGGTTAAATCGCTGAACACTGGTTGTTCAACATGAATTTGATGCAGTCTGAATTCGATACAGGTTGTAAGGATCTTAAGTTTGACTAACGTTTATTTTATTTTAAAACTTTACTATCATCTCTTATTTTCCACTTCCGGCCAGAATTAACGCGTGAATATGTTTATGCAAATTGTACTTGCTAACGCTTAACTATTTAAGTTGTAGCTTTTTGCCAAGAGCGTAGTAGAAGGAGAGAAAGTGAGCCATTTTGCCACGAGTCTTCACGCGAGGAGCTGCCATTAGTTACTGTACGCCTTTAAGGCCACAGGTTTTAATCCTCTTGAAAGCTAAAGACGTATTGTAGTTTTCCGCAGTTTGCGTATTACACATGTAGTAATTTAAAAGGCCAGTCTTAGTGTTAGTCATCTATGTAAAATATTAAAAGTTAGCTCTAATTTAAATTTTAATTAGTTAGTAGTCTTATATTTTTATGTTCAGACCACAAGTGGTTGATCTTTGTATCCCGGAGTGCGGTAGCGACTGTGAAACGAGGAAAGAAATAAAGGGTAATTTTAACCCTTCTCATCTTGCCGTCTTTGCTACTCCATAGGACATAGTTTGTAGTCAACTCACTGTCCAGTCAGGACACGTTATGTTCGCGAAACAGATAAAAGAAATACGAGTCCTGATAAGGTGAACAGACTGTCTACATGGGCGTTTTCGTGGTTTTCTTCATGTGTGTAACTTGTATACAAGCCACTTTGTCTTATAAATTCCTTCCCGAATGCGTTCTTCCCCTTAGGCTGATAGCATTCTAGTGCTTTGTCATAATCAAAAAGATTATTTTTATAAATTTACTTCTGTTTCAAGGACTGATTTCCAAGTTCATGCTTTGTTCCCAACCCTCCCCTTCTTCCTATTATGCAGCCTGCCACTTCCGGTAGATTTATTACATTCTATTTTATTCTTTCCATGGTTAATTAATTATTTTCGCAGCATTTTACACCTTATTAATAGTATTTAATTAAATAATTTGCAGTTTTTGATCTGTATATATACATAGAGAGAGAAAACAAAACACATATACACTTATGCAAGGTTTAATTTTTTCTAATCTGAATTTAGCAAAGTATAGGTCGGTTAGATTTGAACGATTTCCAAATTCTCGGATATGTAGCTATTTCTAAATAATTATAAACATTTAGTTAAATTCGAATATTTTTTAAGTTGATCAGATACTTCACTTTCAAGGAACATTCGTCAAAATGTTTCAGATGTAATGTTTAATCTGTGAGACAAATGTTTAAATATGTTCTCAACTAAATTAACGATTTATTGAAACTATAGTTATATAAGTAAAATGTTTTATACAAAATAGTCACTACGTTATTGATTATGTATATATAATATACGGAAGCAGGTAGATGTGAATATATTGACATGTGCATAAAATTCAAAAACATGCACATGTGAATAATTAAACATATTTTATTCTGTTTATTATTAGTTGTCGGATAATATGATTATACTGATATATTTTCTATAAGTTTTCGGTTATAAATCTTAAAGATTTATAGAAATTATTGAGCTTATTCATCACTTCAAACTGTTTCCCTTTATTTGCAACACGGTTTGGCAAGAATATTTCTCTCCTGACGATACAAACGAAGAAATATGACTAAATGGGTGATACTTTCATAATTCATTAGAGGTTGATACGGGTCATAAATTTCAGCCGTCTTGCTACCCTTGAATTTTAAGATTTAAACATCACAAACTGTCATATATATAGTTTATTATTTAAGTGTATACAATAGTTAAAGTTTCCTCCAAACGTCTAGTTCTCTAAGTCAAAACTACGCTTTTCAAAGGCGGATGTGTTATTTATTTCTTTCAAAACTCTCTTAACTTAAAAGTAAATAAGTCTGTCCGCTTAATGGAACAACATTAATCATTATAGTTACAACTATTCTTTATTAAGAATTTTGAAAGCAAGTTTAAAATATTTTTGTAAAAAAGGATTATTTCGTCTTAAATATGATAACTTTCGTTAAGCCGGAAAATAATGGACCACTTTATCAATTTGTAAAAACTGATTTTTAAGATTTTATGTTAGTTAATCGATTATTATGAATTGAACTCTTACTTTATACGGTATTTCCGCCCTCCTTCCAACATGCCTTCGTGGTGTAACGGTAACACACTCGGCGCATATTCGAGAGGTCCAAGTTCGAGTCCCGGCGAAAGCATTGCACATTTTTCACGTATCCTGCTCCAAAATAACCTAATGACTATAAAACGTTTTCTTCTTTCCGTAGTCCTCACTGAAATACATATTAGTTGTTGGGTATTTAAGCCGAGGGTTGGAATGTTTTAGAGTTAGAGCTTCTGGCAGCCTCGCCTTCCCGTTACTTACTATCGCCAGCTCTGCAAAGTTATTCCAGCTTTAGCATCTTGTTAGCTGACGTTTAAATGTACGCCGCTAATTGTCTTGAACCATGCTCAGATGGATTAGCTATAGTCTATAGATTATTTATAACATCTGTTAAGTAGATTATTTATAGTCTCAGACTATGTTATCTGCATTTAAATTTAACTTATGTCATTTTAAATACGCTCAAGTAGCGAGAGTTTCACGTGCGGCCTTCTTTTCATTTAAAAGTTAAGGAAAAGTTTATTTTAAACTTCTTAAGGTTTGCTTCTTAAGATTCTTAAGGTTTGCTTTAGACTAAAGCGATAGCTCACTTCCAGTCTAGTAGGGTTCGTAGGACATTAACTCAAGTTTATAGACGTAGCAGTAGACTAGTCATCCTGTTGCTAACTGAAGGTTCTACCTCTTCAGATCGTTGTTATTTCTCATCTTAAAAGTTTAAATTTTGTTCATCTCAAAGCTTAAAAGTTTAGCAAATTAGAATTAATCTAATTGTATTGCAGACAGATTGATCGTTTATTCCACTTCTTTTGTGAAAATGAATCACTTACGGACCTGATAAAATGCATGTAAGCTTCCGGAATAAAATTGTCATTAATAAAATAGCCATTTCCTAGAAATGTTTTCAGTAAATTTTAATAGCAATAACTCT
The DNA here is from genome assembly GCA_000611955.2 of Stegodyphus mimosarum. NCBI lineage: Eukaryota > Metazoa > Arthropoda > Arachnida > Araneae > Eresidae > Stegodyphus > Stegodyphus mimosarum. The sequence continues at coordinate 1,373,185 of KK116152.1, forward strand.
CTACGTAAAAATTTTTATTATCGTTACTCTTTAATTATACTCAGTTTATTCTTAAAAGATTTAAAAATTCCATTTTTAGGAAAAATTATGTATATTTAATACACTCACTTCCAAAAGTTAAGCATAAAGATGTAAAATACAAAAAAATCAACAAATACTGCTTTGATTGACACAAAATTCGGCAGGAAAGTAGCATATATATATATGCATAAAACAAAATCGATAATTATATACAGAAATAAAAACAATATTAATTTTTTTTAAGTTATCAGATAATGACATACTGGAGACTTAAACAGAATTATGTATAAAGTGAAAATAAACAGCATAAAATGAAAAAAGGGCATTAATAGGGTATGTGATCCCTCTTCATCTGTATACAAAGTTTACACCTTGTGACCATGCTTTCAATCAGGTGGTCAACCACCGCAGGATTAAGCAATCGCCATTCTTCTTGTAGAGCAGTTTCCAGCTCAATAAGAGTGGAGTGGCTGGAGGTGGGAAATGTGAAGATACAGCACGGCCGAGAGCATCCCAAAGATTTTCAATGGGATTAAGGTCGGGCGAATATGCTGGCTACGCCATACGCGTAATCCCTTCACTAATACGCGTAACCCTTCACTCTCCAGGTAGTCATCGACGATGTCAGCTGTATGGGGACGTGCGTTATCGTCCATTAAAACAAAAGTAGGGCCAACTGCTGCAGCGTACAATCTCACAATGGGTTCTAGGACTTCATCTCGATACCGGACAGCCGTCAAAGAACCCCTTTTAAAGATGTATCCTAATGAATCCGGTGTGGTATCCTAATGAAATCGCTATCCGCACCATAAGGTTTCCGCCTCGGAATGCGTGATGTTCGGTGATGTTTTGGTACTGATTGCGTGTTCGTTGTTCACGGCATATCCTTATACGCTTGTCATCTGGCTCCAGAGCAAATCTTGACTCATCAGTAAACATGACATTGCCCCAGTCAGACACATTCCAATTGACATGTTCCCAGCACCACTGTAATCGTGACCCTCTTGATTGGATGGATAGAGGAACACAAACTTGAGGTACCTGGGCGTACAGTCCACTCATATGTAATCTTCGGCGTACAGTAGCTGCAGATATCGCCTTACCAATGGACGCTGTAACCGTAGATGTCACACGTGTGGAGCTCGCTCTGCGATTCCGCTTGGCTACAATAGCAATATATCGATCTTCCGTGGGAGTTGTAAACCTTGGGCGACCGGCTACGGGCCTTCGGACAACTGTCTGTGTGGTTTGGAATTGTTTCCATACATGTGAAATTACAGAATGTTGAACGCCGAAGAAAAGAGCAGCATCTGTGATCGACTGACCTGCTTCAATGCGCCCCACAGCACGCCAGCACTCAGAATCTTCCATTCGTCTTCTGGAAGTCATAGAAACACGTATGCCTTGAAAACAAATTGTACGAAAGTTTTAAACACCTTCTATCAGCATTTATAATCAACTTCTGTATAACAACTTTCATAAAGCTGGCTTCTTATAAGACTGCCTTTTTTGCATATTTCTTGGCATGAAAGCACGATTGGCTGTTACCTAACATATTTGCACGCTTCCATCTACCTCTGCAGCGAATTGCATCCTCTTCAATTCTGATTGGCTTCCGGAAATTAGAATTTTCCTCCCCGTGCTTAATTTTTGGAAGTGAGTGTATTTAGCTTTCCTTTCATATGTTTTAATTCTTTCATTTTTTAAAACTATGAAACATGAAATCCCAAAATTGAGGGGTTTTTTTATTGCATATAATCGAGCACAATCATTTAACAAAATTTTTAAAACAGTTGAACTTTCAAGGTTGAACTGTTAAAATTGAACTTTGAACTTAAAACAATTGAACTTTTTTTTTATCTTTGAGACGCAGAATCACATGTAGAAGGATTAAGCAACTGATCTTTATTCCGTGGATGCATTTATTACCTAAGGAATTGATGAACAGTACAATTTTGATGTGGCTCAGTCTAATTAATCATAATTCTTGCTACATACGTAAATCTAAGTTGACTTAAAACCACATACATCACACGCCAGTAAGATATCGTGAGCCCTAGAGTCTACGTTATATCCACTTAAATGGATACATGTAACGGAGAAAAAACTGAAGTGGTAAAATTGATGCGGCTTCGTTAAACTGGCATTAAAGACAAGGATCTTAGCAGTAGTACACTGGCTTCGAAACGTTAAGCAGGCGACAGTAAAATCAAGAACAATGGAAAAGTAGCTGTGGTTGACATCAAATTGCTCATGAAGATAACAAATGCATTTACGTGTGAAAGAAAACAAGGATTACGTACAAAGGTGAAAACAATATTGTAATTCTTTCAAATTATACGACAAGGCCAGATTAACAAATTGAAATTTAAAGCTAAAAATAAACAAACATAAATTACATTAATAAGGTATGTGACAGACCTGGACTCTTTCATATAAACTTTATACTCTCACATGAACTCTTCCATGTTTCATCTAGTTATGACAACGGCCACTCATCCATTAGGGCAGATACCACTAGCTGGAATAGGTAAACATGCAGAGCCAGCATTTCAAGAGCAACTCTAAGATTTTCAACGGGATAAGGCCCCAACTCCACATAAGAAAGCGCCAACTCCATATAAGAAATGAACTCAATCTCCAGGTACTCGTTAAGGATATTGGCTCGATGTAAATTGGCATTGTCATCACCAAGGAAGAAATCATTACCAACTACCCCTGCAGCACAGAGTTTCATAATGATTTGTAGGACTCCGTTCTAATACCGCACAGCCGTCACAGAACCACATTTAAAGATTTGCAGCTGGATTCGATATCGCATCGAAATTCAAGCCTCGACCATGATTTCATCGCATCTGGCTGCGTGGTGTTCTGGGTCTGATTTCGGACGTCTCGTTTCCTCCAGACCTTTACACGCTTATCGTCTGATTCCAGGACAAACTTGGACTCTTATGTGAATAGAACATTGAACTAGTCAGAGACAGTTCAAATGCGATGTTGACACCTCACTTTAATCTTGCTTCTCTGAATTGGACAGTTATTGGAATACAAACATTTGGTACTTTGGCATACAGTCCCTTCATGTGAAGCTTTTAGCGCATAGTACTGACAAATATTGTCTTACTAAGTGAGGCTGCAATCATGGATGCAACAACTGTGGAACTAACTCGATTTCGCTTGGCAATATATCGAACTTCACAAAGTATGGTAACCCTTGGTTGACCTGGTAAAACCCTCTTGCCATTTATTTCAAGTGTTTGGAATTATTTTCACATTTGAGAAATTACGGAGAGATCAATGCCAAAGAAGAGAACGACCTCTTTGGTCGACTGACCTGCTTCAATGCGTCCGGCTCTGAAAAAAGTTAAGAAGTGCTTAGCATCCTTCTTCTGGATGAACATGGTAACTGCAATTTACAATGTGTATACAGCCATGAGAGTATACGTGGAAACTTGCTTATCAGAGGAACTGCTTATTCAAATGCTTAACTCTTTATAAATCATTCAGAATTATATGTTATTGCAAGTTGCCTAAACTAATTTTAAACACACATTTATGAAATTATCCTAGATTCTTATGTTTTGAATTATTAATCTAAGTTAAAGCTATTTTTTTTTCTTATTTCAGAGTCTATCATGAATTTACACTATTCATGACAAAATATTGAAATTTTTATTTACTGAATATAAATTCTGAGTGCCTTCTTTCAAGTTACTTTTTCGCACAATTAGAAAATTATTTATTTCCATTTTGAATTATTTAAAGCTTTTAAAGGCAATTATAAAAATCTAATATAATGAGCTAATGCATGCCAGGGACGAGTAAGTAAGACAAATAACTGAGTGGCGTCATTTGAGTCTATGTTTTACTATCACTGGAACGGAGGAACTTAACAGGAACTTAACAGGAATAAGTTTAAAACGATTACATTTTGTATCAGAAAGTCATTCACGTATTCCTTCTTTTCCCAGACAGATAAATTTCGAGCTATTTATCCCACCAAATTATATAATTTAAACAGTATAAAAATATTACACCGTTAAATTTTAAGCGGCATTTTTGTTTTGGGTCACGTCGGAGCAGAATGTCTTGATTTATTAAAAAGACAATTTTTTTAATTCATACTTTATTTTATTACATTCTTTATTTGCATTATACAAATTTTATGACTTCCATTATTTTAACTTATTTAATTTGCTTTTCATATGGAATTTTTTTAATGAATTCATAATCATCAAGATATAATTCAGAAACCTGGTCTGTTGAACATTTTCGGCTGTTCCTTGAAAAATGTCAAAGAACTTTCAACCATTTGTTTTATTACACTCTTTTTATATTGTTATTTTTTAGTTCCAGCTTTGAAGTGCATTCTTCCTATTAGACTGTTATCACCGAATTTTGATTTAATCATTGGTTTAATTAATTTCGCAGCACACTGAGAGACATTAATAATACAGAATCTTAATTTTGAAACCCTAAATTCTTGCTTTTATACATATATATATATATATATATACTTTTGAGAC
>KK116152.1:1377742-1391692 GCA_000611955.2 Stegodyphus mimosarum
CTGGAAAGTTTAAGGAAATTTTTAAATGTAATATTATATTAAGCATTTTGGACTAGGTATTAGTTAAAGAGTTCTTTAAAGTATGTAAAACATTTTTAAGAAGACACTTATTAAAGTCTTCAAATTAATTATTCATAGTTTAATGCTTCAAACGGACTTGTCAGGGGGTAATTATTTGAGGCATTAAACACGAACCATTAAGGAGTTTTGAATACTCGTTTCATCCTTCTAGACTATTTGAAAGCAAAACCAAAAATTTTAAAACATAATAAATTTTTTTTACAAAATTAATCATTACCCATTTTCAAAGAATCAAGAATATACGCATCCCAATGCGAATTCAGTCCTTGGAAACAAAACCAATAAATAAATAAAATGAAAAGATATAAAAATAACTCAAAAATAATATAAAACGTACGTTACTGTAAAAAATAAAAAATACTCTAGACTTAAGTTCATGGCTTTTCTATAATGAAGATAAAAATACAATAGCTAAAAGACTTATTTCGAATATTCTAATTTTCTACAGTAACAATGCTTGCCATTTTGTCTAAAAGTTAAGTTTTATAAAACTAAATGAAAGAGCGAATTAATGAATTATTGTTGGCGAAAATATGCAGAAATATTTTTTCGCAGAAACTTTATATATATCACAGTTGCTAAAATCCTTATTCGTTTTTAATACATGTATAACATAAATTCCAACCCAAGCTACCATTAACATATGGACGTGTCTGTTGCCATTTCACATGAGAGGTGGATTAGAAACATATGTGCGTTTAAAAATTAAATATTTACCTTTATTCTTATTACTCTTATTCTTCTCTCTTGATTCTGACATAGATCCACGATTTATATTATCCTATTCCCGAGATCTATTATCGCTTGCAATGATTTTTAATGTATTGAACATCAGTATTTCGAATTAAGTAGTCTTAATTAATGAAAACTGCTTAATTCAAAAACTGCTTAATCGATTAAATGGAAACCATATATTCATAGCAAACTATCGCGATTTAAATTTTAAAATAATATTTGATTTCGGCTAACTTGTTTGTTAGATGGCATGTCTTTTTTATCGTCATTACTTGAACGCCAATATCTTATAATTACTAAGCATAATTCTTTTGATTCATTAAGCACAAAAATGCTCTTATAAAAGGAAAAAAATAGATTGTTAGCAGAATCTGCTATTGTGAAGAGCTTAGTCAGAAAGAAAATTTTAAGTTGTCAAGAAATCATGTAGCATTCATAACATTTTTCTGATTGTCTGCTATAACAGTTTGTCCACCCTGTATCTTTGACCAACAATATATCTCAAAAAGTGTCTTTTCCTTCGAGAATTTTTTTCTTAAGTTTTGCAATGATTTAATTTTAATACGTGTATTAAAATCAAAATTGTAAGAGACTTCAGAGGATTAGAGACTTGGAAGTCTCTAATCCTCTGAAGTCTGAATTCCAAGTCCAAATCTCTTCCAAGTCCTGAATCCTATCGTCCATGATCGTATGTGGTTCCAGCATAATATGCGCCTGCCCATTACGACCTGATGGTCTGGAATTACTTGGATGCGAATTTTGCGGGACAATATGGACCAGTCTGATGGCCACCTCATTCGCCAGATTTATCCAGCGTGAATCTCTTTTTGTGGGGGCATCTGAAGGGCATGATTTACGAGACTCCCGTTTACTAACTGAAGGGCCTCGTTGCTCAACTATCCTCTGCGGCTGCAAGCGTGCACGAAATGCCTGCCATTTTTCAAAGTGTTCACCGATTCCTTCTACGACGCTACCAAGCATCTATTACCGTTCGTGGCCACAATTTTGAATATTTCTTGTAAATATTGTATGGCTGCAAAGAAGCACTTTGCATTGATTTTGTAAATAAACACATTTTTCCTCTCATGTCATTTTTTGCATTCATGCCTTAACACGTCACTTTAGACCCAACATTCCTACACAAAAAATACATATTTTAGTACATTTAACCACCCCTCCAAGTTTGTTCTATGATCGTAGAATCACCCTGTATGTTAAAAAATTTACCACCAAATCAGCGAATTGTCTTATTTGACTCGCAGCAAAATTATAACTATTCTCCTGATTTTCGAAGCAACTGCACTTGATTTTAATATAAATTTAGTTCTTAAGCTATGTTTATTTTTGTAGCATTTAAAAGACCAGGAAATTAAAAAAGTGCTAATATTATTTTCTTTTATGTTATATTTGAATATTAAACCTTCATTATAATTATTTTCTTTCCACGTTCCTTCCAGCACTACCATAAGTATATGAATGTTTGGAGTCATTAAAATTTACTAGTTTCAACCAGAGATTGCGACTTCGATGTCTTTGAACAGTTTCTAGTGTATTGTAAAGAGGAATAAGTTTTATTTTAAAATAAATCTGCCATGAAAACACTGCTCAGAGTATAGATAATGGTCTTAATAGTATGGATAAGTCTTTCGTAATCAGCAACTTTCACTTCAGAAAAGGACTTACAAAGCAAGTTGTATATTTGAGATTAAAATGCAAAAATATGGATTCTTTTACATCTCACGTGACAATAAATTAAACCTATCTTTCTTGGAAACCTTCACCAATGTTTTCTCCAAGAAGTGTTTTCTTTTAACTCAGTGACAAGTAAAACTTTCTATTTATCCTTTTACTATAGTTCTACAACCACCATTTAAAAACAACCGAATTTAATAGAGTAATAAATTTTGCAAAGCAGAAAACATGAAGAAAATGCTTGCTCTTTTTGGGATTCAAACTCAGAAACTCCCAATCGCTAGCCGGATGTGTTTCCTATTGCCCCACGAGCCCACGCAGCAAAATGGAAGAAAATACCTCACAACGTAACTTTAATAATTTGAAAGACTAAACTCTGAAACCGACCATATGCTGGTACTATAAATGCAGTTTTGAAGTGAATGATCTCCGTTTACGAACTATAATAGACAGAAAGATTAATGAAAGCAAAATCTCAATAGTAGAAAATCAAATGAAGCATTTCTTAATGTTAAAAAACTAAACTGTCAAGGAAACTACTTTAGTTACACATGTAGATGACTTTTCATAAAATAGAATCTGAAATCAAAACATCTTTGATAAGATTTGCTAAGGTTTTCAGCACATTTTATCATAAACACCGACCCAGATCTTACATGATGTCCTTCAGGACAAATTTCAGACAAAATAAAGAGGTTAGAAGAAAACATGGAAACAAGTTTGCAATTCCCTGGCTTTCTGCCGAGAAGCAAATGAGGCATAGGTTGGAGGAAAAGTGACTGCTAATGTTCGAACGCCAAATCTTTTCTTCTATTCATTTGTTACAATCCAAAGCCATTTTAAAAATTCTATAGAATTCTAGTGGATTGAACAGAAAAGAAATGAACTAATCGAAACTTTTCAATTTAGGTTACATGAAGCTATTTTTAAAGCATGAGTTTTTAATTCTAATTTTATAAAATTTTACAAAAGTTTCATCGGAATTATGTTATAATGCAACAGTTCGTTCTCCTCGTAACTTATATTAAAAAGCATATAAGCATTTCGCTTTATAAGTGAAAGGTACCTTTATTAGCCCAAAGGGGCAATTTGCTTACAGGACTGTTAATTTCGCTTTGGCAGTTTCCGTTGATACGGCGAATCACTTTTTAAATTGTTGCCACCAAATATTAGAGCCCTGTATTATATTTAAAGAAATTAAATAATGAAGAATCTGCATAAATGTATGTATGTTTCTCGCATTTTCATAAAACAACGGTACATTAGAGCCATCAAATTTTGAATACCGTACATCGCCACCTGAGTATGGGCATCTGGAAGCCCAAACTTGGAATTGGTTTTATTATCTGTTTCATATTTTGTAAAGGATTTATGAGTTCTTGATTAAGAAACTCAACGATTTCAAAGTGAGCAATGGCAACACTGTACGGAAACAAAAAAACATTTTTATCTCCAGCTCGCGAGACTGTGTATCGGAAATTCTAAAGATATGCTCTTTTAAATATTTTGTGATATTGCTGTTGAATTGAATTTTATGGTTTAAGTGAGAAGAATATGATATTTAATAAATAAATTTAGCACACCAATATGTTAAAAACACCCCTTAATATAAAATCCCAAAGCTTTCAGATTTTTTTTAAGTATTTATTTCTTCTTGTGCTGCAAATGTAATAGCAATATGACGATATTTTACTCTGTGGAGACATTAAGTTATTTCGAAGCAGGAGAGATAAAAAATGAGCAACTCCTTCGCTGGGACTCGAACCATGAACCCCTCGAATACGTGCTGGCCACTACACTACGAAGACATGCCAAGATAACAGAAGAAATACCTTATATACTCCCCCTTTTAAAGGGCGATTGGGGATTATTGGACCCAATCGCCAATTCTTGGTGATGGAGAATCAGCATCCACAACATTTTTAGTTCGAGCGCCACTGCAGAGGCATTAGGTTATTTCGAAGCAGAAGAGATGAAAAATGAGCAACGCCTTCGCCGGGACTCGAACCACGGACCTCTCGAATACGCCCGAGCGTGCTGACCGCTACACTACGAAGGCATGCGAAGAAGGCGGGAGAAATAGCTTATAACTCTTGAAGAGTAATGATACATTATTCAGAATATCAATATGTGATTAACCCCTAAATCGTTTCAGTGTAATAGATCAAAGAAAAGCACGTGAGAAAACATATTATTTAATCGAAACACATCTCATTTCCTTCACGGAAAGAGACAGACTCGTGAAAAAGAAATATTTTTTCGGAAATGATTTCGCTCCTCCTTAAATTTGGCTTCTTGGTGAAAATATTAGTCAGACATTCCTACTACTATATAATGTCGTGGGAAAAAGTGAAGAGTCCAGTGTTTTACGTCTATGATTCAGCTTGTGTTCTTGATTTTAATTTGAGATATAGGTGTATTTCTGATAGGCAACTGACGCTTATGTTCCTAAAGGAACGCTGTTAAAATTAGAATAACTTTTTTCAAGACTTCGTAACTAAAAAAGGTATGCTTAATTCGAGAAAAATTATTGCTTCGTTAGCAGGCTTACCGTTATTTAGACGCAATTAAAAAATAAAGCTAGGATAATTTGTAAATACTTCTGAGCAACTTTGCAACGGATATTTTTGATCACGATGTATTTATTAACTGTGAACCTTTCAAAAAACTTACTTGAAAAGAATAAAGATTGAAAAAGATTGTATTCATTATTTCTGGTTATAACATCATAGCAATGCTTATGTTATTTTAAAACCACGCTATCATTTTATGCTGACTGAGTTCTTCTTAAGAAGGCATTTAGTCTTTCTGCCATAATATTTCATAATAATATATGTTAATAACCTGTTTTCTTCTCCGAATTTCATCCCTGTCTATATATTCGAGAGCAGTTTATTGTACCTACTTTTCAATACGTTAATTGAATTTTCATTACTCGAAGTGTCATCATGTTAGTTTTAGAACAATGAGGTAAATTATCAAGCCATCGGTACTGATATTGTATAAATTTCTTCTATAAAGATATTCCCTAGTACAAAAGACAAAACAGAATTTTAATGCACATTTTCGTAAGAAACATAAATTTGCATTTTAGAACATATAGCAAAATTGATATTTTTCTAAGTTCATAATGCAGTTTTATTAAATCAGTAAGTTAAATCTTGTATGCTTTTTAGTTTCATGTAATAAGAGACGTATTTTAACTATCATAAATAGGAGTGCAGTTAAAGTTTACATATAAAAGCACTAGTACTTTAATTTGAAAATAAAAGAAATATTCGTCTGCTATGATACATAATGGTGAAATAAACCATATCAATAAATGCTGATATCATGCAAATTAATCAATGTGAAAAGTACGGTTGTATTTTAGAAATCTCATTTTATTATTCTAAAATTAATTTTTGAAAAATTATAATTTACGTAACATAAGTAATTCTATACTACTTGGAAATTAAATTTTCGTTACTGTTCTTAAAATTTCTGTCCTGTTAATTGAATTTTGAAAAATTCAATATAATAAATATACAACTGTCGCTGCTTCATTTCATCACAGCACTCTATATAGCAGCATGAATTTACCTTTAATTTACCTTTTTTGTCAGTAATTTGGGTAATACTTTCTTCGTCTCCGTGTGATGCAAAACCTTTTCTTCTATAACTCCCCATAAGATTTTTTCTCCTGTTTTGCAATTTGTATATTCTTTATGGAGTTTGAATTTTGTTGGTGACATAAACTGGTATCAAATTTCTAATAGGCGTAGAGCCAATCATCTCTTGCTCTGAAGTAACAACAGAGTTTTGGAAATGTTTAAAAAAGACTTTTAATTAAGTAAGAATTTTACCATAAACTTCCATCTCGAGCATAACATAACAACCACCGCTTATAATGATCAAACTTAAAGTAACAATTTAATTTTAATATAAAGCTAAGCCTAGTAGTCAAAGACTACACAATTGATTTCCAATTATAAGTTGCCTCAGAACTTCTCGTCGGCGTAACAGGCGTCGTTAATTTCGGCAGCGATAACTCAAAGCCGAAGAATATCCGCCGAAGAATAACTCAAAGCTGCCAAGTATCTTATCATACTTGGTGAAACCTAGTAATGTGGCCCTTGAGATGTAGAAACACGCTGTGTCTTACAGTCCAAAGCCCTGGACTTAAAAAATGTCAAAGTGATTTGCATTCTGGTGAGGAAAGGAGAAATAATAATAAAGCTTAAATTATAAATAATTGGTTACTTAAAATAATAATTAGCCCTGTGGGGTTCAACCCTTTTATTTAACAGTTAAATGTGAGGAACCTCTTACACCAATAAGCGAATAATCGCTTGAATGTGTGAACAGAGACGTAAGACTCAAGAAGGGTTAATTATCCCTTATTTATCAAAATAAGACTTAACACAGTCGGGTCCTATCTCAGAGCGTACAGCAAAGCCTCCACTTGGGCTTGAACTCCAATAATAAGAATTAAAGCTTAAAATGCTTAACTAAAAAGATATAGCTGAAGCTATCAGGATGCTAAGTAGTTGGATCCTAAATCTCAATTATGTAAGCGAAGCTATCAAAGGCCTGAAGTATGGCCGAACTTACTAATAGCTTAGAGAGAGACGTAGCCCAAAAGCAAACACGCGCAGGTCAGTAACTCCGGCTCTCTAACGAAGTCAGTGAAACATCGACTTAAATACTACTCTTAGTCATTTGCATTAAGCGCGTTTCTGAAAATGCATTCTGGTAGGAAATTGTAAGCTGAAATTAGGAGAAACAGGAAAGTGTGATAAGCTTAAAGTGGCTGTTATAAATTTAGAATAAACCTTACAATCCTACATCTTAAATTCATCTTCAAAAGTTACCATTCTTCAAAGGAATTACATTTAAACATTTCGTAGTGCATTTAGTCTTTTTGCTATAATATTTCATAATAATATGTGTTAATAACTTGTTTTCTTCTCCGACTGTAATCCCTGTCGAGAGCAGTTTATTGTACCTACGTTTGAATACGTTAATTGCATTTTCATTACTCCAAGTGTCATCCTGTTATGAGCTTCGTTTAAAATTTTTGAGCCAAATCCTTGAGGTATGCTGATTACAACAAGCCGGCATTCCATTTTTGAATCTCGACTAATGAACCGATGTTTTTGATTATAGTGTCTTTTGGGTTAAAGACACTTAAAATCTGCTCAGCCCAAAAGTTCTCGCGACAGTGGTGGTAAGAAAATTGTGATACGAGATACTAAGATTCCACCCTGTCAGGGACCTTCAGTCAAAACTGGGATGGAGTTTACTCAGCTAGCTGTCGTGTGGCTTGTCTAAATTAAGTAATAATTAAGTAATATAATACATCCTCTTAAAATCTCTTCCACCTCTTTTAAGACGATTTTTTTAAAAAGGATGCAAACAAAATTTAATATTTTTCTTTTAAAATTATGTGCTTGCATATATTCAAATATTAAAAACAGCCTTTTTACAGAATTTCGAGTTTTATATATTTATTTAGAGATACTTACTGTAGAACATTTGCTTAAAGCTACAGGAAAACTGTATACTGGACAAATTACCAGATGGAACATAGCGGTCATTTTTTCAAAGTGATCATCAGAAGCTTATTCTAATTTGTTCTTCATATATTACTGCATATAAAACCTTTCAACAAGAGGTAAATTTAAAATACGATATTTACATGTTAGAAATATACCAAAACTAATATTTAGCGTAGCACATTTGAATGTCTTAAAAAATCTTAAATGTAGCAACGGAAAAATACCTTAAGTGTAACAAAGAATCAGCTATTTTGTTCTGAAGCCAAGACCAAACAAAGTGGTTCTCACTATTTTTAAAATCCCAATATTTCAGGTAAAAATAGAAATAATCTTGCTAGAAATATATCCGAGTTATTGTGGTTAACTTTCCGTCTGACAATAACATCAAAGTTTTAAATATATCTTTTCTCTTTAGTCTTCTTTCATTGATATTGATAAAGAAAATTACTACCGTCAATCTTTAAGTTTTGAGGGCAAACCAGCGGCCGAGCGGTAAAGACGCTGAACACTAGTAGTTCGGTCCGAGGTTCGGATCCCGCGAACGGGCTAGCTGCATGGGCGTGTTCGTGGTTTTCCCCATGTGTAACGTGTATACGAGCCAGTTTCCCTTAGAAAGTCCTCCACGAAGGCATCCCTCCTCTTAGGCAGATAGCCCTCGTGTGCTTTGCCGTAATTGAATAACTTAACCTAACCTAACCTTTAAGTTTTGAATTTTCTTTAACCTCCTTATCTTTTAATACAGCTCTCTTCCAAAATTCCAAACTGGATGAATCATTATTTCGAGATAGTTATTGAAAGTGGATCAAAAAAATAGCAGTCAAACAAATGTTATAAGCAGCATTAGAATCTTATCATGGATTACTGATGTTTATCGGATTCCATTTTTATTATAGAACGGTCTGATTTATGCAGTTTTCTCAGGCAACAAACGTTACGTGTCCTGACTCCGTAAGATTTTCTAGTTTACTTGAGGATCCTTATTTATTTTTATTCAAATATCTTGTAAACATTTTGCCTAGTCTTAGCATTAGACATCTTTTCCTTTATCTTAGATCGGCAACTGTGTTTCCCTATCAATTGCTGCTCTATAAGTTGATGTTAATTTCCATATATTTTACAAATCTTACTTCGAGTGATTTGTTTTGTTTTCTGCAATGACTATGTTTTGGGTAATGCATTCATATTCATATTTGGGTATTCCTTATATGAATGTAGGAGAAAACATTTGTACTAAATTAAAACAAATGGCTGTAATAGAACAAATAGGTGTAAAATGGCTTTACAATCCAATGTATTTCTTTAAAGAATTTTCTCTAAATCTTATCCTAGAAACTTGTTTCTTGGAAAATAAATTGAAAGCTAATTAACATTTCTTCTATTAATTATTTTTTGTGATTTTTTATTTGATACTTTTTCATATTTTTCAAAAATATAAAAAAATATTTCAATTAATGAATATAATAATTCAGAACTAATGAGGTGCTGCTATTCTGCCGTTCCAAATATTTAAACTTTGTACTCTGCAGAGTCTTTTATAATTTTTTCCAGGTCAGGAAACTGAAGGAATCCGAGTTTCGAACTCCGGACCTACCGAATACGCATCGAACGTACTTCTAGTTACACTACGAATGAATGCGAAAAGAAGGAAGAAAATACCTCATATACTCATCTTTCTAAAGGGCGACTGAGGATTAGGGAACGCAGAAATCCTGGTATCGTTCACCACCTTTTAGTTCGGTCATCACTTTTGGAGTCATTTAGAATTTTTCTCAAAGTCTGGAAACTGAAGCAATCCGCAATATTTTGGCCGGGATTCGAATTCCGGACTTTCCGAATACGCGTCGAACGTGCTTTCAGTTACGCCACGAAGGCATGCGGAAAGCAGGAAGAAAATACTTTATAACTCTTTCCGGCACCGGCGTCCGAGGTAAGATGTGGTATACTCATGCACATACTCATTTGCATATTATTATGTGCACATGCACATAATAAATTATAAACATTGAAATGGTACTAATTATATTGGCGTAATGTGCTACATCAAAATTTTTTATGAATCGTGTTTTAACAATAGTTTGCAAAATTACAGCACGAACAGAACTTTTTTTAGACAGTTCGAAAAATTTAAGATCATCAAATAAAAAATAAAAAATAAAAAAAATCTGAAAGGTTTCAGATTTTAAATTACGTCCAAAGGGCTGTTTTCATAACATTTTGTGTTTTACCTTTATTTATTAAATATCATGTTCTTCGCACTTAAACCATAAAATTCAGTTCAACACCAATATCGCAAAATAATTTTAAAATGAGCATAGCTTTAAAATTTCCGATACACAGTCTCTCGCGCTGGAAATAAAAATGTTTTTCCTGTACAATGTTGCCATTGCTCGCTTTGAAATCCTTGAGTTTGTTAATAAAAAATTTGTAAAGTTTTACAAAATGTGAAATCGATAAAAACAAATTCCAAATTTCAAATTTGGGCTTCCAGATGCCCATATTCGCAGTAGGATTACATCATTCAAAATTTGATAGCTCTAGGTTCCCTTTGTTTTATCACAATGGAAGAAACATACATACATTTATGCAGATTCTTCATTATTTAATTTCTTTAAATATACTACAGTGTGGTAACATTTGGTGGCAACAATCTGAAAAGTGAAACAATGCTTTTAGTGAATCGACTCAAAATGCCAAAATGAGATTAATAATCCTTCTGTGCAAATTGCCGCTTTGGACTAAAAATAAATTTTGCATCAATTTCCTGCATTAACTAAGGATGAACTGGAACTAGAAATAACAACAAAACAATTACGTCTAAATGTATAACGGATATAATATGAGATGTCAAGTAAAAACGCGGTAAATATTTACTTGTTTATACATCTCAAAAACATCTTCGTACCTGAAAACGAAAACTCCAAAAGATACAAAATGACAATAGACATAAATGCTAATCAATATGAGTGTTCAAAACTGATCAACAGTTTAAATAAAGATGGAGAATTTGGAAGTTAACTAATTTGTATGTTATAACAGCAATAATGATAGGAATTTCGCTCATAAATGTATAATAAATGTATGTGAATATGGGACTAAATTGTTTCTTAAAGTTAATATTTTCAATTTAGTATTTTTTTAAATATATGCCTGAGGACGTAGCAATTTCAGTAGCATTTTGATAATGCCAAGAAGAAAACTGAAAGAAATAATTTGCTACTTATTTGAACGATGATAAATTGCTAAAAATGAAATTAACGTGATTAAATTAACCTAATTTATTGTATATTTCTTTCATTTCACGTATAATTTTTCACGCACTGTTTTATTCATATCAATTTCATATTCTCAATTACACCCATTAAAATCTAAAATTTATGCTTGTAGATCTAATATTTCACACATAATAAAAGTATGGATATTCTATGCTACGTATCTATTAATTCTTTCAAAGGCTGCATTTTATTTAAATTTAGATCGATAACTCAGGTTCCAAAAAGCAGGTTCAAACGTTTCAGACAGTTATGTTCCTTCTGGTAATCTCATAAAATATAACTCTTGAAAAGGATGGGTTTGAAAATTTCAGTGTTTTAGAGAATCGCAAATTTCACAATTTGGAACAAAACGTGTTTCACTCTTTCGACTGAATTTGATGTTACTTTAACATATAAAAGAGTTCAACATTGTTCTTTTAGTATGAGATTTCGATCGGGGAACTTAGAGTATATGTAAGAAATTGAATAAAGGAACCCTAGAAATTTTATTTCTTAAATCTGTCTACAAACGAAAGAAGACATACATAAACGTGGATTCAGTTTCAGCATTTCGTTTCAATTAAATTCGTTTCATCAAAGTTACATTTGACTTATCAACTTGACAGTCAAGTTGTAAGGTTTTAGCTTAAACTAAAAAAGTTTTATGTAAATTTTCTCCTTCCTGTAAGTTCTTATTTCAACTTCCCGTTAGAATGAGCGCGCGTTTCAGCTTTATGCTAATTTGAAGTGGAGCCAAATTTTGTATTTAAAAGGTTAGCAAGGAACTTCTCAGTGTGAGAGAGCTTTTAGTCTCAGATCACTGGGGCTCTGTTCGACGTCCACCTGACTAGCTAGTATTTAAGTTCTAAGCCTTAGAGCTGTTACGCTATTACTTATTGAAGAAACCTAAGTGCGTTAGTATTAGCCAAATCTTGCTACGCACCACTGATAGTTTAGCATAGAGGCCAGCCTCGCGTTTATAGCTCTGTGAGCAACGACTACTTAATTTCTACTTAACTTTATTTTAAATTATTTGAGTGTTCAGTTTAGACCCAAGTGTGGTCATTATTTTCTGTTATCCCTTCCGAGTTGGGAAGTGGCTGTAAATAGTAGTTTAATAAAAAGGGTAATTTTAAAACCATCCTTGCGTGCAGTTATTTTACCACAGAACATAGCTCCATTCAGCTCCCTGTTCGAGATTAGGACTTTGATTCAGTTACGAATATGTTCGCCAAAAGTATGCACAGAACACTCAGTCCTGACAAAGTATCAACACTTGACACAGTTAGGTTTAATAATTTTCCTTACTCAAATAAGATTACAAAAGAGTAATTATTTAATTGGCATCTGACTGAGTTATTTCAAGTTTCTTGGTTAAATCTCCTAATTTCAACTGTTTGAATAAAATAAATTTACTATATTTATTAATAGCGCAGAGTGTATACAGATCTGATGCCCTTTTGACGCAGAAGCATGCAATAAAACGAACTAGAGAAATAATATGTTGCATATAATTAATTTAATTTAGGTCTTATGCTTTGGCTTTGTATTAAATAATGCAAATATTCTCAAAACTCTCAAAACTTCCATTATCACATACTCGAAAGCAAACGAAAGGTATCGTATGCCAAGCAAATGGCGATGTTTCCGCGTAACTGCCATGTCGAGCAACCGAACCGTGCCACAACTGCAGTAGTCTGTTGAGATTAATTATGCTCAGATATTGAATTAATACATTTCCCATATTGATCGCTTTCTCGCAATCAGAGAGATAGACAGAAAATCACAGTATTTATTCATGCATCTCATCAATGAACATAACCTTGCTTGAAGTTTAATTATAAAAACGATTAGCTTCCTCAACTAAAAACAACAAAAATCTGGTAAGCAAAAGCATTTTTAAATTAAAAATTTTGATGAAAATGTTTCATGTCCACATTAGTATAACGAAGCCCTTTCAAGAGTGAGAAATGAGTAACCAAAGCATTTTTGATAAGAAATAACATTTTCTTATGTCTCAAGTTATACTTCCTTAAAGTTTTATTCATCAATTTCCTTATAGGATTAATCACTTTATAATACTTAGAATGTTTTTGTTTGTTTCCTTAACTACATCTACTGTACAGAATTTTTCTTTTTTGTTTTCTTTTGTTTTTTTTTTCAGTTTTGCACATATTATTAAAAGGAGGTTTTTGCTCAAAATTCTTTGATTCAGCTCTTAAATTACACTGGTGTGCAAAAATTAAGGACGAAGTCGAAAAATTAGCATATCAGCTGAACGAAGAGGCGGAGCGGACAGAAAGACCAATCAGGAGATTAAGTGAGGTGATGTACGGTAGCACATGCGCAGATATGCAGGTAGACGTAATGGGTGAGTGCCTGAGTAGTATAAAGCATGTTGTCGGTGTAAGACCAGTATTTCTGGCAAAGAGATTGCACGCCGTATAGCAGTTAAAATCACACCGAGTTGCTGCCTCAGCGAGAAATGGCGAATAATCAATCTGTTAGACGACATCTGGATGCTTTTACCCGAGGTCGAATAATTGGGAAGTTGGAGGAAGGCCGCAGTGTGACAAGTGTGGCTGCAGAGTTCGGAATTGCTCACAGCATCGTTTCACGAGTTTGGAGACAATTTCAAACTACAGGAACAG
>KK116152.1:1392467-1417518 GCA_000611955.2 Stegodyphus mimosarum
TGCACAAATGTGTGAAACCTGCCTAGCAGTCAAGGGAGATCATATCCTCTATTAAAGACCGGATGTTTCTTGCTGGACACCCATCACAGGGATGTTTCGGCCTTCAGTCGCATTGCGCTCCATGCTACTTTTTCAATAAAGATTCTTTTTATCCCTCTGATTTCTCTTTTAGTAAGTGTTGCTTACATTACTCATGTCTTTACGTATTGGAGATATTACGGTATTAAATGTGTTGATTTGGAAAGCTTTTGTTCAAAGTTATATTGAAAAAACTGTCTCGTCCTTAATTTTTGCACACCAGTGTAATCTTGGATCCACAACTAGCGTTATAAGCGATATTTAGTTTTGCAACTTCTTATAAATATTCTTCATATCATGTTACATGACATTAAGCAATGCAACTTGAGCTCTTTGAAACTCAATTCGAACTTCGACAATTTCAAATTACTTTAATTATGAAACATAAAAGTTTCCGTACACAGAAAAAATATAAATTCAATTAAATTAAAGTTTCAAAAAACTATGTGACCTAAGTACAGAATAAATGGTCAAATCTACATGTTCCACGAGATTATCTCACGCATATATATAGCAATTAAAATAGAGGATTGTGGTATTTCCAGATAGAAAAATAGTACAATAGAAGAAGGCAAGTAGGCAAACTAAAGAAAGGCTATAAGAATTGATAAGAAGAGGAATTGATTTCAAACAAGATTTTTTAGGGAAAAATGCGGGCGTGCTCTGATCTGATGAAAACCGAAATGGAAATGAGGCTCTTGTACTTTCTGATGAGCTTAGAAGTAGACCTAAGGATCTTAGAAGAAAGTAGTGCTTCTGATTGATAAATACATAAAGTAAATTCTTTTCCGAGAAAACCATTTCAAAACTTTAGTTCATGACAACAGAACAACAAGAATAAATAATCCTGGTGTCATGAATAAATAAATCATTTAATAATTATTTTAAGTTTTGGACAGTATTATGTACATTTAATTAAGGTAAAATAACAAGCCGAACAAATATTAATTTAGAAGTCAAACAACAAAAATCAGGGTTATATTAGCAAATTTTCACAAAACTAGTTTCGATTGTTTTACCGAACTATCATCCTCAGGTGTCAAAGTGCAAATGAACGAGATAAGATATAGTGATAAGCTAAGATAAGAATGGCTGAACAGGAGTTAAGCTACTGTCGCCTTTAGTGACGAAACAAGAAAACTAAAATATAATTTCCTTAAAGCCTGAAGGTAAAGGTGGATTGGAATTAATGTTATTAACTAGAACAGAAAGCTTTTTTTAATGTGAAACGCCTCTAGAAAATCTAATTCATCAATCGAAGATGTTTTTTGAATAATTTTGGCTGCAGAAAAATTGAAAGAACTAACAATGCTGGGCAACAGAGGACTTCTGTGTTTCCTTTTTCCTAACATATGCCTCATGTTCCTTAACGCGAAATTTTAAGGCTGTCTTATTTTGACCAATGTAAATTAAACTACACTGGTAAGGAATCCTGTAAATACCCCAGGAATTCATACCTCAATGGGGTCCTTAAATATGGAATTCGGAATTTTATTGATAGGAGAATAAACAACCCGAAAGTTAAATTTCTGTAAAATACGTGCAATTTTATAGCTAATTGATGGAAAGAAAGGAATGACAACAAAATTCTTATAATCTTCCTAAAACAAGAGTGTGCCTTTCGTTGTGTTGAGATGAGAAATGTTTAACTGCTTGATTACTAATGTTGGGTGAAAAGTCCCTGTCAATAGCTACTACTTTTAAGTAAGTTAATTTTTTATCAGGAGCCGATTTGAAGGACCAAACTTTAAGGACAGGGAAAACGAAGGAATAAAATGAAGCTAACTTCTGTTTAGTCGAAAGACTTGCCTTGAAGTAAGGTGGAAGGCAAACAGATGAATGATAAACAGTTGCACTGAAGTTGAAATAATTTAGTTCTTGATCAAGGGCTTTCGGCCCTTGAAAAAAATAATAATGGCTTATAGAGTAATTAGGAATTTTCAAAGGGAAATAGCTGAATTATATTGATATGAAGGGCAATAAAACATAAAAGAAAATATCAAAACGATAAACAAATTACTACATTTTTTAAAATTTTTAAGCCCAATATAAAAAAAACATTAAATATCTTTGTTGATTAATGGGTTTTGTCAATATGCATTTTTATTTTTTTTATCATTATGCATCTTAATTATAGGAAAACTTCACCTCGGAGACTTGACACTCCTTGTCTGGTTTTCTGACAGAAGAAATAATTTTGGTATTTAATGCTATACTGAGAATTCGGAAAACGTAAATTACGTTCTTTTTCTATAAAATGTTCAGAATAAATACATGAAAGTTCTGTTTCTAATTAATTTCAAGGAATTTCGCAAGAAATCCTTCCGAATGAAATTTTCTGTCCTGAGAAACATTTTCTCAATATCTGTTTTCTCGTTAACGTACCGTAAATATAAGAAAGAGAGAAAGCTTTCAGATTTTTCTGAATAGCATACTTAAGAGACAGAGGTGGAAAGCATTGTCTTTTACTTCTGATGCTGATTTAGTTAATTGTTTAGCAATGGTGAAAGCATTATATCTTTTAAAATAACTTGAATATCCCTGATATATAGAACGATGCAGATTAACGCCCTACATTGCTATGAATCATCAGATCTTTCAGAAGACTATTATAATTAAGTTATTTTAATTAATATTCATAACTTATAAGCCTATTAATCTTAATTCTAATTTTCATAAATATAATTCTTACAGATGCTGTGGTATGAGTTAGAAAGTTACAGTAACTTCTGTGCTAGTCCTGAGTTCTTATTAGTAGGCCAATTCGCTTTATTTTCTTGTCCGCATGAACTGTAAACGTAATGAGAAAAGAAAATATTCAGGTCTTTTTACCTGTTTATCTGCGATAATAAAAGTTGAATGTCTTTTACTACCATGAAATGTATTTTGATACTTGTTTAGCCAAGATAATGAAATGTTTATCAAATCTATTACGAATTTGCTCAAAGAAAAAACAAATATGAATTATATTATGTTTCATATTTATTCATATTAAATTACATTAATACATTTTTATGAAATTTTATTTCCTTATACCTTGTTTTCCACCAATATTAGTAAAAAAACACGGAAAACGGGAATATAGCTTATGAATGGAACATTTTAATGACAAAAATTAGGAATTAAAAAAGAAGGTAAATTATTAACTTAAAAATAAAGGAAAAATTAGACGTGGGATATCTGAGTTCATGTACACGCAAAACAACACTTTTTTCGAGAGAATGTATTTCTTAAAACTTCACGAATACTTCGTACATAAACGCAGAAATTAATTCTTGATATTATTAGTAAATGCACCGTTTTCTATGAAGTTTGACAGTAGTTAAATTTTCCATATTTTATGACAAGAAAAGTAACGTATTTTTCATTTCTAAATTATATCTGGCTGTTTAACGATGAAGGCAATGTATGTGTACGTATCCATGTATACGTATTTTCATAAATACAGTATGAACTGTAACTCAAGAATGATAAATGCAAAACCTCCCTTGAAATTTTGCAAAAGGAAAGCCAAAATTCATGATAGCAAAATTTTAAATTTCTGCAACTCGTATTAGATTATGTGGACATTAAGTTAAACTACACATACCTATGTACACTCTGCACCCAAAAAAAGGACAGTTCTATATCTTCCGTTCTACTGAGCCGAGTGACAAAATTTAATTTGTGTTTTACATGTCTCGTAAGCACGACTTAATACGTATATCGCATTTATATATAACATTGTTATAAAATAGGCATTTTGACATAAATCGGACTTTTTCTGAAATAACATGCCAATATTTTTCCATATTTCAATTTATGATTCAACGTACACCTAAATATTCAATTTTGTAAAATTTGGTGAGATACTCACCAAGAATTATAAATTTTTCTTAGCGAACTTTTTTCCAGTTTGCGCCAAGAATTACTCACTTGGTAAAATTCTTAATTTATGGTAACCTACTTTCCTTTCCCATTGTTGCATGAGCGGAAGAAAAGGTGCATCGTTAATTCTTTCTGTTTTCTTTTTATTATATTTTTTAATCTTAGTTGTTACTTTTAGATCCTTAAACCACATTTGGCTTTATTATTGTTTAAGACGAAGCTGCAACACGCGTCAATATGTGAATTCACATATATCTTAGGAAATTTTGAATAAAAAACTTTAATTTTTTATACGTATGCTTAGAAATACATCTTCTATAAGATGATTTTAAAAGTATAATTAAAAAATGTTTTCGAAAAATTGATAAAAATTAGTAAAAAATACAAATTTAAAAAATAAATCAGAAAATATCTGCGAATTTCATTTAGATTGAATCTAAATTTTGAACTGTGAAAGAAGGAATTAAGAAACTTTATATTATATATAAGAAATATTAATAAATATACATACCAAGTTCAATTAACATTGAGGAGTTAAAACCTTCCTTGAGAGCTATTTTATTAAATCTACTCCCACTCATCTTACAAAACTTAACACTTTGGCATAATTTGAGACTTAGAATTGAAATGTGAAGAAAAATAGGTACCCATTTCCAGAAGAAGTCTGATTTTGGGTCAAAATACCTAAGTTAGATTAATACTATATATAAATCTAATATACATCCAAAGTCGCGCGTTCGAGACATGAAAAACGCAAGCTAATTTTCGTCTCGAGTGGAAAGGGGGAGACATAAAGAGCTTTTCTTCCCCCCTTTTTTGTGTGTGTGCAGCGTGTACACGATATCACATGCTTCATACTTCGTTTTATTTAATTTTAAACTAGAAAATGCGAGTTTCAAATTTCAAATGAATTTTAGGAAATATTAAAGTACTTTTTTTCGAAAATTAATAGAACAAATATAAATAATTGCTGCATACATTTATTTAATTTATTAATACTACCTATATTTGCAGATTATTAATATTTGAATGCAGAATATGTTCTATGCAGAGATGAAGAGAAGTTTTTACACTTATCAGGTATTTCTCCCGTCTTCCTAGTGTTCCTTCGTGGTGTAGTGGCCAGCACGCTATGTGCGCATTCGAGAGGACCATGGTTCGAGTCCCACTTAGGGCATTGCTCATTTTTTACGTCTCTGAGCATCAAAAGTCTCTACACACTGATCCCACCATTTATTTTATTGTAAATAAAAAAGGGAGCATATTTTTTCCACTATTTTATCAAACGTAGAAAAAAGGAGATATAGTTTCTTAATAATTTTATGTGTGTTTAAATTCGTCTTAAAATAGCTGCCGCCTATGATATGAAAACGAAATATTGGGCTTAAATTTACTTCGTGAGTTTCTCATTTTGACCATTTTGTATTAAAGAGAAGCTTATTTTGACAATGTATGTCATTTTAGGACATTAGAAAACATGCACTAAAACTCATTTAAATTACCACCATTAATACAAAAGATACGTTATCTGAGTAAACATACGTTTCTCATACATTGTTCATTTTAAAATTTTGATATACATTGCTTGTTTTTAAATGTAGTAAGACAATCACAAAAGGCTAGCCCAAATAAAAAGTTTAGAAATATTTCTCACTGCAATTTTCCCCAAAATGAGTTCAACTTTACCAAACCACACAGCATTTAACAGTAACATTTCTCTACTGGAACATTGAAATTTACATGATCTCTGTTAAAGTCCTTGTTTCTCATACATGAAGCAGTTTTTTTCAACTACGATGGCGAGGAAATCGTATTTTAGGCAGATATTCATCACAAATATGTCTGACTCATTACATCAATCTCAAGCTTTGTAAGCTGATGGTACACTTCAAATCCCTGACAATCTGAAAACGTTAATATAGAGTTCTTCTCCTTCACTTCGCAAATGTTCCAATGTGCGCCTACCAATTAAAAGCAGAACGGTACAGTGCTTTACCAAAAGAGGTGTTCAATCCTTTTGATGTTTTCGTGTTACAACCAAACGGATTAGTTTAAACTATCTGCAGACAAACGAGTTATATTTGCTTTCCACTTTGCATCTTTGAGATATAGATTTTGTATATTTCACATTTGATATATAATACTCGAATATCGCAGCTTTGCTCGCGCACGTCGTTAAATAACTCCACTGCCCTGGCTTTCATCTAAAGATTACAGATCCACATTTAAAGCGTAAAGCGGTCATAGAAGTAGCAGGCGACGCAGTGGCATAAATTAGACTCATTTTGCAAGTAAGCTTAAACGATGTCACTACTAAACTTGTATAATTACACAGTGACAGCTCAAAGGCTCGGAGAGTGTTACCTATTAGCGTTTAATGCTCTGTTACTTTAATTTAAGGAAGTATACGTTTCGATACAGGAGAAACAATTAAATTCAAAATATTCTGTCAGCTTAAAGCAAGTCTAATACAAGAAGTTCTGGTGTTACAGTTTAGATGCTAAAGGGTACATAATAATTAAAATTGACTATTTTATAATTTCGATCGATATCATGATAAATTTATGAGATATTTAAACTTAGCAGCGCGAAATAACTAAATGAATTTTCGAATCACATACGAAAATAATTTACTTCATATTTTAAATAAAAGGCGTAAAGTTTTAACGAATGAGAACACGGATTTCTAATTATTTAGCATCAATTTAAATGACGTAACTTTAATAGTACAGTCATATATGATACTCTATTAAATTAATTCTAAACTGCACTTTTTAAATAACAGAAAATCAGCTCTTGAATGAACACAAAATTTTGTTGAGATCTGAATATATACCTCGTAAATCCGGACGCTGAATTTTTCTTAACTGAGTTAGCTTTTATGCTTTATTCTCTGCTATATTTCCTGCTATGTACTGATACATAAAAATATCGAGCAACAAAGAAGCTTAACTAGTTAGATTCTTTAAGAAAATGTAAATTTACGTATTACTTTTTTTAGTTTCAGGAGTCTAATTCAAATTTCAGTTGTATGCTTTTCTTTACTGGTTTTGTTTGGTTTAATTTATTATGGCAAAACATACTAGGGCTATCTGTTTAAGGGGAGGGATGCCTTCGCGGAGGATTTTATAAGAGAAACTGCCTCGCATACACATTGCATACGGGAAAAACCACAAAAACGCCTATGTAGCCCCTTCGCCTGGATTCAAACGCAGGTCGAAGCTACCCGTGACTTTACCGCTCGGCCACTGGTGGGCCCCGCCTGTGTTTATTGAAATAGTAACATGAAATATGCAGTATGATTTCAATTGCTCGACTTTCGATAAGTCAAACTCAATTCGAAATTGAAAATTCAAAAGTAATTTTCAGTAAAATTAATTCCAAAGTAACTCAGTAAATCAATTTCCTTTATAAGCTTGAATTTTCGATTGCTCAGATTTTTTGTTTTTTTCTGCTTTCTTCACTTTCGGCTTATGACAGATGATCGCACATTTATTATGTGTCTATCCTTCTCATTTCTATATACGCTTACATATGTGTACGTGTAATTCTCTTTTAATTCAAGATTTCTACACTTCATGTTAAATTATGGAGAATCAGAAGAGATTTGGGGAGAGGTATAAAATGAAAAGGGGCTTGCTTTTGTCCGGAGTGAAATATGATTTTCTGACTGCTAGGCCAATGTGCTGTTCATTACATTCTAAAAGGACATGAGATGTCTACCTTATTTCTGCACATCCTTCTCCACTTAAAAACAATTAGGGAAGGTCCAAAAGACGCTTGGTCAATCCATTCTAGTTCTATGGCGAATTATTGTTCATGATCCAAGTGTCAGTTGGAGAGAAGAAAGTTTGTGAACATGGGTGTTATAGAAAAATCAGATGTGATTTTGCCCGGACTCAGAACCTCCAACTTACCAAACTGATGTGTATCTTTTACAGTATAAGAGCATATGGGAGAAGTGCCTTATTTCTACCTAAAGTAATGAATGGAGTTAAGTTGGACAGCTGCATAGAATTGCAGAATCACAAACTTACACGAAAGAAAAATATGTTAACTTATACGAGTATTAAAGTTTTTTACAGTGATGCGGTAGCATCTGCTCAGCTGTGAATGTATAAAAATAAGAAATGCCAACAAAAGTGGTCCTGTATGCGTTTTTTTTAATCCTAAATCACCCAAAAATCGGAAACAAAAATAAAAGAAGAAGTCATTTAAGAGAAAGTACTTTATTGAAGTTGAACATGTAAAGCAAAATGTTATAATTAGAACTGGATTTGTAACTGTAAGTAAAGAATTTTTCTGATATAAATTACAAAAGATTTATTTGCCTCAAAAAACTAGCTTCTTAATTTCTTTAGAGCTGTGGTTCTAATTATGATTTTCTATTTGTTTATTCCCTACTAATTTGGAAAAATATTTCCATAGCTGTGTTATTCATATTAGTAAAACTTTTGCATCTTATTTAGCTCTTTTATTTCAAATTTATTTGCTGTAACTGCGAATATTTAGCCTAATAATTGTACAAGATAACAATAAAATGATAAGGTGAAAAGACAATGTGTAATGTAATTATATACAATTTTCAGAGTTAGCATTAAATAAAAATTAAATAAATGATTATTTTTTTAAATTATAGAGATAATTTAAAAAAATAATCACATTAATCAGCACATTGTATATGTTATTTTAATTTATTACAAAGTTAAAATACATTAATGTGAACTGAAGTCAAATTTATAACAAAATGCATTTGGTCATTGTTATTCTTGAGCTTGTTTTGAGGCGCAGCCTGTTCAGATGATGCAAGATACAATCTTAAATCTGTAACCGTGTTTCAAAAAAATTAATCATAGGTATTTTCCTTTTCTATTTTATATATCGAAACTTTTTGACAAGTACCGCTAAGAATTAAAGAATTCAAAAAGTCCTGTTCAAAGATTCTACCTCTTTAAAGCTCTTTTAGTAAATCTCTTTATATGGGTAAAATGGTGTACGTTATGCAGCTCTTGATAAGAAGTAATGCCACGCTTTCATTGCAAATTCAGCTCTTAAGTCTTAAAAGGATCATGTTATAAAGATCCTATTTCAAGTTCTGTGGGTGAAAGTGATTGGACAATTTTTTCTTTAGTTTCTACAGTTCCTTTCAATGCCTCCTACGTTCTAATTAGTTAACTAAAAACAGTTTAGTCTCATATTCTGATGACGCATCAAAATATGAGACAAAACTGGTTTTAGTTCATAATAAACTGATCATTAATGCAAGGATTATAAATAGTTCTTCTGCTCCAGCTTAATGTTTCCATAAAGATTTACCATTTTTGCATTTATAATAAATGCTCTTCTTAGAAATTTTGATATAAAACTTGTAATTATTATAGAAACCACAGAAGCAAATAAAACTCGAAATCAAATTTATAAATTTATACATCTGTAAAGATTTTTTGCGTGTGTTAGATATTCGAGCTTACGTCTAATACTGTTATATACTCGTGTACAAAATTAAAAGAATTTGAAAATTATAACCCATTTTTAAGAAAAGTATTGAACCAAAGGTACTAATCATGTCGCCGAAGAAATAAGCAAATGTTCAGTGTAGAATGCGTAGTTGAATAAATTTTGTAAGGTAAAACGAGTAGCCACTAACGTATGGATGCCGGAATGAGATGGAGAATTGTCGACAGTTTAGAGGAAGGCAATCACAAGCGCAGGTGGCTACAGACCTCAATGTAACGCCCGGTGTTGTCTGCAATTATTGGAAAATTTCAAGGACACTGGATTCTTATCGGGAAGACTTGGACAAGGTTGGCCAAGATTCATATCGACAACTGAGGATTGTTATTCGGCAATTTCATTGCGGCACACTAGACTGCTACAGCTTCATAGCTCTCACGTGAGCTGTATGCTGCTACTGGAACCTGAGCTTCACAGTCTACAGTTGCCAAAGGCTTCATGAGATAAGGTTACATGCTATAAAACCCGCTGTTTGCGTCCCGCTGACTGCAGAACACAAGAGAGGGCGTTTAACATGGTGCAAACAACATGCGCCTTGGACCAGATTTAGTAGAGCACCGTGCTTTTTACAAATGAGTTTGAGATTCATGCTCGATACTGATTCTCAGCGTACCTATATCTGGAGAGAGCCTGGAATACAGTGTCACCACTCTCTCATAGGTGAAAAGGATCATCACGGTGGTGGAGATTTGGGCAGGCATTATGTTGAAGCTTAATATTATAACGCTATGGTTATATAATTCACATTACCAGTTATACGAACAATTCAACGCTATGCTACGCTATTATTCATAATACCAATATCTATAAGTAAATTCTACAACTCTTCATTATGCAGTTTACAACAGCTTTATCATGCTCTCCAACTTAGTACTGTAGACTGAATCGAATCGTACCGCACTAGAATTAGATACACTTATAATATGAAATTCAAAAAGCCGATGTATGCGTGAAATGCTTATTATTCACAGTGCCATTACAATCAATAATACCTTTCTAAAGAATATTGCAATATTTATCTTAATTACAACATTATATAACGCAAGACAGGTGCAAAAAAGGAGTGTAATTTAATTTGAATTATACTTAATATATTCGGGCATAGAGGAATTTCGCTTAATGGAGACTCTGAAAGATATGTCTGAGATCTGAGGGAGTATTATAGCAGGTGATAAGACGTGCGAATCATCATAGGAGTCTGATAATTCTAAAGATTTTATTAGGTATTTTACCTCTCTGAGGGTTAAACTCGCCACGGTGAAGAAGCATCAACGTTCCCCGGACGGAGAGCTGCTAACTGGCTAGCCATCAAACTGCAGATGGCTTCCCAATATGGATCAGATCTTGGTGGTATATTTAAAAATCCTGCTCACAAAGCTGTACTTGGTAATGTGCAAGCTGATTCGGCTTGGCGATACTCATGATGGGTTTCATCTGGTTGGGATAGGTTGGCGTGAGTCCGGCAGCAGGTGATGATACGAGGTATTTCATCATTTTGTTTAGTTGTGATCTTGGAAGCACAACTTTAATTTCTGTAATTTTTGCTAAATTCTTATATGAAGCTCCACAATTAGCAAAGGCATTGTTCTTCTCATTCTCTACTATTCTTTTGTGAGTGGAAATCCTCTGGGAAGGCACTGGCTGTCCAACTGCACATTTCAGATGTATAGAACTTCCCAGAAAGCAAAATCCGGTGCATGATTCCCAGATTAAATTTCAGGTAAGAGAAAGAGAGGCTGATTTGACATTCAAGTCAGCTCTTCCATATGCTTTTACCTATTACTTCTACTACTATATGCGTACTCCTAAATACTGTGGTTTATACTCCTGACGGTACGCGTAACAAAAGCTGGAAATCTCTGCTTTAGAGATTCCAGGCTGCCAAATTTCAGTATCTGAAATTCGAGATCCAACCACTAAAGTGAGTTTTACACGTACAGATTTTTTTTCAGATCGCCTTTTCTAAAGATATGATGCATAAATTAAGGTCAATAATTTAAATATACATATTTAATATTACGTAATTATTAATAAAATTAAATATATATAATTAAGATACATAAATTAGGATCCATTCAGTATTTTCTTTCCGAACATTTAAATATTTCCATAATATCAGCGACGTTTCAAAATGTTACGTAATGAAAAGAATAGAAATTTGGAATAAACAATTTTATCATCGTTTAGTCTTCACTTAGCATATTCTTTCTAGTGCTATATACGTATCTTTAGCGAGTTTATAGAGTTTCTGCATAATATCACAAAAATTATTTAATGGAATATGCAGGTTCATTGAAAAATATCTTTCAGAAATGTAAAAGCAATTACAGGGGACTGAATAATAAAATTTTTCAATAGAACTGAATGTTCTGAAATGTAACGTTGAGGTGGCGCAGGGCGCTTTTCAGCTATAAGTAAAGACTCTTTTCTGTCGTAAATATCATTGGCGGTTTCCGTGCTGCATGCATCGCTATATGAAGTTCGCTGACATTTTATCCGTAGGGCTGATGATGGAAACGGAGCAACTGCTCAAAAGAGGTACACGGGAATCCTTCTCTGTAACTCCTTTGAGTAGCTGCTCCGTTTTAGTTCCAGCCCCATAGATAAAATGCATGTTGGCTTTCGTGTTTTTGATACATATAGCTTGAAACCAGTGCAAGGAATGAATGTTTATGCCTGTAAAACGCTTTTTTATCTACAGCTCGACAGCATCCTGTACCCCCTCAATGCGTTACTTCAGGACAAACACATTGCACTACAAAAATCTGCTCATTTCGGTGCCTGTACCTCCTTTTACATTTAAGACTAAGAGACTAAGAGACTACTAAGAGACACTAAGAGATATTCTCAAATCGTCCTATACAACTTCCATGAAAATGCAGAACAGTAACTTTTAAGGGGAGATTTCATTTTTGGAAGCAAAGTTGTCCAGGTATTGAATTTGGAGTGTGGTGGGAGTTATAAAGAACAGTTACACTTAACTTTTCATTATTGTTTTTGAAAATAGTAGTGTCATATAAAAGTACTCCTTTGGGTAATAAAAGTCAGTTACATAATGGTATATCGTGCTGAGTTATTTTCTAGAACTGATTTGTTGTTTTTTGTAGGACGTAAATGTTACTATCTGCCTTCGTATTTTTGCGAAAATTTGCTGTCTGACAATCCAAGAAAAACCACCAACAGGGTCTTTGTTTGAAATTTCAAAAATAAGCTTTTTTGTTGACGGGAATTTTCTCCTACTCATCAGGTATAAATACGAACCAGTTTCACTTAGAAAGTCCCCCACGAAATCATCCTCTTCTTAATTTTATAGAATAAATTTTTGTGATTATTTCATATGAATGTAAGTAAGTGAAACTCCCTAATATGTAAATTAATTAATTAAAATGAATTTAAAATAAGAATTCCGGATGCGTGATTTTACTTTCACTCTAGAATACAGTTTTATAATCACTGATATTTTAATTCCAACTCCTTTAGAATCAACTTTATTCAGCGATTATTCTTACTCCCAAAGTCAGAATATTCTCAGAATGGATTATCTTCAAAGTCTTATTTTGCCTGAGCTTTCTTGTTTTACTGCCATTTCTTATTTACTATAAACGATAAGCATCATAATGAGTGGCATTATTAGTAGCATGGTTATAAATATTTCATAGCATTTGTCAAAGGGCTTCCTAATTCCCGTGCTGATTAGAATGTTACTTTGTTGTTGTTGTTGTTTGCATTCTACTGCGCCGCCTATGGACTGAGTTTTTTTCAGTTTAATCCTGGCTTAAATAGAAACTGATAATTGCATCAAATTTACTCGAGTAAATACATATTTTCAGTTTCCATAAATATCGTTTTTAATTTAAATAAAAAACTGGGATAGAGTGCTATATTTATGGCAACAGCTCGAAATTATAATAACATTTATCTCAATTGTAAAGATCGTATTTCGTTATATTTCTTACATAGATAATCATAGGAGTATTATATTTCTTGTATGGGTGCATATTTACACACACTAATTTACATAGCAGTACAAAAATAAAGCTTTTCTGATCTGTGGCTTTTGATAGTGTGTCTGTGTGATGCTATATGAAATTAAATCCTTCAAACTAAGTGAAAGTAATCAAATTAATGCGTAATCATTCATAAATATCATACAATATAACTGTTTTTAAAAAATATCAAATTCATTTATGTAATATTCTATAAAGCTGTACCATCGATAACAGTTTAAATTTGTATTACGTATCTCTATCACATTAAAGTTTCACTAATCTCTTCTAGTCTTGGTATCCTGATGCCATTATTTTGTTACGTTGTAGAGTCATTAGGTTATTTAGAAGCAGGAGATGTGAAAAATGAGCAACGCCTTCTCCGGGAATCGCAACACGGACCTCTCGGCTACGCGTCGAGAGTGCTGACCACTACGCCACGAAGGCATGCGAAGAAGGCGGGAGAAATACCTTATAACGTAAGTTCAAAACATTCAAAGCTATACCAAGCTTGTGATAAGCTTGAAGCGAAGTGGCAATATCATTCTTCCTA
The DNA here is from genome assembly GCA_000611955.2 of Stegodyphus mimosarum. NCBI lineage: Eukaryota > Metazoa > Arthropoda > Arachnida > Araneae > Eresidae > Stegodyphus > Stegodyphus mimosarum. The sequence goes on from KK116152.1 coordinate 1,406,466, forward strand.
GGTAAGATTTTGACTGTGAGTACCATGGTTCACTCCATGCATTCTTGAACAAAAAATCTGATGTGTACACCATATGACATCCTTGTACGTAATATTAAATTATACGTACTTTTTCTTGTATTTCATTTAAATTTGTTGAATTGAATTAAATCTACTTCGTCGATAACACATAAAGCAGAATATAATAAATGCACTCTTTAAAATTCACTATATTTATTTACCACAGTGACACTCTGGCTCTAGGATCACTTAACAGCGTTACATTTCATTTCATAACTCAGAATGCACAAAAATTATATCATCTGAAGAATTATCTAATCGTTCACACATGTTCTATTCAAATACTATGATAAATCTAAAACAATGCATAAAACAAATTAAACAAATAAAAAAGAAACAGTTTTTCACAGACGATTCAGTGTCACTTACCTAATGCGCATGCGCTACTCGTAAATATTCTCCTCTGTGTGAGATAGACTGGCGACAATATTTGCTGCTAATGCGAAACACTTACTTCCCCGAATTTCCTTAGAGATGTATTTCTCATACAATTAATTCAGTTCTCACTTAGTGGCAAGGCAAAAATACATAAAAACTCAAAACATTGAACAGTGGCTAGTCGCAAAGCATAGGAATTAAGCAATGAAGAGTATGATCAAGGATGAAATTTGAAAACAAGGACCTATCTCTTGGCGAATTGTTGCTGCGTAGACACGTAAGGGCTGTGCAGATGTCAAAACGTCGAATTTCAGTTAGTACGAGTATATCAGCAAAGTTATCTGCTCGTACTGAGAGCAGTTCTTTTCAGTCTGCATGAAAAAGGTCGGATAGTCCAGCTGGGTTATTATGCAACATGTATCTAGGAGCGAAGTGGCAATCCAAGCAATGTTGGGTACGCACTTCAAAGTCGTAGCAACTCTCTCGTCATTTACAATAATAACGTGCGTCGCTATCTCCGCACAGAGGGTATTAGGAGATTTCAGCAAATCAGAGGATTCAACGCTTTTTCCGCAGCAGTCGTTAATATGGTTTTGAGGCATGGTTAGGAGGGGGCAGCCTTGATGTGCCTATTCTAAAGTAACAGACTGTAGTGGGTCATGAAAGGCACAGTTCAGCTAAATATGGATACTGAAAATAAAGTACAGCGATGGAACATCTTACCACAGTGCTCACGAAAAACTCTGAACAGTGCCTGTGATAATTCTTTCCACGATCTGTTGCTTTATATTCTAAGGTACGACATTTCAAATCAGATCGTTAAGATGTAGTTTGAGGAAATGAGAGTTTAATGTACGGCCACTGCCTTGTTCTTAAGTGACAAAGGAGCAATGTTAGCAAATGTGTTTGCCCCATTCAACTTGGGATGATGCCCAAATGTTGTGTAGCTTTCGGTGATGGCCAACAATTCTTTCTGGACGTCAATAATCTGGAGATACACAGCTCCAGACGGGCCGGCTTGTACATAGAACTGGTCTGAACTTTAGAACGTCGCGTTTTTATCTCTAAGTCATTGACTGCCTGGGAAAATGCTTGTTACGAAAGACTCACTCCCTTATTAGTGACGTATATCAAAGACCAAATTTATTATTATTATTATTATTACCGAGTCCCTGCCCCACTTTTCCACAATCCATCGTCTATTCATGCATGCCACGACTCTTCAAAGATTATCTCAGTAATCTAATCACCATCACACACTCCTGAGATCATTTAAGCAAACCGCACCGCGTGGTGAACACAGGGAAAATCGGTCCTCATCACTAGTCACCATGCAAGTGATATTTAGGACGATTTTCTCTTTGTTTTGCTTTCGCAGAGCAATGTGAGTGACATTTCAAATGCAACTGATAAAGGCGATAAAGTCTGAATCGCTTAAAGAACGTACTGTGCTAAATAAAATGTAGGCTAATTATTGCTGGCTTCTTAGTATCAGTTTTTTTTTTATTCGCATACCAGTACCAATCCATAATGAAAAGAGTTTTCTTCACGTTGCAGCCCTGTTTTAGGGCAAAATTCCTGATAGACGGCTCGAGTAACAGACTGTAATGCACACTCACTCGAGTAAGATTTTGGCTACAATAAAAATCAGATAAGCTAATATCTTTTAAATATTTCTGAGAAAATAAAAATGTAAAACCAATTTCCAAGAATTACATACATGTGTTGATCAAAAAACTATTTTATTCAAACTCTTATTAAATAATTCTTCACGTAGAATGATATTTACTTTATTCTCAAGCCAGTTACAAAATTATCTTTAGAACTAAATTTAAAAATACATCATTCTCTGAGATAGGGTTGTTAATCAAACTACACTCATGTCCATCAATTAAGGATAATGCAAAATCAGGCAAAGGAAGAGTTAGAACAAAAACAAATTTGACTTATTTGTAAAGCTTATTTATTAAACAAAAGGTAAAGAGCAAAAAAAGATGCTATATGTTTGATATTTTATATATATATATATATATTAAAGATACTATATGTTTGATAAAAAAATTAGCGATTTTTTCTCCCTGGAGCAAATTACAAAAAAAAACCTATTTACAAAAAATCAATATTACATGGTTGGTATAATTGTTAATACATTGTATGTCTCCCAGACGATGCAATACAGTCCGTACAACGCCCAGGCATGCTGAGTATCAAATTATCGATCTGATCTTGGGGGATATTACACCACTCAAACAGCAATGCTCTCCGAAGTTCCGGTAGACATGTAGGAGGAGGTTGACGGGCTGCAACTCGTCGGCCAAGCATGTCCCACGCGTGCTTTACTGGATTCAAGTCCGGTGAGAATGCTGGCCAGTCCATATGGGTGATATCCTCCGATTGAAGGCATTCGCTTACGATGTTTGCACGGTGAGGACGGGCGTTGTCATCCATAAACACAAATTGTGCGCCCATGGCGCCCCGAAGCAAACGTGCTTGTTGTTCCGGAATGACGTCCCGACAGATTTGGCTTGTCATGGTTCCAATTTGAACATGCAGGTCAATTTGAACATGCAATTTGGACATGCAGGCAGAATAATTCCACCCCAAACCAGCACTCCTGCACCACCGTAGCGGTGTCGTTCAGTGATGTTTTCTTGGTGGTAACGGGTATCTGGAGCTCTCCATATGAAAGTCCGACGAGAATCAGACTGCAAGCTAAACCTGGACTCGTCAGAAAGCATCACACAAGCCCACTGTTGCGGTGTTCACAATGCATGCTCTCTACTCCAGGCTAACCGAAGACGAGAGTGAGTTGCAGTAAGTGGAACGCATCTGACAGGTCTACGAGCATATAGACCAATCTGCCCTAAGCGTCTGTACACGGTCTGCCTTGAAATTGTCGTACCAGTAGCTGAAGAGAGCTGACGAGACAGATCTGAGGCTGTGCTCCGCCTGTTTCTTTTGGCAGTAACTGCCAAGTACAGGTCTTCAATCGGCGTTGTAACTCTGAAGCGACCTGTGCTGTAACGTCTACTCACATTACCATCATCTTGGAATTGTTGCCAAAGCCTGGAGATGACACTCTGGGCAATTTCAAGTTCGTCTGATACTTCCAGTTGGGTACGCCCACATTCCAGACGGCCGATAATTCTACCACGTAAAAAATCATCCAAATGCGTCCTTTGTGTCATAACTATTCGGTTATTGCACTGAAATGCTTATAAAGCGCCTGCGAATAATTTTACTTCTTTGCCTGTGTTCCTTATATATCACTCTCTTACACTCTCATCATTGTGACGTACCATCGGTGTCATCCGGTTACTTCCTGAAATTTACATATGATTCTTGAAGATGTGTGTAGTGATTTTACAGGTAATATATTTATTTAGAGTTCGATTTTCGCGTGACTCCGAATTATCCTTAATTTATGGACATGAGTGTAATTATGATAAAATAAGATAACTCTGCTCAGCAGAAACAAAGAAGACGTCGAAATTGTGGATTATAGTGTAACTGAGACACATGAGTGCATATCGCAGCAAAATTCGACTTTGAGTACTAAAATACACATTCAAAAATTGCCTACTAGGGTCGTAGTGGACTTAACAGCTCATAAAGTATTGTTTCCTCCTCCCGCATGCCTTTGTGGTGTAACTAGAAGAATATTCGACGCGTGTTCTTGAGGTCCAGGGTTCGAGTCCCGGAAAGAGCACTGAACCTTTTTCATGTCTCTTGCATAAAAAAAAACCTAACAACTCTGCAAACTAAAAAAGGTAGCAGACGATAATTCCTCACCATCGGGATCTGGCGATTGGGTCATTTCTTCCCTAGTCGCCCTTTAAAAGGGGAAGTACATAAGATATTATCTCCCTCCTTTCCTCATGCCTTCGTGGTGCAGTTGGAGGAATACTCGACGCGTAATCGAGAGGTCCAGGTTTCGAGCCCCGCCAGGGCATTGCCTATTTTTCACTCCTCCTGCTTCAAAAAAAAAAAAAAAAAAAACCTAACGACTCTTCAAAGTGTTATTAGCAAATCAGCTCAAGCTATTTCACATGCCTAACAGCAATTTCTGTGATTCATCGAAAGTGTCTTTGAAACGTCAGTTAGTGAAGTGTACATAAGTGATCTTATTGATTCCTGAATTGGCCTTAAGCTCTTTATCAGACTCAGCTAAGTCTGAAGGACTATGTATAGAGTACTCAATTAATATGATTGTGCCAGAGGAATTTTTATCTGCGTAACCCCCCCGACTTGTGTACACACTTTTTATGATAAAAGATTTCTTATTCTCCAAAAGAAAATCACAATCGAGAAATCTTCTCAGATGAATTAATTTGATATAATCTGACTGCGCGATTAATTAAGATTATGAAATGCTATTAAATACCACACATTGTTTTTAATTTTTTTAAATTAGTACTAACTTGAAAGTAAGATGGTTCATTTTTTTAGCTAAAAATACTTTTATTTACAGCAACGCAGTTTTTTTCTCAAAGCCATTTCTGTCTCCTGTAATATCATTTATTGTTTCGAAATGATACAGTGGGTTAATTTAACTTAGCACATGCTTTTATTTCTTGAATTAATATAAACTCTGAAAATTAATGTAAACTCTGAAAATTAATGTAAACTCTGAACAAAGAAATGTTACTTTTCATAACAAGCAAAATAAAAATATCTCCACAAGGACAATGTAAAGAGAATTTTTATTACCTTTGATTTTACTATTTTATTTTGCATTTATTCCTAAGCATTTTTCTTTTATCACTAAATCCTTACTATCAAAAGCTACGACTCCTGTTAATTTTTTTTCAAACTCTAGCAAATTTCGTTTTGCATAAAGTTTGTAATTTTTTAAGACTTTGGATGAAAAGACTTTAGACCATTTTGAGCTTCTGTTAGAATAGTTCAGCTGTGAATTGCTAATACTAATTGTTTAAAGAGAAGGCAATCAAGTTATACAAAATATAAAGAAACAATTTGCGTGGTGCTAAAAAGAACTGTGTCAAGGAAGAAAATACTAAATCTTATATCAATATTTTTCACATATATGAGTTACAGTTATAAATATAAGTATACAAGTGGCTCGTATTGTATTAGATGTCTTCTTAAACAACAAAATTAGTATTAAAGTTGCACATTCTTTCATTTCATGTAAAGTTATCGGATATAATGTGCGCTTTTCAGATACGATAGAAACGATAAATATAAGGAAATGAAAAATGTAGTTTTGCGTCCTTAAACGCTAGTTACAGAAAACCGAAAGCATTTTCTAAAAAACAATCGAGTCTGCTGCATAATATGGTGGAGTGTGACAACTCAGATGCTCCAGTGTTGTTCTTCTAACGATAGCCCCGGTCATGTGCACAGACATACATTCACGACTGGAATTAATATGAGATTGCCCATGCAATGTTTTGATGGAAACGTATGACTACTCTGTCATCTACTTAAATTTCTATACAAGATACAATCTGTACAACATCCTTTCAGTTGTACCGACGCGATTTAAGGATCAGGCTAGAAACTTTCGAAATCCATTCTTGCAGAAAACGATATACTCAGAGTATAGTAAACTTAATTGTAACTTTTAATGCGTGTTTTATGGCTTATTGAGAATAATTTTTTAATTAAGGTTTGTAAAGTCATTAGGTTATTTGGAAGCAGGAGATGTGAAAAATGAGCAATGCCCTCGCCAGAACTCGAACCACGGACCTCTCGAATACGCGCCGAGAGTGCTGACCACTACACCACGAAGGCATGCGAAGAAGGCGGGAGAAACACCTTATAGCTTTACCTTTTTTTATGTACATGACAATAATATCGCGTTATACAGAGTTCGGGAAAATGCGAGAAATATTGTAAAAAATTTCCAAATACTCAGTCAGTAAAAGTTGTGGAAATGTGCATTATTCCTAAAATTCTACTGAAAAACTGAAAGTGATGCTGAGGAACTCTAAGGCAAGTGGTATAAACATAATTGAGAAGCATTCATAAGAATATCTGTAATTAACTGGTTATAATTTAGGCATAAATTCATGAAAATAAAAAAATCTCTAGAATGGCAAAGAAGAGAACACATACCACGTGAGTAATAAGCCGGCGTAACCCCGCGCTCAAAGGATGCCGCCATGACGTAATACAACAATACATGACGTAAAAGAACAATAGATAACGCCTCAGGGGGCCGCCTCCACCATCTTGGGCCACGTGATAATCGGAAGTCGCCGTGCTGGATCTACCCGAAAGTAAAGCCTTGGAATGACGTCATCAGAGTTTCGTTTTTATTGTATGGCAACGGTTTTATGTTTTCAAAGTTGTATTTTTTGTGGCAATGAGTTTATGCTTTCAAAGTTTTTTATTTTTTGAGACAACAACTTTTTTTATGATTGTGGCAACGACGTCTTGAACCACGTGTTTGGGATATCAGTTTTATTCTATTATTAATTATTTAATACGTGATTATTTTTCATTATTTAATATTTTTAATTATTTAATCCGTCATTATTTTTAATTATTTAATCATTTTAATTCAATTACTTATTTTATTATAATACATCTTTATATTCTTTCACGAGTTTTAAAAATAACTCCACGGGTGGGATTCGGACCCGCCATCTGTTGTTCCATGGGAAACCTGAGCTTTAACCATAAGGCCAGCTTTCGTCCTTACCAACTTGTTATTTTACCTTGTCCAACCTACTTGTCCATTTGACCTTGTACAGAGGAAACCACCATAATGTCACTAGACTGAAGAATTGGGCATGCGCGAACCTGCTTTGACATGAATATAGCACTTTTAGCTTTCTAATCCATTACGTTATTCTTTGCTGTTTTAAATATAAGATTTTACCACAGTTTAAATTTTTTCTTTATTATTAGGATACCTTTCATTGTTTTCCTTTTTTTTCTTCTCGTTCTTACTAGATTAAATTTATATGTTTTGCTATTGCAAATGCAAACTTTACTGTCGCAAATTAATGTTTCCACAATTTTATTTCCGTAAAAGAAAAATTTATTTCTACATTTCTACATTTCTTTTTACTTTTTACATTTCCTTTCACTTTTTGCAAAAGTTTTTTTCGAAATTTATTTCTTTTCATATTTCTACTTTTAAAAAATGTTTCTTTTTTTTTACGTTTAACTTTTTTTTTCGGTTTTTACAAAAGAAATATTTTGTAAAAACCGAATTGAAATTGTAAAAAGTTTATTTTTACAATTTTTTTTTCCTTTTCGCTTTTTATTTAAAAGATGTTGTTACTACATTTTTCATTTTGTTCACAAATACAATATTTTTTTTAAATTTTTTCCTCCTTGTGTATTTTACTTCGAAAACTAAATTTAAATTTTTTTTCTTTTTGATAAATATAAATTTTTTCCATTCTTTAAAATTTTTTCTTTATTTTACTCTTAACTTCTTTCTCTTGTTTTAAATTTTTATTGACGCTACATCTCCATTTCCCTCAGGAGGCCTTCATGGAGGATATTTTCTGGAACTTTAAACAGTATTCTTCTGTACAATTTAATTGAATATTACATTTCTTACTTTTTATACTACTAAATAAGAGATATTTAGAACTTTCTCTTCTAATGTATTGTATTAATTAGTAATGACAGCACTAACTTTTTGAAACGCTATACAAAACTTCGCAGATTCCCTTCTACACGTCGTACGTTTATTGAAAGGATTCATCAAACTAAGCCTGACAAATGTAAATTTTACGCCTTCGAATTACACATTTCCTCTTATATTTAATTTTTATCCTGCTTTTAAAATATATTCATGTTGCATTTCTGATTCCTTTTCCCTAAAAATAAATACAGACTTACACGAGTTTCTTTACTGTAGGACCTACTGACTTTGAACAAATAAGGAGCAATAAAATTTCATGTCATAAAATTCGCTCAAACCAATACATGGGTCATTTGTAGCGTTTATATCAAACATGTATAAAAATACCGAATTTCTAACTATTCTGTAGCCTGGTTTAGTATTAAAAGTATTTCATTTTATTATTATTTTACGCTACAAACATTAACATGAATATACTCAGAACACTTCTTTTTTATTCAGCAGAATGATTCCTTTATATTACTAAAATAAATTAACTCTTCAAAACTCTTTGCAAAAATATCTTGGATTTTATTATGCACATCCTACCTAAAACATGCTAAACATTTTCTAAACCTTGATGTTTTCATGTGAAAATATTACTTGGATTCCTAACATGATGCCACCCATCTACCGCAGAACCTTATAAACTGCATTCGAACATACTACAGCCTTGATTTATACTTAACAAGGTACACGAGATGGAATTATTTTTAACTACACAGAAGAATACCCATACTGTAACGTATTATTTCTAATTTGAATTGTAATCACACTTGTGAAGGAGAATTCAAAGTCCTAGAATTAATAACCTAGAAAAAATACACATAGAATTAATATTTAGTCATGGAAACGAAACTTTGTCGCCATTTTCCCAATGTGGAATATAAAAATTTCTTGACTTGGAATATTTTTTTCAACCAGTAAGTATAATCACTATTTTTTGCTAAGTGTCATAGCTTTTTAAGGTATTAATTGTAACTTATTTAAAAGATATCCATGTTTCACATTAACGATAACTTATTTAGCACTGAACTCTTGCAGTCTTTTAAGAACGAAATTTCATTTATCATACCAGGCGTATAAACTCCTACGTAGTTACGTTACATTAGACGAACTATTGAGTAGAATTCCAAATAATCATCCAACATAGTTAATATGTTGGATGAGGCCCACCAGCGGCCGAGCGGTAAAGCCGCTGAATACTGGTAGTTCGGTCCCGCGAATCCCGCTAACGGGCTGGCTGCATGGGCGTTTTCGTGGTTTTCGCCATGTGTAACGTGTATACGAGCCAGTTTCCCTTAGAAAGTCCTCCACGAAGGCATCCCTCCCTTTAGGCAGGTAGCCCTCGTGCGCTTTGCCATAATTGAATAACCTAACCTAGCCTACTATGTTGGATGATTATTAGGAAAAGATTTAACACAGTCATTTTAAGACAGAAATTTCAAATTGACATTAATTTTTTTAACACTGAGCTCTTGCAGCTCTTTGAGAACATTTAACTTCTCACGGATAGCAAATAAAATTTTGCATAAGCATCATACATGACATGTAATATTAATATGAATTCCAAATAATAATCCAACTTAACTAAAAAGGTTTAGTGCATTCTAAGTTAGGTATGCATTTCAAAATTGACATTGCTTAATAGTGAACCCTTACAGCTTTTTTGACATTTAACTTCTCATCGTTAGCAGATAAAGTTACGCACAAATATCGTATATTGATAGAAACTCCATATAAGGATTTAACACAGTCAGCAACTTTAAAAATTTTAACGCATTTTAGTTTGACTTAACATAAGAAAGACTACACTTTCAAAAGAGCATTATTTTAATTAAACATTAAAGCCACGCAATTCTGCTCACATATATAACATTTTATGTACCATCAGCGTCACACATAATAATGAAATAAGATACATTTCAAAAAGTACGAAACACATTTCTCTTTTAACCAGTTGTATGCTTAAGAAAAAAAAAACGATGAAGAAAAGATACAGTGATATTAGTGTTCCTCATTTCCCCCACGCCTTGATCAAAATATATGTGTACCTAAAATCAGTCAAAAGAGATTCAAACGTAAGTATTCAAACAAGAATACTTCACAAACTAGATAAAAGATAGGAACACAATGAACTTAAGTGATAAGTATAGAAAAGCATGTAAACGACCGAGAACCTTAACTACACTCACCTTTTTTTTTTCGGTTTTTAAAAAAGAAATATTTATTTTTACAATTTCTTTTTCCTTTTCCCTTTTTATTTTAAAGAAGTTGTTACTACATTTTTCATTTTGTTTTAAAAAAGTAATATTTATTTTCATATTTTTTTGCACTTCATTGTTTTCACAAATGCAAATTTTGTTTTTTTTTACTTTTTTCCCTTATGTATTTTACTTCAAAAAGTAAATTTAAAATTTTCTTTTCACATTTTTTCTTTTTGATAAACGTAAATTTTTTCTATTCTTTAGAATTTTTTCTTGTTACATTTTTATTTTACTCTTAAATTCTTTCCCTTGTTTTAGATACTTACTTATATTACATCTCCATTTCCCTCAGGAGACCTTCATGGAAGACACTGCTCGACATTGAAAATGCAACCCCAAGGAGTGGTCAGAAAGTGATGAAATTTGGAAAATCGACAGAAACAGCAAGCAGCAATAAGTTATCTTTATTTCAAGATGATAGTCAGAATGCAGAGCGAAAACGGCGTCGGCTCAGTAGGATGTAGGACCACCGCGGACAGCGATGCACGAAGAAACACGTCTAGACATAGAGTCAATAAGAGTGCGGATGGTGTCCTCAGGAATGGCTCTCCATTCTCTTTCAACCATTTGCCACAGTTCATCTTCGAGGCAGGGGCAGAGTCTACAAATGGCGTCCAATCACATCCCACATATGTTCGATTGGTGACAGGTCAGGAGAGTACGGTGGCTAGGGAAGCATCTTTATACCTTGCAGAGAATGTTGGCAGATGCGAGCACTGTGTGATCGGGCGTTATCCTG
>KK116152.1:1417528-1445439 GCA_000611955.2 Stegodyphus mimosarum
CATTAGGCAGCCCCTGAAGGTAGCGGATTTCCACCGGCCGCAGTACATTATCCAAGTATCGTTGGGCCGTCATGGTGCCCTGAATACGGACTAGAGGTAACCTGGAATCGTAGGCAATAGCGCCCCAAACAATTCTGTGACGATATCACGCGGTAGGGCGTTCCACAGTTACTCCAGGATTAGATCTGTCTCCACGTCGACGCCACACACATATGCGGCGACTGTCACTGGATAAACAGAAGCGTGACTCATCTAATAACACGAAGTTTCGCCATTCTGTCATCCACATCGCTCCAGTTCGGCACCATTCTATGCTGTGGGGTCAAAGGCAGTCTTCTTAAGGGACACCGTGAGTGCAGTCCACGTTCAACCAATCGACGGGAAATGGTTCTCGTCGACACGGGGACATCCAGGGTATCTTGCACATGCTGCAGAATCGCGGTACACGTGACTTACTTGACCGCCACAGATCGTCGGCGGATGCGTCGATCCACGCGTGCTGATGTCACTCTGGCTGCACCTGCAGCCCTCCTTCTTCCCACATTCCCTTGTCCCAGCCATGTTCGCCATAGCCGATGCACCGTGCTCGCATCCATGTGGGTATCAGCTACGATTTGACGTAAGGAGCAACCCGCCCTTCTCAGTCCGATCACCATACCCCTCGTAAAATCGTCTATCAGCTGGAAGTGCCTTCGTTGACGGCGGCTTGGCATTCTCTCCTATTACACGTATTCTCCGGGACAAAAACCAACTTTCTTCGATAATTCGTCTGGCAGAAATAACTACACGAATATTGCCCATTCTGTAGGTTCCTTCACTTATATCTTACTTCACGTGCGTCGGAGAGCTGCGCGTTTCACATCATTCGCATAACTCAGTGACGTGCGTCTACTCTAAAATTTGCATAAATTTCTGACCACTCCTTTTTGGTGTTGCATTTTCAATGTCGAGCAGTGTATTTTCTGGGACTTTAAACAGTATTCTTCTGTACAATTTAATTGAATATTACATTTCTTACTTTTTATAGTTCTAAATAAGAGATACTTAGAACTTTTCCTTCTAATGTATTGTATTAATTAGTAATGACTGTACTAACTTTTTGAAACGCTATACAAAACTTCGCGGATTCCCTTTTACACGTCGTACTTTTATTCAAAGGATTCGTCAAACTATGCCTGCCAAATGTAAATTTTGCACTTTCCATTTACACATTTCCTCTTGTATTTAATTTTTATCCTGCTTTTAAAATATATTCATGTTGCATTTCTGATTCCTTTTCCCTAAAAATAAATACAGAGTTACACGAGTTTCTTTACTGTAGGACATACTGACATTGAACAAATGAGGAGCAATAAAATTTCATGTCATAAAATTCGCTCAAACCTGTACATGGGTCATTTGTAGCCAGTTTATTTCAAACATGTATAAAAATACCGAATTACTAACTATTCTGTACCCTAGTTTAGTTTCAAAAGTATTTCATTTTATCATTATTTTACGCTACAGACATTTACATGAATATACTCAGAACACTCCTTTTTTATTCAGCAGAAGGATTCCTTTATATTACTAAAATAGATTAACTTTCCGAAATTCTTTACAAAAATATCTTGGATTTTATTATACACATCCTACCTAAAATATACTAAACATTTTCTAAACCTTGATTTTTTTCATGTGAAAACATCACTTGAATTATTAACAAGATGAAACCCATCTACCGCAGAACCTTATAAACTGTATTCAAACTTACTACAGCCTTGACTTATACTTAATAAGGTACACGAGATGGAATTATTTTTAACTGCACAGAAGAATACCCATACTCTAATGTATTATTTTTTTTAATTTGAATTGTAATCACATTTGTGAAGGAGAACTCAAAGTCCTAGAAATAATAACCTAGAAAAAAATACACATAGAATTAATATTCAGCTTTGGAAATGAAACTTTGTCGCCTTTTTCCCAATATGGAAAATAAAAATTTTTTAACTTGCAATATTTTTTTCAACTAGTAAATATGATCATTATTTTTTGCTGAGTCTCATAGCTTTTCAAGGTATTCATTGTAACTTAAGTAAAAGATACCCATATTTCACATTGACAATAATTTATTTAGGACTGAACTCCTGCAGCTTTTTGAGACTGTAATTTAATTTATCATACCAGGCTTATAAGCTCCTACGTAGTTATGTTACATTGGACGAAATATTGAGTAGAATTCCAAATAATCATCCAACATAGTAATTAAAAGATTTAACACCGTCATGTTAAGACAGAACTTTCAAATTGACATTAATTTTTTTAACACTGAGCTCTTGCAGTTCTTTGAGAACATTTAAGTTCTCACGGATAGCAAGTAAAATTATACATAAGCATTATACATGACATGTAATATTGACATGAATTCCAAATAATAATCCAACTTAACTTAAACGTTTTAGTACATTCTAAGTTAGGTACGCATTTGAAAACTGAAATTGCTTAATAGTGAACTCTTACAGATTTTTTGACATTTAACTTCTCATAGATAACACGTAAAATTACGCGCAGATATCGTGTATTGATAGAAACCCCATATAAGGATTTAACACAGTCAGCAACTTAAAAAATTTTAACGCATTTTAGTTTGACTTAACAGAAGAAAGACTACGCTTTCAAAACAGCATTATTTTAATTAAACATTAAAGCCACGGAATTCCGCTCACGTATATAACATTTTATTTACCATCAGCGTCACACATAATAATGAAATAAAACACATTTCTCTTTTAACCAGCTGTATTCTTAAGGAAAAAACCGATGAAGAAAAAATATAGTGCTGATAGTTTTCCTCATTTCCCTCACGCCTTGATCAAAATATATGTGTACTTTAAAATCAGTTAAAAATGATTCAAATGCACGTATTCAAACAAGAATGCTTCACAAACTAGATAACCAATAGGAACACAATGAACTTAAGTGATAAGTACAGAGAAGCATATAAACGACCAAGAACCTTAACTAGTTTCATAAACAGGTCTTGCAAAAAAAATAAAGGATTTTTAATTTTATTTTGTCTGTAGTACATTTACTTATACTAAAACCTCACGGCTGTAAGGCACAAGTTGATAAATCAGACTGATTTTATGTTTTGAAGCTTCAGATTCAGAAATATTAAAACTTCAGAAATAATACAACTCAAAAGCAAAAAGATTAGAACGACGACAGAATATACCGTAAGCAAGCAAACGTGATAAGTGACTTTTTTCGCTGATTTTCAAGAATTCATAGATCGGTAGCAAACTTTTAATTCACTGTATATGAGTTTTGATATTTTTCAAATTTATTACGAACACTGTTTTACATTTACATAGACTTTAAGAGAGCATTTCGTGATAGTTTAACGTTTCTCTTGAGATTTTTCTACGTATTTATTTAAATTTTGCATTAAATTTTTTGTGTTGTTTATAGTTATATTATCGAAAGAATATGAAAGAAGGTTTTTTTTCTTGAAAATATCCATATTTTTTTCTCAAATGTTATTTCTTTAGTACCTTTGAAAAGACTAAAGACATAGCTATCTTGTATTGTTCAGATAGCCGTTGGTCTTGCCAATGTCTGGGGGAAGTCACAAAGCTGGAGAATTTAAGTAATATTTTATCAGCTCGCAGAACTTCTTACTGCGTTTGTGATGAAAATTGACAGAATTTAATAGTTCATTTCTAACCTAGGAGCCTTTAACTATTTCGAAGTAACACACTCAAATTGACATCAAGATATTCTATACAGTTATATTTTCTACTTTTCATGCCATTACATTTCCAATGAAATTTGATTCACTGCCAGATAGTTAAATGTTTGTTATTAAATAGTTAGTTAAATGTTATAGTTAAATGTTTTTCGCATCCGAATGCAATTGGTGTCTCACATATTGCTCATCACATATGATTTAACAAAATTACAAACACGTTAGAAGTTAAGTGAATATTTCCTGAAATACTATACATTTCATTTTAGAAAGTTGCTTGAAAATCTTCATTTTGAATCCTTTAACGTTTCTTCCCCTGAATCCCAAGTAAATTTTGAGCATAAAATTTTCAGTTTTGACGGAAGTTATTTGCGGATGACTGCAATGTTATCGTGTTTCCATAAACCGATTTTGTGAAGTGCTTTGTCGATAACTTTTTGAGCACTTTTAATATTACCACTTTTTTCAATACTGCCACTGCAAATCATTGAATTTTCAAGCATTTTCCTATTTATCTTTTATGGAGCCTTGTAATGACTTGCGAACAAATTTTTACTGAATAGTTATATTGTTTGATGTAATAATTTTGTTACACGTTTGGAAGATTTAACTTCAACAACACTACCACGCTGAACCAGAAATTAAGAAAAGAAATGGAATTTTCCTCTTAGTATACTATAGGAATAGATTAATTTTCTCTGACTTTGATGTATTCACATGTTGTTAATGGAGACTTTTAACCCAGCTTGTAGAAAATTTGAATATTTTCTCGAAGTCACCCCGATCAATGATTTGTATTGTCATAGATTTTCTCGTGAAGAGTATTTCTTTCTTACAAGAAGTTGATATACTAATTTCATTACAAACATGTCTGAAAAATATCTTCATAAGTAATATCAACGCTTTGATTTAAATTACTAGCAAAATAAGAACCATTGTTTTGTAAATATGTTTCTTTCTCCCTGAAAAGTTTCTTCTTTATCATATTCGAAACGAACAATTAACCTTATATATCTAATATATTGCATTAATGAACTAAGGTTATATTTTAACTTATTGTATTACATATCAAGTGAATCTATAAAGGGCTGCAGAAGTTGATTGTAAATGCTGATAGAAGGTGTTTAAAACTTTCGTACAATTTGTTTTGAAGACATACGTGTTTCTACGACTTCCAGAAGACGAATGGAAGATTCTGAGCGCTGTCGCGCTGTGGGGCGCATTGACGCAGGACAGTCGATCACACATGTTACTCTTTTCTTTGGCGACCATCATTCTATAATTTCACGTTTATGGAAACAATTCCAAACCACACGGACACTTCTCCGAAGGCCTAGCCGGTCGCCCAAGGGTTACAACCCCCGCGGAAGATCTATATATTGCTATTGTAGCCAATCGGAATCGCAGAGCGACCTCTACACGTGTGACATCTATGGTTACAGCGTCCATTCGTAAAGCGATATCTGCAGCTACTGTACACCGAAGATTACATATGAGCGGACTGTACGCCCGGGTACCTCCAGTTTGTGTTCCTATATCCGTCCAATCAAGAGGGGCACGATTACAGTGGTGCCAGGAACATGTCAATTGGAATGTGTCTGACTGGGGCAATGTCATATTTACGAATGCGTCAAGATTTGCTTTGGAGCCAGATGACAAGCGTATAAGGATATGGCGTGAACAACGAACACGCAATCACTCACAACTGAGCATCACGCATTCAGAGGAGCAAGCACTATGGTGTGGGCAGGAATTTCATTAGGATACCGCACCGACCTGCACATCTTTAAACGGGGTACTTTGACAGCTGTCCGGTATTGAGATGAAGCCCTAGAACCCACTGTGAGATTGTACGCTGCAGCAGTTGGCCCTACTTTTGTTTTAATGGACGATAACGCACGTCCCCATAGAGCTGACATCGTCGATGACTACCTGGAGAGTGAAGGGATTGCGCGTATGGCGGGGCCAGCATATTCGCCCGACCTTAATTCCATTGAAAATCTTTGGGATGCACTGGGCCGTGGTGTATCTTCCCGTTTCCGACCTCCAGCCACTCTCATTGAGCTGGAAACTGCTCTAGAAGAAGAATGGTCATTGCTTAATTCTGCTGTGGTTGACCAGCTAATTTAAAGCATGGTCACAAGGTGTAAGCTTTGTATACATATGAGGGGGGGATTACATACCCTATTAATGTCCATTTTTTCATTTTATGCTGTTTATTTTCACTTTATACATAATTCTGTTAAAGTCTGCATCATGTCATTATCTGATAACTTACAAAAATTTAATGTTGTTTTCATTTCTGTATATAATTATTGATTTTGTGTTATGCATAAATATATATGCTACTTTTCTGCCAAATTTTGTGTCAATGAAAGCAGTATTTGTTCATTTTTTTGCATTTTACATCTTCGTGCTTAACTTTTGGAAGTGAGTGTAGTTAAGGTTCTCGGACGTTTACATGCTTTTCTATACTTAAGTTCATTGCGTTCCTATCTTTTATCTAATTTGTGAAGTATTCTTGTTTGAATACTTACATTTGAATCTCTTTTGACTGATCTTAAGTACACATATATTTTGATCAAGGCGTGGGGGAAATGAGGAACACTAATAGCACTGTATCTTTTCTTCATCGTTTTTTTTCTTAAGAATACAACTGGTTAAAAGAGAAATATGTTTCGTACTTTGTGAAATGTATCTTATTTCATTATTATGTGTGACGCTGATGGTACATAAAATGTTATATATGTAAGCAGAATTGCGTGGCTTTAATGTTTAATTAAAATAATGCTCTTTTGAAAGTGTAGTCTTTCTTATGTTAAGTCAAACTAAAATGCGTTAAAATTTTTAAAGTTGCTGACTGTGTTAAATCCTTATATGGAGTTTCTATCAATATACGATATTTGTGCGTAACTTTATCTGCTAACGATGAGAAGTTAAATGTCAAAAAAGCTGTAAGGGTTCACTATTAAGCAATGTCAATTTTGAAATGCATACCTAACTTAGAATGTACTAAACCTTTTTAGTTAAGTTGGATTATTATTTGGAATTCATATTAATATTACATGTCATGTATGATGCTTATGCAAAATTTTATTTGCTATCCGTGAGAAGTTAAATGTTCTCAAAGAGCTGCAAGAGCTCAGTGTTAAAAAAATTAATGTCAATTTGAAATTTCTGTCTTAAAATGACTGTGTTAAATCTTTTCCAAATAATCATCCAACATAGTAACTATGTTGGATGATTATTTGGAATTCTACTCAATAGTTCGTCTAATGTAACGTAACTACGTAGGAGTTTATACGCCTGGTATGATAAATGAAATTTCGTTCTTAAAAGACTGCAAGAGTTCAGTGCTAAATAAGTTATCGTTAATGTGAAACATGGATATCTTTTAAATAAGTTACAATTAATACCTTAAAAAGCTATGACACTTAGCAAAAAATAGTGATTATACTTACTGGTTGAAAAAAATATTCCAAGTCAAGAAATTTTTATATTCCACATTGGGAAAATGGCGACAAAGTTTCGTTTCCATGACTAAATATTAATTCTATGTGTATTTTTTCTAGGTTATTAATTCTAGGACTTTGAATTCTCCTTCACAAGTGTGATTACAATTCAAATTAGAAATAATACGTTACAGTATGGGTATTCTTCTGTGTAGTTAAAAATAATTCCATCTCGTGTACCTTGTTAAGTATAAATCAAGGCTGTAGTATGTTCGAATGCAGTTTATAAGGTTCTGCGGTAGATGGGTGGCATCATGTTAGGAATCCAAGTAATATTTTCACATGAAAACATCAAGGTTTAGAAAATGTTTAGCATGTTTTAGGTAGGATGTGCATAATAAAATCCAAGATATTTTTGCAAAGAGTTTTGAAGAGTTAATTTATTTTAGTAATATAAAGGAATCATTCTGCTGAATAAAAAAGAAGTGTTCTGAGTATATTCATGTTAATGTTTGTAGCGTAAAATAATAATAAAATGAAATACTTTTAATACTAAACCAGGCTACAGAATAGTTAGAAATTCGGTATTTTTATACATGTTTGATATAAACGCTACAAATGACCCATGTATTGGTTTGAGCGAATTTTATGACATGAAATTTTATTGCTCCTTATTTGTTCAAAGTCAGTAGGTCCTACAGTAAAGAAACTCGTGTAAGTCTGTATTTATTTTTAGGGAAAAGGAATCAGAAATGCAACATGAATATATTTTAAAAGCAGGATAAAAATTAAATATAAGAGGAAATGTGTAATTCGAAGGCGTAAAATTTACATTTGTCAGGCTTAGTTTGATGAATCCTTTCAATAAACGTACGACGTGTAGAAGGGAATCTGCGAAGTTTTGTATAGCGTTTCAAAAAGTTAGTGCTGTCATTACTAATTAATACAATACATTAGAAGAGAAAGTTCTAAATATCTCTTATTTAGTAGTATAAAAAGTAAGAAATGTAATATTCAATTAAATTGTACAGAAGAATACTGTTTAAAGTTCCAGAAAATATCCTCCATGAAGGCCTCCTGAGGGAAATGGAGATGTAGCGTCAATAAAAATTTAAAACAAGAGAAAGAAGTTAAGAGTAAAATAAAAAAAAAATTTTAAAGAATGGAAAAAATTTATATTTATCAAAAAGAAAAAAAATTTAAATTTAGTTTTCGAAGTAAAATACACAAGGAGGAAAAAATTTAAAAAAAATATTGTATTTGTGAACAAAATGAAAAATGTAGTAACAACATCTTTTAAATAAAAAGCGAAAAGGAAAAAAAAATTGTAAAAATAAACTTTTTACAATTTCAATTCGGTTTTTACAAAATATTTCTTTTGTAAAAACCGAAAAAAAAAGTTAAACGTAAAAAAAAAGAAACATTTTTTAAAAGTAGAAATATGAAAAGAAATAAATTTCGAAAAAAACTTTTGCAAAAAGTGAAAGGAAATGTAAAAAGTAAAAAGAAATGTAGAAATGTAGAAATAAATTTTTCTTTTACGGAAATAAAATTGTGGAAACATTAATTTGCGACAGTAAAGTTTGCATTTGCAATAGCAAAACATATAAATTTAATCTAGTAAGAACGAGAAGAAAAAAAAGGAAAACAATGAAAGGTATCCTAATAATAAAGAAAAAATTTAAACTGTGGTAAAATCTTATATTTAAAACAGCAAAGAATAACGTAATGGATTAGAAAGCTAAAAGTGCTATATTCATGTCAAAGCAGGTTCGCGCATGCCCAATTCTTCAGTCTAGTGACATTATGGTGGTTTCCTCTGTACAAGGTCAAATGGACAAGTAGGTTGGACAAGGTAAAATAACAAGTTGGTAAGGACGAAAGCTGGCCTTATGGTTAAAGCTCAGGTTTCCCATGGAACAACAGATGGCGGGTCCGAATCCCACCCGTGGAGTTATTTTTAAAACTCGTGAAAGAATATAAAGATGTATTATAATAAAATAAGTAATTGAATTAAAATGATTAAATAATTAAAAATAATGACGGATTAAATAATTAAAAATATTAAATAATGAAAAATAATCACGTATTAAATAATTAATAATAGAATAAAACTGATATCCCAAACACGTGGTTCAAGACGTCGTTGCCACAATCATAAAAAAAGTTGTTGCCTCAAAAAATAAGAAACTTTGAAAGCATAAATTCATTGCCACAAAAAATACAAACTTTGAAAACATAAAACCGTTGCCATGCAATAAAAACGAAACTCTGATGACATCATTCCAACGCTTCACTTCCGGGTAGATCCAAAATGGCGGCTTCCAATTGTCACGTGATCCAGGATTGTGCAGGCGGCACATCAAAGGCGACCCCCTGGGGCGTTATCTATTGTTCTCTTACGTCCTACTTTGTTCTAGTACGTCATGGCGGCATCCTTTGAGCACGCTGTTACCTTGGCTTACTACTCACGTGTATTCAGATTTCTTTGGCTAAAAAATACTGCTTTAATGTTCTTAATAGTCTGTGTTGCATCTCCCGCTGTCTGCCGCCTGTTTCTTCTGGCCTGTAAGGCAATATACCGGTCATCTGCGGGTGTGGTTCCTCGTGGGCGACCACTACTAAACCCCCGATAGCTGTTCATGTAGTTTGAAATTGTCTCCAAAGTCGTGAAACGATGCTGTGAGCAATTCCGAACTCTGCAGCCACACTTGTCACACTGCGGCCTTCCTCCAACTTCCCAATGATTCGACCTCGGTGCAATCCGGCGTGCAATCTCTTTGCCAGAAATACTGATCTTACACCGACAACATGCTTTATACTACTCAGACACTCCTCCATTACGTCTACCTGCATATCTGCGCATGTGCTACCGTACATCACCTTAATCTCCTGATTGGTCTTTCTGTCCGCTCTGCCTCTTCGTTCAGCTGATATGCTAATTTTTCGACTTCGTCCTTAATTGTTGCACACCAGTGTAGATTTTGATATACAGCTTTTAAAGACAAATTTATTTTAAAAATTCATAAAACATTAACTTCTCGTTTTTGTGTTTCCTTAGCATGATTATCATGTGAAGACTAAAGGACTTATAAAAACTAGGAGTCTTTGAAAATAAATTGGGCTCTTGGCCTGAGTCGAGCATGAGGTTATAAGGTATTTTCTCTTTCCTTCTCTCATGTCTTCGTGGTGTAATTGGAAGCATGCTTGACGCGTATTCAAGATGTTGGGGTTAGAGTCACGGAGGGAGCAATGCACATTTTTCACGTCTCCTGCCGCAAAAAAAAAACTAATGACTCTGCAAGACATTCGAATATCCGGTTGGATGGGTTGTATCATTATACTACAAGAGCAAATGACAGTCTTGACATCATTACTATCACCTAAAGGCAATAAGAAGAGTCGAAACCAATCTGAGCTAGTGACAAATTATGATGTACCGTTGAGGCTCGGGAGCCGGATGTGGAGAAGAGAGAAGTTTGGCAGCCATGAATCTTCAAATATTCACAGTTACTTATCCAGAAATGAAAATAGAGACCTTTGAATAAGCTGTTGGATCTGCTGCAAAGGTTTTCTATACGCTACTTCAAGGAAAGGCAGGGTGAATTTTTAAGAGTCCTTACTAAAGGGAATTTTTCAAGTATCTTCATTCCCATTCTCCTTTTTTTTGTACAACTATTTTAAAATTATTGGAAGCTGGATGTCATTTTGTGACAATTATATTAGTTTGCTGAAAATTTATTTTTAATTTTAATTCTTTAATTTTCTTCTAGTCTCTGACCAAACTAGTTCGTCAAGTCAAGTACCATATGGAAAATTCTAGTTACGAGCGCAAGAAGCTTAAATGGGGTTGTATTTTAACTCAAATTTATAAGTAACAAAAATAATTTTTCTACTTCAGAAAATTGCTCTTCGCCTTTTTGATTTGTGTTGTTTCTAATTGAGAACATTTATTTGATTGTTAAGAAAGAGTTAAAACTGAATTTTTATCAGATACAGGTTATTTCCAGGTATCCACAGCATTAGGCAATTTAAGTGTAACTATTATTTACTTCAGCCTAGTTGTTTTAATTTTTGATTAGTTGACAGGCTTAGTTATTGTGTATTAACTCATTTTAAGTTACAAACCACAATTTGTTTTATTTCCAATGCCAGAAAACTTGACAAAAGGAGCAGCAAATAAACACAAACAAAGAACGAAATACAAAAATGAAAGTCATTGTCTCATTCTATTTCTTGCCTCCCAACACCGTTCGACCAAGAGAGCCCCACGAAGAGCTTTGCAGTAAAAAATATGGTAGCCATCTTTAATGATGTAGTCACCGCAAAGGGTACGGCAAGGATTCGGAAAGATACAATTTTAAAGCGCTGTTCACCCAAACAGTCATGATGAATGAAGAGTCTAAAAACTGTGTAAGGTTTTAGTTAAACTAACCAAGTTTTATTTTAATTTAAATCTTTCTATCTCCTCTCTGTTTCAACTTCCCGTCAGAAGAAGCGCGCGTTTTCAGCTTATGCTAATTTTGAAGTACAGCCAAGTACTATTTAAACCAGAGGTAGAAACTTCTCAGTTTGAGAGAGCTTTAGTCTCAGATCACGGTCATTCTGCTCGACGTTCGTCTGACCAGCTAGCAGCTAAAATTATAAGCCATAGTGCTTACTACGTGATTGCATATTGAAATAAATTGAAGTGCGCTAGTATTAGTAATTCTTGCTACGCACCATTTAGTTAGAGGCCAAACTCCGCGATTTGCTCTGCGAAGCAAAGTTTAAATACATTTCTATTTTAGGTTTAGTATTAAATTTATTTGATTGTTAAGTTAGGCCCAAGTGTGGTCTTTTACTTTCTGTATCCCTCCCGAGTTGGGAAGTGTGTAAATACTAGTGATTTAATAAAAGGAGGATTTTAAATCCCTTTCAAGTGCAGTTATTCTCCAGCACAGCATCTACACCAGAACAAAGCCAACATATTTTTCAGCTCACTGTTCCAGAGCAGGACTGTAGTTCAGAAGGAGTGACTTCACCATGTTCCCTAAAGCTATGCACAGAACACTCAGTCCTGACAACTGCAACCGCCTCACGGCGGAGCCAGTCACTTAGTCACATTTGCTTCAAAAACCTCCAACTTTTGGAAGCAGTTCGAGCCCTCAATTCCTCATGATGTCGGGAAGAAAATGAATTTCTGATAAGACATTTTATCACACAAAATGGCCATTGCTACGTATGAGTTGTAATACGCCAGCACCCTTCTTCGCCAGCGCGTCAACCTGTTCATTGCCACTAGTCCAAAGTGACCCAGGATTCACTGAAGAATAATGATTTTTTCCTTCCGTTCCGATTTTTGTATGGATAGTTGACAATCCAAAACATCCCAGAAGGAAAGCTCGTGAGTAGAACTAATGCCCTGGATAGCAGATCTTGAGTCGGAGAGAATGACTGCCCTTCGAAATTTATCACAGCGAATAACCAGTTGTTTCAGAGTTTTTCGCATAGACGAAATCTTACGATAAATAACTGTTCTAAAACTTCTAATAGAGGAATAAAATGTGAACAGGTCACAAAAAATTCCCGTGTCAGTATTAGGTTGATCACTGCAAAATGAGCTGTCAGTATAGATTCTTAGCCAGTCGGGTTCAGGGTACCTGTTGTCTCCCGAGCGAGGATTCGAAGAACTTCAGAAACAGTATTATATAGAGGGGTATGATATATGTCCATCTCCATGCGGTGTGCCTTCGGCAGCGTTTTGTACGGCAAAGAGATACATAACCTCCGGCATGCGGCTTTTACACCCTGGAGTTCCTTTGAGCGAGGGCCTTATTTAATTGCGTATTTTGCAGTTTAAACCCCAAGTAATGGCGAGAAATAAAATTTCTATTGTTACTTATTAAGTATGTTCTCTTGCTAGAAATAACTTTTGCGATGCAATTTTAAAGGAAGCTACAATTTAATACCTTACTCCATATATTTAAGTTTTTTCTCTTATTTCTTAACTTTTTAAGTCATTAAGCCTATACAGACAAAAAGAGCTTTTACATAGAATGTAAACTGTAATCAAGCAATCGTTTTGTATTTAAAAGAGAATATTATTTCATGTTTCACAATTTATCTAGGTTTACTTACGCTTTAAATAACAGCACAAAAGGAAAGTAGCTTTTCTCCAACATTAATTTTTGAAATAAATTTTTGTCGCAGAATTTAAAATCAAAAATGAGTAATATTTTAATACAATATGGTATATTTTTAAGACGCTTTCTTGACACTTATATAAATTTGTGCTGTTTAAACATGACAAAAAATAAAAAATTTCCACTGGAAACCATTTCAGAGTATTCTAAGGAAACTTAAAAGACATTGATAATAATAATCCTTCTTACACCAGTCGTGACCTAATGTGAAGAGGTACCATTAATTTAAATGCAGAGACAGTATGCAATAAATACTATAAGGAAACTTTGAACACATATTAAGCATTTTGCATTGAAACAGCATAATTCCGTCGATATCAAATTCAATAAAAAATTGTAAACTGTGATTAGATGCTTGACCTAATCTTTACTTTTCATCATTAAAGTTTAAAAGTGCTAAAGCAAGATAGGATAACATTATACTTTGAAACTGAATCACGAATGCTTCACTGGTATTGATTCTGAAAACAAGAGGAAGACCTTCCCAGAGATAATGTTTCGTAGAGAACAAGAGCAGTTTAATCGAGTTAGTATAAGCTTGACAGTATTCCTTCCGGATTAGAACAAGAAGATGCAAATTTTGTGTAATGAGCTGGTAAACTTTCTAATGGCTTCTTTTTGTCTTCTGCAGAGAACAACAAGAAGGAGTTATAATTTTTAACTAAAATCGGATAGGACAATCACGGCCTTTAAAAAGCAAAAGAGAGAGAGAAATGGGGAAAAGAGAGAAAAGAATTTCCAAAATAAACTTGAGTGAAAAGACTATAACTCCATGGTTCTACATTACTTTAAATGCTAACTCCTAGAACCGTAAAGACAGATTGTTAAAAATGCTGGTTTAAACACAGAACTTTAAGCCTCAAAATCGCTGTCACTTTGGAAGAAACCTATGAATATTGGAAATCTTTCTATAAAACGTCTGGTTAGAGAAAGTTTTTATCTGATTTTGATTCTCGTTGAAAGTAAAGTATTTGTGGTGATTAAAATGGATTGCCTTTCTGCTTGGACATTACTACGCTACAAAAACTACTGCTGTTTTTTTTTGCGAATGGAGCAGCAGAGACGGGGAAAAAACATTATATTTAAAAACATCGATCAGAACTAGCATCATTAATCTTTGGAAAGTTTAATGTCATTAATACAGCTCTTCTAAATTCTAAAGAAATGACTTCCCTCCATTACATGTTAAGCTAAAATTTAAGAACTTCATTAAGGCAAAACGGTACAAATAAGCTATAATTCGCATACCTGAACAATAAATGTTCGAACGTAAGTGACGGGGAAATCAAAAATGATATTTTGGAGGAACCACAAAGTAAAAAGTTCTTTCTGGATTTAAAACGCATTCAGCAGTTGAAAGCAGTCAAAAACTGAATGGCACTTTCTAAGAATTTTCTGGGATTTACGTAGGAGAAAATTTGTCTGGGAGTACTTAGGAGAGACATATAAAAATGTAATGGAATATCTTCCGAAATTAAAATGCAGTTATCAGATCTAACACACCTTTCAAACTTTATTTATTGCAATCCAATTGAATTACCTCTTCCTTTAATCTCGAATACGTGAATGAAGATAGGTTTTATTAGGAAATATTTTATTCTAAGTTTATATATGAAGGCTACTGCAATCCCAAACACAATGCTGACGTAAACCCTTAAAACAGTTGTTCCCTTAAAACCCATAAGACAGATGTTCTTCAGGAAAAATACAAACCATGTTTAAGTTAAGTTAGATTGTTTGAATATGGCGAAACGTAAGAGCTTTATCTGTCTAACGGGAATGATGTCTTTATGAAAGACTTACTAAAGGAAAATGACTAGTATTTATATTATACATGAGAAAAACCATGAAACCCATTAGACAGAGTTTTCAATTCGCTAATAAAGGACTTTTCTGCTAACTGAGCTTTAAAAGCAATCTTTTACATCTTTTTCTTCTATAAAGCGCACACAGACTGTTAAGTTTTAGGAGAGAAACGTGAAAAATCAGCTGAGCTGTTGCCAGGAGTTGAACCACATATCTGTAATTGTCAGCTGAATGAGCTACAAACTATATCTCCAAAGAAAGCAAAGAAAGGCTACAGAGGGTGTTCGTACACCTTTTAGACGGTTTTCATCGTATTTACAGAAATATTTTACCTTAACGTTTGTATTTTAAATGTTATATTTCATAGCCCTTACTTTTCACTACCTTTCTGCACCGTAATTTTGAAGACAATAAAGTTTTTCTTTAGTATCAAAAGAGGTATTTTATCCCATTCCCTCTGAAGAGCTTTAAAGAGTCCAAGGAGGATTGTAGGTCAACTCGCTTTTTAAAAGCGCAAACGTCCGTGGATGATAATTCAAGAGATTGATTAGGGATACGAGTGAAGGGTATGACTTTCATACCCGTATCTTGTTCCATTTTTCCTAGGAAATTAACAGTTCATTTTGACATATGGCTAATTGCTTTGTCTTGATACAATTCTACTGATTGATGGCCCAGTGGATACAGAGAAGGTATTTCGTTTTCGAAAATTGGGTATAAAATACATTCCTGATAATATATAGAGTTTACTATAAGAGGTTTCTGCACTTCCTTTAATTTTTACTTGCCGTTATATGAAAAATCACCAACAAGCATAAATTCCTTTGTAAAACTTTCTTTAGATTCCTTGAACCAGGTTCTAAGATTTTTTCTTCTTTTTGATGATAACAAATGGATCGCTTTTTATTGCGATCCTTTAAATATACACAAGATTCATTTATTGCGACAATTTCCATTTTTGTCCCGATAATTATTTCTCATAGAGAATTATACAGCGCTTCTGTTCATGGAGAAAAACGGCGCACATTACCCTTTTTTTGCCTTTTTAAGGTTCAAATCAGCATTAAGCACTTTTTTTACAGTTGCCACTGAACATTTTAATGATTATGCAACTGTACCTTGACTTCGGGGATTTTCTTTTAATATTAAAGTTGTTACTTTTGCACCATTCGAAACATTATATTTTTAATGGGATATATATATTGAACAATTTTTCTCCTTGAAGCCAAACTTTGACGTTTTTCTTTCTTATTGACAGTATTATCTATCGTTGCTTTAGAGACCGAAACTTCATGACTTTCACAGCATTTTTAATAGCGATATACGAGTAAATTTTTTCGGAAAGAGCACAAGCATAGCCTTCCGTCCATTGCTTCTTTCAAAATACCATTTTGCATGAAAACAAAATTGTCAAGTAGCAGACGATAATTTACACTTTTAAAAATATGGTTGCAGTTTTAAAAAACATTTTCCAAGCAAGTAATTTTTTATAGCAAAAGCAAAATAGTCTATAAATGTGCGACCAGCTTTGTATAATCTTTCATTTTAAGTGAACCAGAGGCCAGCCAGACTTAGACTCCCTCTTTTCTCATCCAGCTTCTAATGCGTCGTTAAGAAGACGACTTTCATCTCAATGCCTCGTAAACAGTTTCATATGTCTCTCTTTCACTTTGCATACAGTCCTGTTTGGAACAAAAAGTGAGCTCCGTCAAACTTCGAATCATAAGATCCTTCATTTACTTCTCGAATTATAACAGCTCATTACTTATAAATAGAGATCAAAACGAGTCATTTAAAAACGGGAAATTGTAAAGACCATAAGCATTTTATTTTGGGGACAGTAGATGAGAAATTTGCAATTCCTCGCCAGGATTCGAACACCAGACCTTCCGATGCTAAACGAACGTACTTTCCAATTATATTATTAAGGCGCATAGTAAGATGGAAGAAAATTCCTTACAAATTTCTTAATTACATTTTTTCCACGTTTTCATCGTCTTATCATAAATGTAATTAATATAGTATGCTTCTAAAATTATACATTATGCGCCTGAAAACACAGAAATTTTCTCCTACGTACGTGCATCAAACAGTTCTGCTTGTTTGCATCAAATAATTCTAATAATTCTCCTACTTGTTTGAATTAAATATACAAGCTTATAAGGTATTTTCCCCCTCCTTCCAGCATGCTTTTGTGTTGTAATGGTAGCACACTCGGGGCGTATCCAAAATGTAAAGTTTTGCGTCCTGGCAAGGGCAAAGAACATTTTCCACGTCTCCAGCATAGAAAAAAGCTAATGGCTCTACAAGTTGCGCTGAAACTAAAAGGTGGTGGATGGTAATTCGTCACCACCAGGATTTGGCGATTGTGTCCCATAATTCCCAGTCACCCTTTAAAAGGGGGAGTACATAAAGTATTTGCTCCCTCCTTTCTCTATGTCTTTCAAGGTGTAGCTTGTAAGCACACACGACGCGTATTCGAGAGGTCCAGGTTTCGAGTCCCGACGAGGGCAATGCATATTTTTACGTCTCCCGCTTCAAAAAATCCTAATGACTCTACTGATTTCTGTAGCTTCATATAGGTTACAATCACCTACATTATGTGGATTTCATCCCCTTTCTTTTCTAAGAACAGTGGTTGTTACTTTTATTTTAAATAAGAAGACACATACGTGTGTAATAGGCTTCCGCTTTGCATTTTGCAAGGTTTGAACCATGAAATTCATAAATTCAGAATTCTTCTTCAGTTTACATTTTCTCGAAACAATGCCAAAATAATGAATTTACAAAATTGATGTTCCAAGAATGAAAAGGTGGTAAATGCGCTGTTTTCAGAAACATCGTGTATGACTTCTACACCACAATTCTCATATACTTATCTCACAGGAAATTGGTTTTATTCATTTAGCTTAGTTAAAAAACGTAAAAGAGACCATACAAATTGCGTGTAAAATAAAATGCAGATTTGTGTTTTCGGTGTGGTGTTGAAACCCTCATAAATGTGCAAAATATTACATATTTATCGCTACAGTAAAATTTAATTAGAATATTTTGATATAGCGAATTTTTCATACTAAAACGTTTGAAATTCTATAAGATAAACTACTAGATTTCTTTTCTTTTTTTTAATTCATTTTTAGGGCCATAATAACAAATCCGGGCTCTTATGTTATCGGGCCCGGATCGAGAAATGTATGGATATATGTAGTCATGTACGCGTAGGTAATCCGGACGTATGTATGTGTGTGTACTTACACACATATACGCATACATATACATACATACACACGTGCCTACATACAAAAATTCTTGAAACTGATGCTGATAACATCAGAGTACTGAAGAGAGTACCTAACAAATCTGCCTTAAGCTTCTAACTGTACTGGTGAGTAACTGATAATTATAATTTAAGTAGTGTCATTTATTAAAATTTAAAAGCTTTATTATAATTATAAAATTTCGGCCGTCGAGTTAGTGCTTTAAAGCATTGAAACTCTACTACTAAAAGAGCAATGCTAAAACTTTTGTAATAAATCCTTAATTTACTTCACCAGATACTTTAAACTATTTTCCTTTAAATATTCTTAAACAAATTTCAAGAGAAACCATGGAATTCTAGATTAGCCATTTCGCTGCACTTAATGTTGCTAAAGCAGTTTAATCCTCATTATGAGAAACTAAATAGGGCAAGCGAAGACTGTTTTAATGAATGATAATTATAATAAGGCCCTTATTTCTCATCCTTGGAAATTTATAAGGCTGGCTTATTAAATGATTATGAGTTAGAGCTAATGGTTACTAGAAATAATGTCGCAGAAATACGAAAATGGAAAACACAGAATGATAGGGGAAGCAATTATATCTGTCTTCATGTTTTTTTATTTAGGTTACTAGTTTTTATGCGTTAACATGGGTTTCAAATTCTTTAAACCACGAAACATTCGTGCATTATTAGGAAAATAATAATGACTTCAAGACGATTTTGTTAACTAAATATATGGCATTTTAACTGCGTGGAGAGGATTTATTTGATGCAGTTAAATAAGACTTCAAGGCAATGATAACACATCATCTAAGAACCTAAAGCTGTTCTTCTTGTTAAAAGTCATCGATATACTTTTAAAAATGTCTTGATATAACAAAAAAACAAAGTGTTTCCTCCTCTAAGAAGAAGGGACAGTAAAACAAGCAAAGCTCTTACGATTTTATTTTTCGTTACGTAGGGGTGTTTGCTATACTATTTTAAAGTCTTTCATAGGTTATGTTGTTGTATGCTTGCTTCTATATAAAATTATTTATATATTATAAAGCACATCACATATTGCAATATAAAAATTCTAGCACATCAAATGCTTCCAGTTTTAGCTCATCTCGTCAGTAAATGCCTACTTATTTATGAAAAGCCCACTGATAAACAAATTCGTTAATATTATAGATTCTAATGTTTTTAACAGCTGAAAGTAAGACCGTTTTGGATCAAAACATAAATGTACTAGTATTTTATTTGTAGGATCAGTGCAATTGTTTCGGGGAATATCAAAATGAAGCTCAAAATGATACAAACAGTTAAGCTGAAAAATATGGAAGGTTTCCTAGACCTCCGTATACAGCCAATAACCTTTAAATCGAACGATTTTACAAACTTCGGGTTTTTTTATTTATACATCGTAGCGTCTGTAACTGAAACCCTAGAACGTAGATAACCCTTTCCTTTCCATTATACTTTTAGATGTTGCTTAAGCTTATTCAGCCCCATTTCTTAGCTAAACTAGAACTAGTACTTCAAAAACAATTCTCTAATCTTACTTCACAGAATGCATTTTAGAAACTATGATTTAGATAACAATGAGACTCTAAAATTTAGAGCCTTACTGCTATAAGCGTGTAACTTAATCGGTGTCACTTTATTTTTGTAGGGATACATATACACACACATCCAGTACACACGTGGTGTATTAATACACACGTGGTGTTATACACACGTGGTGTTATACACATACATAACTTAATCGGTGTCACTTTATTTTTGTAGGGATACATATACACACACATCCAGTACACACGTGGTGTATTAATACACGTGGTGTATTATTCATTAATACACCACGTGTGTATAAAGATAAAAAAAATTGAAGAATATTTAATTAATCAATTTCTCAGCATTCATTTTTGCTTATTTAATTAATTAACGTAGCAGCATTTCGAGGGCCACATTAAAAGTATTTATTAATTAAATAGTCTTCAGTTTTTATCTTTGTATTTTAGCAGTCAGATTTGCAGCTTATAGCGTATCTATTGAATTTGCTATTAAATCTCTCTCTCTCTTTTTTTTCCTAATTATAACTTCTCAAGCGGATTACCTCTGTAATTTTAATTTCTGTTGTGAAATTTCATTTAATAATTTTACTGTAGATTATGGCACTCCCTATTTACCTTTATCACTTTGCTGAGTTAATGAAAATTAATTAAATGAATTAAGGTATGTATGTCACAATCTCAATTGTTTGACCCATGTAAAAATAATACTTCCATTAGTAATGTAAACAAAAATCAAAGTCTTCGAAAACATTTAACTGGATTTACCTTATTATACGCAAAATGTGCAGTGTTAGCTATACTGAGCAAATTGAAATCACCTAACAACTTAAACATCAACTATCTAAAAAATACCAAATCAGATAAAAAATCTGAACATTAATTTTAAAAAATCAGAACATTAATTAAAGAAAGCACTAATTATAAAAATCACAGATCATTAATTAAAAAATTCAAATTTAGTAACCCAAAGTATTACAAAACCTATTACAAAGACTAATTTAAATCTTTTAAAGCCACGGCTTTGAGAGTATAGCATAGAAATTTTAGAGTCACTTTATTGGAATCTTTTAATTTATAGTTGTTTAATCTATTTAATTTTGGACTTTATTTTCTCTCAAAATAATAAAAAAGATTCAAAAGAAACTTTTTATATTCTAAAACTGAAAACATTCTGTACATTTGGATTCAGTGCATTTATCTTCAATTAATATAAAAAAGATAAGAGTAACTCTTGCATTTATGAAAATTTTCAAATTTACCAAAAGGAAACTAAAATGGACACATGGAGTAGGAAATACTAAAAAACTTCTCTTCTGTTCTCAAATGAATAAGTAATTTTTTTAAAAAATTAAGAATTTAAAAAAAACAACTTTGCAATTTTGCAAAACAACACTCCAAAAATACTATTGTCAAAGATACCATTGAAGACTTTTCTAAGATATAAAGTTCGTCCGAAACGAAAAATAAAACTCATAACTTTTGTCTCATTGAATTTTTGCACCCACTTATAGACCAAATCAGCATTAATAATGTTTTTTACATATTAAATGTTTTCCTGTTTTCAGAGTTAATAAGAGAATTTGCTTCAAATACGTTAAAACCATTAGGTTCACACACGCATTATTACATGCAACATAGAAATGATAAAGAATTTTAAACTCCGAAATCTTATGAAATTAAGTACCAAATTCCGTCTTACTCCAAAAATCAGCATTGAAAAATTCCTTGATAATATTATCTCTTCTATTAATAAGCATGTTGTCAAAACTAGAAATGAACTTGAGCTCACTATTAATATGCTCTTGGGTAATAATTTCTTGTTACTGAAGACAAATTTTAAAATCTTACAATAAATGCCCAGAAATTTAAAATGCAATTAAATAAATAAATGTGAATTTACAATTTCTTCCATTCCATTAAGCAAACAGTAATTTTAGCATCATTGTAGAGATTGTTATTTCGAAAGCAGGAGTGACGAAAAATGAACAACGCCTTCGCCGGGACTCAAGCCACGGACCTCTGGATACGCGCCCAGCGTGCTGACCACTACACCACGAAGGCATGCGAAGAAGGCGAGAGAAATACCTTATATACTCATCCTTTTAAACGGCGACTGGGGATTAAGGAACCCAGTCCCTGTGGTAGAGAATCATCAGCCACCATCTTTTTTTTTTTTGTTTGTTTGTTTGTTTGTTGTTGTTGTTCGGGCACCACTTGTAGAAAATTTAGGTTATTTCGAAGCAGGAGTCATGAAAAAAGAGCAACGTCTTCGCCGGGACTCGAACCACGGACCTCTGGAATATGCTCCCAGCGTGCTGACCACTACACCACTACTTCATAAAGTTTTAAAACAAATTCTAAGTTATCAGAAAAGAGCTAGAAAATCAAATTACTTATAATCCTTCCACTTACAAAATTGAGATGATGATCAGCAAATTATTTGCCTTCCATTAAAAAATTGCAAAAACCACCCACCGAAAAATTACATATTTCAAACAAAACTTACTGTTACAAATTTTTCAGCCTTCATGCTCTTCCTATATTTCATGAAACACCAGTTAAATTCAGATTTATTGCAATGGGATCTAAAAATTACAAAAGGAACGTCGACTTTTATTTCCAAAATATTTTTTAAAAAATAGTTCGTAATCACATTGCCAACAATACTAACAAAGAACAACACGGTGACTGGATTACTAAAAATTATAAAAGTCATAAAACCCAATAAAACTAGTTGCATTAATAATACAAATAATTATGATTTTGAAAATCTTTACACCTCTCGTCGTTAAATCAAATTAAAAACAGACTTGTTTGACTTTACGACAGCTTTTCGGAACTTAACAGCATCCTTAACTCTGAAAAATGAATTATTTTCCTCAACTGTTTTTAAAAATTTTTATTAAATTTAAAAGTAAAGTATTCAAACAGATTAATAGAATACCCTTGGGTACGAAATTAAGAATTTAATTTCTCGCAAAATTGGGAACAACCTGAAAAATTTAAATTTACGTTTAGGTATAGTGATGACATTATTTCCTTCAATGATTTTGGTTTTGTTGAAAACGCCAATATCTATTGAGAATGTTTAAAACTTAAAAAAGCCACAAAACCAATACCAGTAGCAATAATGTTGATTATTTTGATATTAAAATTCCAAAGTGTAAAAAAATGAACCTTTTTGTCCCCCCCCCAAAAAAAAAGTTGCCCAACCTTAATGTCAATAAATTAATTTATTGGAACTTCAATACCTTTAAAAAAGTAATTGCCAACACTATAATTAACCAAATTTTAAGAATTAAAAAACTTGCATTGGAACAGGAGACCTTCATAAATAAATTAATCAGCTCAAAATTACATTTATTCATAACAGCATTTCTTTGTTTTAATTAAAACTTTGAAATCAGCGCATTAAGTAATTATACGCATTTTTCTTGTTAGGAATGACAGGAAATACGCAACCTAAAACGTAAGTATTTACTGGATGCGTAACAACTGTATATATGTACTGTTTCTGTTACTAATGAAAGGACATTTATATTCCAGTCCTGTTCTGTTATACTCCAAATAGATAACTATTTTGTTGTTAACTTACTAGCATCTATACTTTTATTTTTCTCCTACTTCCCCAGTCAAGTTGATGTAATCCCTTTTTTACAAAATAAAAAAAGTCGTATTTCTCCTTTTGATCTTCTCCGTTTTAAAATTAAAAATTAAAATTATTTTTTCCTTTCTTAGTTAAAATATAAATATAATTTATCATTTCTTTCTTAAGCCGCACTCCAAACACTCAACTGTGCCTTTTCCACAATACAGCCACTCAACTTTTGTTTTCTCACCTTGTAACTTACTTTTACACTTGTAAATGCCGCTTTGACTGCTTATGGTGATTAGCATTGCTACTTGTAGATGTCATATCTTTAGGCACGGAATTGAATCCCGGAGAAGATTTCGTTATTTGTAAATGGCTTTGCTTAAAAGCAGGGTAATAAAGCAGGGTAAAATACAGGGTACTTAAAATGCAGAGTGAAATGAAGTCCTCTTGAGTAGTTTGGTGGCAGGGGAAGCTAGTTGGGAGACTTTCGGACGCGTCCTCGTCTCTCAGAATTGGGACGAAACAGCAAAATTATTCTGTCACCTATATACAGCCCAAGGTTCATGCCAAAGGCAGACGCAGTTCTGTACTATTCGCAATCATAAAATTCATAGACTTGTCCTGATGTTACTATCAATGAGATAAATCACAACAATAGCAACGCTTATAAATGGGCGGAGATCTTGTTACTTTGATTCAATTCAGATTAAAAAACATAGAATGTAAAGTTTGTTTTCATTGTTTAAATATGTAACTGAAATTGAACGAATGAAGAAAGGTTTTCCCACAACAATTGTGTTTCTTTCATACCTGTAATATCAGGTACAGAACATACCTTGTTGAGAATAACTGCAGCAGCAGGGTAATTTTGATATAAATGCAGTGAAATCTTTTATTAAGACTGCCTATAAAGGCGGACATTATTTTAAGAACATAAATAAACGCTAGTATTGAACATTAGCTACTGGCTAACGCAACTACGACCACAGAAGATACCGTCTCTAATGCAACTACCTCCACAGAAGACCTGAGTTGGCTGGAAATGTGCAGCCGTTTGAGTGATTTCTCTGCAACATATGGAGCATCGAAAAACCCCAACTAATTAATTATTTGAAATAGTAAAGTTATATAACTGGAAGAGAACAAGGCTAATATGAAAATAAGCAGAAAAGGAACCTAACAAAATCTTCACCAGTCTAAGATTGTTTTCTTGATTAATTTTAATAAGACTGTAGAGTCATTAAGTCATTTGGAAGCAAGAGGCATGTAAAATGAGCAACGCATTCGCCGGGACTCGAACCACGGACCTCTCAAATACGCGTCGAGCGTGTTAACCACCACACCACGAAGGCATGCGAAGAAGGCGGAAGAAATACCTTATGTACTCCCCCTTTTAAAGGACGACTGGAGATTAGAGGACCCAGTCGCCAAATCCCGGTGGTGGAGAATCGTCATCCACCACCGTTTTTAGTCCGGGCGCCACTTGTACAGTCATTAAGTTATTTGGAAGCAGGAGTCAGGAAAAATGAGCAATGGCCTCGCCGGGACTCGAACCACGAACCTCTCGAATGCGCGTCGAGGGTACTAACCACTACTCCACGAAGGCACGCAAAGAAGGCGGGAGAAATGCCTTATAAATTATGTTTTAAATTAAGCATCAAAATAATCTAGCTATGGAGAAAACTGATTCACATTATAATATTAGCTTTTCAGATGTTGTCTAATTACAGAATTTACGTTTTGTTTAAATATTCAAATTTGGGTTTCTTTTTCATAGCAATGGTATTTTTTCCCTACTGATTTTTACATTTTGTACACTAGGATTACAAAATGAATGTTACATTACGTACTTAAAAATTATTCATGAAAGATTTAAAAATAAGAATGGAACACTGTCATATATATTAATTTTTGAAATCATACCTTAATGCTACTGTCACTTTCAAATTTTACATAATATGCTTTGAAACGCTTAAGAAAACTCCACCTAATAAGTCTCTCACATCCATTTTAAGCAATAAGGCCCTTTTTCTGCTTCACTAGCTTGTTTCCTTTGTAGTTTAGTAATTGCTAAGCTTCGCTAACAAAAGCTGAAACGCTCTTTTGATTCACACTGACTTCAGAGTTCCAAAGCAAAAAAATCTTGATGAAGCTTTCTTGAAAATTATCTCAGTTCCAATTTAAAAATTTCTCCCTCGTTATTGTTCTTCCTAATGTTCCATTTAATCATAGTCTTGGGAACTAAAAAAGGAAAGAAAGAGAAAAGACTGGTTGCCCTTAAAATCAGAGCTGCATGTCATTTTCATTTCATTAAGTGGTTTAGTGAATCCTTCCAAATAACATGAAGGTACATCGTTTTTCAAATGATGAGATGCCTCATTTATAAATATAGCATACGAAAAATAATCGAAGCATTTCCTTAGTCATTAAATTCTCTTGCGTTGAACTAAATTGAATTACAATTACTGTATTCAATATAGTCAGTAGGCTACACAAAAACAAATGTTCTGAAGAAAGCCATAATATTGAGCTCATGACCAAATAAAATAAATTCATACTTTTTTTTAGTGTACTGAACCTTTAAATCGTTTCCGAAACCAGATTATTGAAAATAAGATCATTTGAAACATTCATCTGCAGAGAAGTGTTTTTCACGACGTCAAAGTTTGTTTTTACGAAAAGTCAAATAAGATTAAGAAATGCATTTCTTCTTTCACCGTCATTGAAAAGAATTTATTTGACTGTCTCGAAATATTTTTAATCTTTTATTTTCAAATTACAAGAATGCAAAATGTTACTTTTCAGTAAGGTTTAAGGTTTAAAATATGTAAATCTTTTTCAAGTTGAATCCTTACATAAACTGGAAATGTTCTTCCTTTTTCTTTAGTCACAATCAGAAAAAACAGTGTAGTGCTTAAATACCGTACAATGCTACATAATTTTCATTTCAGAATGTCCAGATTTTCGACTGTCATTCAATGACAAACTAAAAATTAATGAACTGCTTATAAACTTGCGTAACTCAAGAGAGATAAAAATTCACATGTTGTTATTGCATGGTATCAAACTGCCAATTTAAAATAAGTTTGTTTGTCACAGACTCAATTGAAAAATCCTTAATACACTCAATTACTATAAATAAAAGCCTGATTAAAATTAATAATTATACTCTTTAAATGAAGTTGTAGCTTTGAATAAAGCTACAGGCTTAAATGAAAGGCTATGCAAATTTAAATATTACAGAATATGCAAACAGATCATTAACAAATTACTGAAGATTACATTACGCAGCCGCATGAAACTTTCTGCATTGTTTCATTAAATCTTACTCTCCGGAAAACATACACTCGACATTGAAAATGCAACACCAAGAAAGAGTGGTCAGAAATTTATGCAAATTTTAGAGTAGACGCACGTCACTGAGTTATGCGAATGATGTGAAACGCGCAGCTCTCCGACGCACGTGAAGTAAGATATAAGTGAACAAACGTGCAGAATGGGCAATATTCGTGTCGTTACTTCTGCCAGACGAATTATCGAAGAAAGTTGGTTTTTGTCCTGGAGGATACGTGTAATAGGAGAGAATGCCAAGCCGCCGTCAACGAAGGCTATTCCAGCTGATAGACGATTTTACGAGGGGTATGGTGATCGGACTGAGAAGGGCGGGTTGGTCCTTACGTCGAATCGCAGCTGATACCCACATGCATGCGAGCACGGTGCACCGGCTATGGCGAACATGTTTGGAACAAGGAAATGTGGGAAGAAGGACGGGTGCAGATGGAACCAAAGTGACGTCAGCACGCGTGGATCCACGCATCCGCTGACAAGCTGTGGCGGTCCCGCAAGTCACTTGTACCGCGATTCTGCAGCATGTCCAAGATACCCTGGATGTTCCCGTGTCTACGAGAACCATCGATTGGTTGAACGTGGCCTGCACTCACGGTGTCCGTTAAGAAGACTGCCATTGATCCCACAGCACAGACGCCAACGTTTAGAATGGTGCAGGACTGGAGCAATGTGGATGACAGAATGGTGAAACGTCGTGTTATCACATGAGTCACGCTTCTGTTTATCCAGTGACAGTCGCCGCATATGTGTGTGGCGTCGACGTGGAGACAGATCTAATCCGGCAGTAACCGTGGAACGCCCCACCGCGTGACTATGTGGCATAATGGTTTGGGGCGCTATTGCCTACGATTCCAGATCACCTCTAATTCGTATTCAGGGCACTATGACGGCCCAACGATACTTGACTAGTGCACTGCGGCCGGTAGCAGTCCCTTACCTTCAGGGGCTGCCTAATGCAACTTTTCAGCAGAATAACG
>KK116152.1:1448370-1498015 GCA_000611955.2 Stegodyphus mimosarum
AAATCATAGGATGTGCTGATAACTGTGCTATTTTAAATTATAAGCTGCACTTTGTCCTGTACAAATTACTATTAATTCTAAAGTATTGAATAATGATGATTATGCTATTTCGAATTACAAGTTGTTTTTGTACAAGGTTTTAAATAATGAATATATGATCCTTATGCCAATTCGAATTATAAGTTGTTTTTGTACAAGGTTTTGAATAATGAATATATGAGTTTTTATTTAATATATATTGAGTGATAAGTTGTTTGGAACTTATCAATTACTTTACATCATAATTCGTTTTGACATTTTAACTATTTTGTACCACAAGTTGTATTTTACCAATTTCATATCGCTTCTAAATTATTGACTAAATTCAGTCTTATATTATCTCTTTCTTCAAATGTAACAATCATAAACTATATTAATAAGGGGCTTTTTGTCATATATTACACTCTCTCGTAGTTGCATTTGTATCTCAACTTTTGTATTGTACAGGCATACACTGTTTTAAATATTTATCATCTTGCTAAATGATGAATGTTAACCTTTTATGTCTTTTAATCAGCTTAAGTCTTCTTTTATGAATTATGTGTAGTCAGTAATGTACATGGTATAGGTTGTTAAATGTTTTCGTATTTTAGCTTATCTTTAATTCTCTTTAATACTGTGTCTTTAATACGTATATAGTGTTATTTTTACAATATTGTATACCACATCTTTGTAATACCTCGCCCTTGTTTGGCATTGTAACTTTGTTTATATTCAATAAATGGCTTCTCGGCTCTAGATAGTGGTGGACGTGCTGCATTTACCAATTAACCATTATGGTAGAGGGGTGGTGCACACGTCCCCCGTCAACTATCAACTATTCTACTGAGCCGACGCCGTTCTCGCTCTGTATTCTGACTATCATTTTGAAATAAAGATCACTTATTGCTGCTTGCTGTCTCTGTCTTTTTTCCAAATTTCGTCACTTTCTGACCACCCCTTCGTGTTGCATTTTCAATGTCGAGCAGTGTATATTGTTAATTTCCTGAAGTCAGATCAACTAGACAATGTGATTTGTAAACTTTTATTTATATTTTGCTAAATAAGCTGTGATCGTCCATTAGGTTTACTCGGCGAAATGCCAGAATTTGGTCAAAGTGACACATGCTTCTTGATATTTTATATTTACAACAGAAGTGTATGAAGTATTTTGAAATTAAATTACTAGAGTGCAAAAATATTTGAACTCGACAATACACTGATTGTGATCCGGGCAGCTATATAAAGGCCTGCTGATGTTTTAAACATACTCTTTATTTTCAATAAAAAAGTTAAAGTTTAAAGAAGCACTTATACTCACAAATAAATAAAATCAGCTACCTATTAAAAACAAAATATAAAAGAAGCACTGATAGTTTAAAAGTTAAATACTTAGCGTTCGCATAGCACAAGTTTCATAGGAGATGTAGCTGCTTTTCCTCTGCCGAGCGGACAGAAATTTTAAATCTCTTATTTTGCATCCTCTACAAGAATTCAAATGAATTCTCAGACTTAAGAAAAGGAAAAAGTTGGTAAGCAATATATTTATTAATATATACAACTTAAGTGAACCATTATATGTTATAATCATTTAGAAAACTAAATTTTAGTAAAATCATGCTGTAGAAATATTTGTTGTCCAAGTGCGTCATAAATGTTGAATAACTTACTCATTTTATGGGAACTTTACATGAAATAAAAGTATATTTTTTTAATCAATTAAAATTCAGGATAGCCGAATTAAAGATATTACTGTTAGGGAAAATTTTATCTTAAAGCAGAAATATTTAGAAAACTTCTTCAGCTGTCTATTCTTTGACCGAAGTCGTTTCTTAAGTATCACAGCACTTACTAATTTGCGAAACCAAAGTAGCTCTAGAATAAAGTTAGCGTTAAATGGGCGAAGGAATTTTAGTCAAAAAAGAAAAAAGAAAGAAAGAAGTTATTTGCTTGGGTCATTAAGCTGTAGAAAGAATCCATTAACAATGTATTTCTTCATGAAAAAAATTAAAAGATTTAACGACTGTTTTAGAAACTCCGTCTTACTTTTAGTGCAGGTTTTAAAATTTGCTTCACGAGTGAATAATGTAATATCTATAGATTCCGATACTCTCAAGATACTTAATATTTACATTTTATTTATTCAAATATATCAAATTTTGTACTTTAAATTACATTTGTTTGGAGAAGCATAGTTTTTACAATACCGTTATGCAACGTTTTAGGCTAATTTGCTGAGCCATTTAGCTAATACAGCATTAAAATTCCCATAATACCACCACGTTAGCAAATAGTCTTTCTATTACTTTCATCAACAAACAACCTTCATAGCAAAGCGGAAAAAATTACTTTACTATTAATTACACTGCTGCTACTAAAATTGCTATACCATGAAGGAAGCGCGCAACAAATTTGAGCTTTGCATGCAAAACAGAAGTCGATGAGATATGAAAACTATTAGGCATTTTATGTCGTGCTTGCATTAAAGACAAGAGTAATAGTACCTCGAATCAGTATAAAAAGGGAGACTCAAATATCAAATTTTCCTTCAGAGATTGCATTTAATCTTTTTTTTTCCTTTCTGTTGGATGCTGTGTGTGAGAAGAACGAATTCAAACCAGCGCACATTAGAATTCGATCGAAAGAGACATGTAGCCTACCAAGACTGTCGATTATAGTACTGCGAAATTCCTGCTCACAGTGTTCACAGAGATCTAATGACTGTTATGAGAATTTGCAGTAAATGGAACCAGAATGGCCACACAGAGGGACGTACGGCGTCTCAATGGTCCTCACTCACCAATGCGAGACGATCTACTCAACATCACTGTTGGGAATCGTATAACCATACCACGCATTCTAGTCAAGAAACTCAAGAATTTAGGTGATTGTACGTCATCAAGTATCCTTATATACAAAGTGAGTGTGTGTGTATATATATATACAATGCTCGACATTGAAAATGCAACACCAAGAAGGAGTGGTCAGAAAGTGATGAAATTTGGTAAAAAGACAGAGACAGCAAGCAACAATAAGTGATCTTTATTCCAAAATGATAGTCAGAATACAGAGCAAGAACGGCGTCGGCTCAGTAGGATGTAAAACCACCGCGGACAGAGAAACACGTGTAGCCAGAGAGTCAATAAGAGTGCGGATGGTGTCCTGAGGAATGACTCTCTATTCCCTTTCAACCATTTGCCACAGTTCGTCTTCTGAAGAAAGCAGGGGTACAGTCTGAAAACGGCGTCCAATCACATCCCACACATCTTCGATTGGTGACAGGTCAGGAGAGTACAGTGGCCAGGGAAGCATCTGTATACCTTGCAGAGCATGTTGGCAGATACGAGCACTATGTGCTCATCCTGCCGAAAAATTGCATTAGGCAGCCCCTGAAGGCAAGGGATTACCACCGGCTACAGTACATTATCCAGGTATCGTTGGAAAGTCATAGTGCCCTGAATACGAACTAGAGGTGACCTGGAATCGTAGGTAATAGCGCCCCAAACCATTATGCCACGCTGTCGCGCGGTGGGGCGTCCAACAGTTACTGCCGGATAAGATTTGTCTCCACGTCGACGCCACACACGTATGCGGCTACTGTGACTGGATAAACAGAAGCGTGACTCATCTTGGAACACGACGTTTCGCCATTCTGTCACCCACATCGCTCCAGTCCGGCACCATTCTAAACGTTGGCGTCTATGCTGTGGGAGTCAATGGCAGTCTTCTTAACGGACGCCGTGTGTGCAGGCCTCGTTCAACCAATCGACAGGAAATGGTTCTCGTCGACTCGGGAACATCCAGGGTATCTTGCACATGCTGCAGAATCGCGGCGCAAGTGACTTGCGGGACCGCCACAGCTTGTCGGCGGATGCGTCAATCCACGCGTGCTGACGTCACTCTGGCTGCACCTGCACCCCTCCTTCTTCCCAGACACCCCTGTTCCAACCATGTTCGCCATAGCCGATGCACCGTGCTAGCATCCATGTTAGTATCAGCTGCGATTTGAGGTAAGGACCAACCCGCCCTTCTCTGTCCGATCACCATACGCCTCCTAAAATCATCTATCTGCTGGAAGTGCCTCCGTTGACGGCGGCCTGGCATTCTCTCCTATTACACGTATCCTCCGGGACAAAAATCAGCTTTCTTCGATAGTTCGTCTAGCAGAAATAACGACACGAATATTGCCCATTCTTCACGTTCCTTCCCTTATATCTTACTTCACGTGCGTCGGAGAGCTGCGCATTTGACATCATTCGCATAACTCAGTGACGTGCGTCTACTCTAAAATTTGCATAAATTTCTGACCTCTCCTTCTTGGTGTTGCATTTTCAATGTCGAGCAGTATATTACAATGAAATAGATTGCCAGTAACATCGGTTACTGTAGATTTTTAGCAATATTAACTACAGGATGCTGCAACAACACGAATTGTTAGCGAGATGATCCTTAATTTTACTTATCTCGGAACTGCAGCACATAAATTAGCATCCTGCATTGTATAGCTTTAAAGCAGTGCCATGCAGTGGTGTCTGGTCATACTTTGACTAGCCTCTTTGACATACATTAGATTTTAATGACGCTTTGGGGCTACCTAAAGAATCGTGTTTACAGTACTAAACCCCGCAATATCCAGGAGCTGAAGGAAAACATTCGAACAGAAATTCGAGCACTGGAACCGGACACGCTGATCCGTGTCATGGGAAATGCCCTGGAAAGGGCGCGCGCTTACGAAGCGGCAAATGGAGGTCATTTGCGTGACGTCATCTTCCATAATTAGACCAAAAAATTTCCCAATGTTATATTGTCATATACAGAAACATTATTCCATTTAATAAGGAAATAAAAAAGTTATTCAGTTTTTAAATGGTAGCGCGACTTTTGGGCCACCCAGGTCATTTGCGTGACGTCATCTTCCATAATTAGACCAAAAGAATTTCCCAATGTTATATTGTCATATACCGAAACATTATTCCATTTAATAAAGAAATAAAAAAGTTATTCAGTTTTTAAATGGTAGCGCGACTTTTGGGCCACCCTGTAGCTTTAAAGCAGTGCCATGCAGTGGTGTCTGGTCATAC
Organism: Stegodyphus mimosarum; assembly: GCA_000611955.2. Classification (NCBI taxonomy): domain Eukaryota; kingdom Metazoa; phylum Arthropoda; class Arachnida; order Araneae; family Eresidae; genus Stegodyphus; species Stegodyphus mimosarum. The sequence goes on from KK116152.1 coordinate 1,453,470, forward strand.
TTTGACTAGCCTCTGTGACATACATTAGATTTTAATGCTTGCAGCTCTACCATATTTTCAAGGCCATATTCGCTCCACTTTCAACAAAGCAAGCATAGGATGTTCTGCTTCAGTATTTGGCCAAAACGTTCTCCAAATCTCTAACACACAGAAAAAGTTTGATGAATGATTGCAGAAATACTGGCATGACAACGCCTGGTGGAACCAGTAAGACGGCTGGACATTGGCCCGGAATGGAAGCTGCACTGACTTTAATACCCATAACTTCCACGCAAAGTCTTTATGACTCTATGTTCAGCCGTTTAACAGCAGCTATTTTTGCCAGGGAACAAATGCTCGGAGTATTAATTTCTGCATATTTAGTATAGCAACATTTTCTGAATTGGTTCACACTATTACTCCATTATAAGGAATTTCTGAAATAAATATAATTCTGCAAACTACTTTTCTTCATGGTACAGCAATTTTAAATAATCAGCAATGCATTAATCTGCATGCCTCTGCGAAATGAGCTGTTTAAAGATGCCTTGCGAACATCAAACAACTTGCATTGCCTCTTCCTGACATCCCTAATGTTTCTAATATTGATTCCGATTTTAGAAACCGAACAGTTATAAACATTTTTCATATTGCTAAATGCTTTAAAACTAGATGAAATCATTAACCATCATAATTTCTGAAAAGATGTTCTATTAGCTTTTAAACACAATAGAAACTAAACAAAAAGAAATAAAACCGAACAATCCTATACCAGACACGTAATATATGGCGTTAGAACGATCTTTTGTTAAACCACTAATATTCCAAATATTCATATTTTATGTCAATTGGATGTATAATAAATTAAACAGATTTTAATTTGTATCAGTGATCTACATTATTAAAAACAGAGATTTAAGTTGCCAAGGAGGACATTTATTGTATTTAAATCGATCGGTTTATTCCGCAACTGTAGACTGACAAAATGTAATACACGTTGCTGCATGGCAGTATTATGAGAACTGGGTATGCACAGTGCTTTGAGCAAGAAAAAGTATAGGATTTACTTTTCGCTCAGTGGCAACAATTGCCAGTGTGCGTAACAGTTATAATCGCATGGTAGCGTCATTTAACGTCATAGTCTGAAATTTCTGAGAAAGTTCGAATGAAGCTGTTTCCTTCTCACGCATATAATACGTACATAAAAGAACATATGAAAGAATTTTTCACATCTAAACATGCAATGACGCGTGTGCCGGCTTTTATTTGAATCTTCTTCCTGTTCTCTGTTTCTGGCTGTTTTTATCCGCAGAGCTTCTTTCGCCGTCAAACAGCTTTGATTTACTTTTATTTAGTAATGAGATTCAGGTATTTCCACTATTACGGTATTATATGGATGATGTTAAAACTTTAGCTGTAGAATCTGATCCAGGTCCATCTCTAGCTGGAAGGGGTGTATCCCAAAGAAGCGCAAAGGTGAAGGAATTGCTTAAACTTTTAACTCTTTCACGAGCGCATAGCTAAAATACTCTTTTCTGTGACAAAGTACATCATAAACTTAATGTTCTCAACCCTCTTAAACATTATTTGGCCGTAAATAATTTTTCGGATCAGGGATCTTTTGTCTAGGAGGTGGCTAGATGTTATAGCCACTGCGCGCTTAAGACATTTAGCTGACCTGTTAAGACAAAATTTATTCATATTATTATAAAAGCTTCTTATGAGATATTAATATTTATGGGACTAACAATTTTAATGATAATTAAATGTAAAATGTTTGATATAATGTAATAATAATAATAAAGTAATAATTGTAAAGTAATAATAATAAAGTAATAATAGTAAAGTAATAATAATAAAGTAATAACAATAAAGTAATAATTATGAAATAATTGTGCAATATCATTGTTGTACGCACTGAAAGATTTGTAAGTTTGAAATATAGTTAACAAAATTTTAGAGTAGAAAATATGGTATATGGTATAAATTTCATTAACTATTTAGTATGAAATTTTTCGAAGCAAGTTGGACCATTTAATTGGAGGCACAATGGAACATTGCAAGACTTGCACAGCCATCGAGAACGGTGAACTTCTTTTTCTGTACTACAAAGACCACATTCTCTGTATAAGTCACCTTCCGTTTTTACACGAATATGTTTTGCGTCTTCTGTGTCTTCATCAATATCACTATCATTAGATACTGCTGACTGCTGAAAAAAAAATGAACCATCATCTGATGGCAAATGTTCAAAAATAGCAAAAGCCTCTTTTTCAGATAAATTCCTTCTAAACATTGTACTAAACTTAAAAATTATGTTGAAATTAAAACTATAAAAGAAATGCACTATACCCTTATAAAAGCAGAAAACTAATTAAAAATAATGAAAAGAATTATCCCATAGAGAAAGTATTCTAAATTTCGTCTCTGTAAAAGAAAAAAAAACGTGAACATTCTGGCCGAACAGAAAAACTATACTGATAGGGAAATCAAGCCCAAAACCTCATCGCAAGTTATAAACAAAGTTTGCTTATATTTCTTACACCTACAGATACACGTGTTTCTCTGAAGTGCGGCGTTTTCAAAGTCAGTGTATAAGGTATTTTTCCCGCCTTCGTCGCATGCCTTCGTGGTGTAGTGGTCAGCATGCTCGATGCATACCCAAGAGGTCCGTGGTTCGATTCCCGGCGAAGGCGTTGCTCATTTTTCATAACTCCTGTTTTAAAAAAATACCTAATGTCTCTACAAGTATTACTGCTCTATAAGGGCGGTGGATAAACCCTGTATCTACGTCTCAAAACCTAATAAAAATGAATTGTTTTTGTTTGTGAATTAGTTTAATTTATTTAAATAATAGAAAAATATACATTAAAAATGTCAAAATGTTTTGCATAAATTAGAAAGATTATTTAAAATAATAAAATTTCAATTTGCAATACTTATGCAGTGAATATACAACTTCAGCACTCCACCAGAGACCATAATTCGATAAAAATGTATATTGCTGGCATCTGTAGTGATTTTTCTACATTTCAGCTCCAATCAGTGCATGTGCCTAAAGAAGCTAGCCACTGCGCACTTACAGAAAAAATTATTTTTAGGTGGCTTGACTTAGTGGCCCTCTGTCCACGAAAGGGTTAACTGATCTTCTTTAGAACTATTAGATCTAGTCTTGCAGAGACATTAGGTTATTTCGAAGCAGGAGATGTGAAAAATGTGCAATGCCATCTCCGGGACCCGAACCACGGACCTCTCGATTATGCGTCGAGCATGCTGACCACTACACCACGAAGGCATGCGAAGAAGGCAGGAGAAATACCTTATATACTCCCTCTTTTAAAGGGCGATTGGGGTTTGGGGGACCCAATCGCCAAATCCCGGTGGTGGAGAATCATCATCCACCCCGTTTTTTGTTCGGGCGCCACTTGTAGAGATATTAGGTTATTTAGAAGCAGGAGAGATGAAAAATGTGGAATGCCCTCGCCGGGAATCGAACCACGGACTTCTCGAATACGCGCCGAGCGTGCTGACCACTACACCACGAAGGCATGCGAAGAAGGCGGAATAAATACCAAAGTCTCACATTAAGATTTGAACTCAGGACTTTCTCTAGAAACACAGTCGAGCTGCTGATCTATCGGAGCCACTAACCAATTTAGGATAACTTCCAATTAGTTAGTAGAACCTGATGACTCGATCTTTAGCAGTGATCAGAACAATAGCATTCTATCTATGTAATTTGACTGGATGTGTTTTTCCCAAAGAAAATGAAGCCATAAAGATTTAAATCATATGCCATAAAATTTAAACCTCTTCCCGTTAAAGCTTCGCTTTAAGGCGGTTCCCTTCGTGGTGGAGTCGTTAAACCAGCTGAATACTAAAAGTTCGAACTGTGTTTGATTCAAGGCGTACAGCTGGCTGCATGATTTGCTTTTACCGTTTTCCTCATGCAAATGTGAACACGAGCCAGTTTCTATTAGAAAATAATTCATGAACGTATCCCTTTCTTTAGACAGATATCTGTCGTCTACCCTGTCATTTTCAAATAACCAAACTCCTTCCCTTTAAAATGGGTGTATTTAGATTAAATAGTTTACTGTATTAGAAATGTTGGCAGAAATATTAAATTTACTCTTGTCCGAGAGCAAATATGCAAAAGTGAAGTTTTTCTAGTATTACACTTAATTATCTCTATTTTATAAATCATGTATAATAACTGATTAATGACCCACTACGGATGATTTGAGTGTCTTGCAATAAATAAATGTATCGCTTTTAAACGCGTTTGCCAATTTGCATTGTGAAGTTTTATTTCCTTTATGATTATGATGTTCCGTATTTTATATTTATCTAGTGTAACCAAAAAAATTGAATGATATTTATAGTGAGCGTCCGAATGAAATTTTAGAAGAATCGACGAGAATGGTATGTTTGGAGAAAAGCGAAAAGAATAAAAACTGTTCAGTTGAACACGGAAACAGAAATATTTGGCAAATTCTGAAGATTCAGATGCTTGTAGGTTATTAGTTGCAATGCAAATTATTTTGATTGCCTATTACCATGGCATTGGTTGTAGCTGTAGCTTCCCTCGTCGTGGAGCAATGTTTTGAGGCACAGAATGTTGATGTATATGTACACGGCGGGAAAAAAAATTCAGACAGTTCTATATTCCCGTTAAATTGCGTTTTTCATGTGTCGAAAGCGCGACTTAGGATATATATTAGATTTATATATAGCATTGTTCTAATAGATGTATTTTGGCACAAAATCGGACTCTTTCTGAATTGATATACCAATGTTTTTTCCTTATTTCGATTCTACGATTCAAATTATGCCTAAATATTAAATTTTGTGAAATTTGGTGCGGAATTTATGGAGAAATTTAAAAATTTATCTTCAGGCATTTATTTCAGTTTGCGCCAAGAATAATTCACTTAGCGAACTTCTTAATTTATAGCAACCTATTTGCCTTTCATTTTTTTCATTGTACACGAGCGGAAGAAAAGTCACGTTCATTAATTTCAAATAATTTTAACAAAGTGCTAAACCACATTCGGCGTTATTATCGCTTGTAACGAATATATCAAATTTCAAAACGCGCCGATAAATAAATTCATGTATATCTTAGGAAATTTTGAATAAAAAACTCTAATTTTTTTGCAGGTGTGCCTTGAACTTCATCTACTTTGAGATGATGTTAAAAATTTTATAGGTTATAATAAAAAAATGTTTTCGAAAAATATATAAAAAATATTTTAAAATACAAATTTTAAAAATAAATCATAAAAAAATGTGCGAATTATATTTGGATTAAGCCTAAATTTCGAATTCTGGAAGAAGGAATCAAGTAACTTTAATAAAAAAAAGAGATTTTAATATATATATAACAAATTCAATTAACATTGAGAAGCTAAAATTTTGTGAGCTAATTTTTTAAAAGCTACTCTTGCGACAAAACTTGGCAGTTTGGAATAGTTTAAGTTGTCGAATCGAAATATGGAAAAAAGTGGCGTGTCATTTCAGAAAAAGTCCGATTTGTGTCAAAATACCTAGATTAGAACAACGCTATATATAAATGCAATACATATCCTAAGTCGCGCTTTCGGGATATGAAAAACGCGAGTTGAATTTTGTCAATCGGCTCAGTAGTCTGGCAGATATAGAACTGCCCCCCCTTTTTTTTCCCCACAGTGTACTTGTTGAAGACACGAGCAGCAGCAAAAGTGCATTAGAGTGTAGGATTCAAATCCCGCGCAGTATCTGTTGGTATGCAGTGATGAGCAGCTGCCACTAAGGCGACAGAAGATATAATCTGGCAGCGCTACAGAAAAGTTAACTGAGTGACTTGCTTTTTCTTCTTTCTTCTTCTCATTCCTTCAAGTAAGGACAGTGTTAAAATTCTCTCACAATGACTAATTATTGAATGATCCTTGGATATATGTTATGAAAATTCTAATGAAGCTTAGTCTATTATTATGTGTAAAATAAATGGGTTCGTTTGCAATTTTCTTGCACAACCTCCTTATGGATTATACGACTATGATGATGCTGGGCACTATCGGGATGCCAAGGTAAAAAAATTGTTCTTTTCCTTACCTTGGTAATTTGTTGTAGAAATATTTTACAACAAAAGATTATGAGACTGAAGTGAAATATCTTAGTTTAAATTTAAAAGAAAAACTGTAGAACTGTAGAGGCTGGACTGTAGTTTCATATAAAAAACTGAATTCCAGCAATTATTCAACATGGAAATTCAAAATGCAAATGCTACTAATAAAGGATGATCTTTACGATGTAATCGAAGATCCTCCACGCCCCATTACAGAACAATATGGAATAAACGCGATTGGCAGTGTCGCGCAATGATAAATTTATTTATCGAAGATAGCCAGATAATTCATATTGAACATGAAACTATTGGTAAAGCCACCTAGGAAAAACTTAGGCAGGTACATGGAAACGAAAATATGCAATGTCATATAAATACTCTACTGAAGTTAGTAAATTGTAAAGAAGACAAACTGAGGCGATCTACTTGTTTTGCTGAGATTCAGTTTAGTTTCCACAAGATCCTGCATAGTGATTAATTACCTTAAGCTGTTCATAAATACATCCGGCTGATATCTGAATCATGACTTGGCGAGAGCATCTTCTAAATCTTCCTGCTTTTAAACTATGCCACTTATCGTAAAACTTGAGTAACTTTCTGGTCTGAGAGAATATTGTGACAACAACCAAGAATGATAGGATAAAGGATTGAATCAAATCTATTTGTAAAACATAAGAATAATCGTCACAGCTCTACTAAGTATAATAATTTCGTTTAGTGAATAAGATCAATATTTCTTTAATTTAATGAATAAAAGTTTTCACTTAGACAAAGAGCATCATTATGGCATGAAAATATTAACATTCATAGCTTTTAAATACGCGTATTGTGATTAACTTCTTTTTATTTCTCTGTTTTTAAGTAGTTGATAGAAAAATCTTTCTCCAAAGTCGTGATAAATTATAATCCATTTTAATGATCATAACAGTTTTGTTTTAATAGTGCAGCAGGAAATGTCGGTATTCGATTAATAAGAAAATTATGACAATAACTAAAGACTCACAAACAAAGGATGCTACCCTAATCGGTATAGTGGATTAGTATTGCTGGCTGCCGTATCGTTGGACCCGGTTTCGAATACCGGAGAAGGCTTGGATGCTTGTTAAGTATTTGACTTTGCAGCGTGGGGGGGGGGGGACTTAAAATAAGCGGCTAACCGAAAATCCTTTAGAGTGGTTTGGTGACAGAGGAAAAGATGAGGGACCCTTGTACCTGTCCTCCGAGGATTCACCTTCAAAACGGGACGGAACTGGACAATGCCGAACTGGCACCTATAAGGTGCCCAAGGCTGCATGCCAGTGGCAGACGCATTACTGAGCTCCTAGCCGCGATAAAATTAGTGGACTTGATCTTATGTTATTGTCAGATAGATGAGATAAATCGCAACAACAAACAATGGATAGTTTTTTTCGTTAAACTTTCTCTAGTCATCCTTTCGAACTTTCGTAGTAATATCTCTATAATTTATATTTTACGAAATCCTTGACGGCATCATGAAATATAGCAAAACTCTCCTTTCGCGAGAACTTATACCAGTAAAAAAGAGACTTAGCGCAAAAAAGAGAGAACTATATATGCGTATATAACTTATACTAGCAAAAATAGGAGACATCTGCGGTGATCTGAATTACTTATACCTTAACCTATCACCACCAAAACACTCATTCCCAGTAACAGGAACTAACTCAGAGTTTATATTTGGACTATTGTTTAGGATATTTTACGCGGAGGCTTGACTAAAACTCTTGGACCTATCCAAAAATCTTCTGGGTACCCAACAAATTCAACAATCCTAAAAGCGAACTTTTCGGATAAATTAGTGGAATTATAAAGTAATTTCACCCTCTTTCCAGCATGCCTTCATGGTGTAACGATAGCACATTCGCCACATACTTTAGCGAGTCCCGGAGAGGGCATCGCATATTTTTCATATACTCTTGCTTCAAAAAAAACCTAACTCTACTGAGTGACTAAGAGCCCCCTAGAACTTCGGACTCCTATGCGACTGTGTGGCTTGCGTACAGCTATTTATTATACTGACTGCGCGCAGTTATTACTGAATTGTAAGAAAACTTTTGCTTTATGAATTATATTGGAATTATTGCCAACTTTTGAAGTAATTCTGAATAAAATGTGATTCCATAACAGCCATGTCATTTTGTAAAGTCTTATCTTTAATCATATTTTATTCGTAAGATATCAAATACATCCTAATAAGAGTTAAAGTATTTAAAAAGTTAGATAATAAATTGTGCTGAAAATGCTAATTATCCTCTACTCTGGTTATTCAACTATCTGTTTACGTCAAACTTGCATGTTTTTAAGATGATTTATGTGATTTATGATTTGGAATAAGGACGGTAAGGACAAAGTTTGACATCAAAACATCACTAACTTATTTCCGTTTGCTATTATAATTACCTTCAAAAATATGGAGCAGTTAGCTGCAATAGGGATTTACTCAGGAGTATGTTAAAAGGTATTTTGAAATCCCCTTATTACGTATGTAAAAGTGAAATCTAATATTATTCGTACTGGATGCTATGTATACAAAATGCTACGACTTTATCTTCTAAATATGCTGAAAATTGCTTATTTCTGGGATTAATTATTTAAATTATATTACCTTGAGTTCAGGAAAATAAAAGAGGTAATTTAAAAGCACAATGCACAGCCCTTAATAAATGCTTTCTGTATAGTTTTTGATCATTACAGCTTCAAAGACACATTAATACTACTAGTGTCAGGACAAATTTGCTTAAATATAAATAGAAAAACCTGACCTCTGTGGAATAAATCAACGTAAATGCATTTTACTTTTTACTGTACGAATAAAATGTTCTTTATTGGCTTAATGATTGTTTGAATATAGAAAAGGCATAACATCTACCTACCTAAGAAAGGAAGGCCTTCATGGAGGATATTCTACGGGAAATTGGCTTGTATTCATGTTGCACATTTGGAAAACCACGAAAAACAGCCATGCATCCTGCCCAATCACCTGGAATCGAATCTGGGTCGAATTCCTAGTGTTCAGCAGTCTTAGCTGAAGCGAGTAAAATGTTCAGCGTTGCTTCGTACTTGAAGAAAATTTTCTTCTGCAAATATAATCTCTATTGAATCTTCACAAATCTGCTCTTTGCAGATATACACTTCGGCATTAGACCTGTGAAAAAATAACATTGTGAACTTTTTTATTTCCCATATTATCAACCTGCTGGAATTTTCCTCAACGTTGTGTCTACTTCCGTTCTGCTAAAAATTCAATTAGAACCCTGAAGATTATTGCAATACAAATCATTTATTTCTTGCGATGTAGAATTTCGTAAATTCGAAGAACTCATTCGCAGGTCTCTGCAATCAAAGCGCCTCCAAAAACAGAATATATAGTCTTTTTACTGTTTAAGAAAGTAATACGCAAGGAATATCAAAAGCTACGATTTGCAAGCACACTTTCTTCTGACATAGTGTTGCATGCACATGCAATATACCCTGCCTAATATAGAATATGCCATACAATAAAAAAGCAAATGAATTACCCTGCAGACATCTGTGGCAGGGCACCCGAAAAAGTTATGAAAATGACTGCACTTGCAAGCTAATCAGACGATAAGCACGATGGGTATAAATATGCAAAAACCGCAAGACCATCAGTTTTGACATTGTCATGGATATAATGTATGCGATTTTCTACAGTTTCTGAGTTTGGTGGACGAAGAAGAAACAATAATGTCTTTAAGACGTGATTGTGCACTCTATCGTGAGTGGGGGAGTTCTTGACTCACAATGCGGAGATAACGTAGGCTGATGCCATAATTGCTGGGAGAGCGTTTCACGAAGTGTATGGAATGTTTCAACTGTTCTATTATCGAAATTTTGCAGCATTTGTTGATGCGGATATCGTGTCTAAGCATTCTTTACAAAGGCTTTCGTTAGTAGCTAGCTATGCGGTGGATGATTGTAATGATCCTGCAGCAGAGTTGCAAGAAACGACAAATGGTACAACTTAGACTTTCATGACTAGTCTTGCAGCTGGTTTACAACTGATGATCAGCTTGATCAGGGTATGGACGCGACTTCGTCATCAGTCAGACTCTTGTACCATTTTCGAGCGACATACGGCCTCTGAACTTAAAATAATGATTTGGGGGGCTACTCATGTTAACATCCCTTTATGCTGTTACCCATAAACTGCACAGTAACGGGATTCGGCTATGTTGACAACCTGCTATTACCCCAACTTCTTTCATACCGTCAGGACATCTCAAAAGCTTTTTTCAACGAGACAAACCCAGCCACACTCTGCTCGGTTGACCTTGAATGTACTGCAAGGTGAACAACAGGTTCCCTGGCCAGCCCTATTCTCGGATTTCAAGCTATACCAGCATTTATGGCACAATATGGTCTGTTGATTACCTCCTCTTCACCACGAAACAAATATGAATTATGCAATGCCATAAATAAACCGTGGTGCCCAGTGCCATGGGACATGATTTGGACATTCATTGGTTCGTTTTATTCATGCTGTAAAGACCATTAGACAGTTTGTATCGGAGCATGAGACGTGAAAAATGCGCAGTGCCTTCTATGGGATTTGAATTTCGGACCTCCAATTACCAGCCAAACGTGCTTCCAATTCTACCCTGGAGACACGCGTTGAAGTGGGAGAAAATACCTTACAACGTGTTCCAGAATGTAGTGCTTGAAATAGTACCGTAGCTACTTATTAATGCCCTGTATATCTAAGTGTCTTCTCATTGTACATCTTTAAAAATTAGATCATTCAGTAAGTGCTTAATTAATCATATGTATACAAATTTTGGTCTGCTCTCAAGCATTCATTAATGGTGTATCATTTTATCTATCAGTAAGTATGTGAGTGTATGACTGAAAATAAAAACCATTCGCAAAGTAATTTGTATACTTATTCTTCCAAAGATATCAAAAAACCACTCAGAATTTTGAATAAATAAGTGTAAATTGGTCAAATAAAGCTAATTGTTAATAAATGATATCCTAATCTAATAGTACAAATATTAGCTAATTAGTAAATAGCTAATGTATTGTAGCGAGTCAAAGAAAAAATTCTTAACAGTTAAATAAAACATAAATAAGTTAAAAGGGAATGCATTATTATAGAATGGGGGAGTGTTCATAAACGTGCTTGATCAACTAGAGATAATCTCGAAAACGAAGAAAAGGAGGAATATGCTGCAGCTTGCGGAGATAAGATACAACATGCGCTCATAAAATACGAAAATAGGGGCAGAACATGATTACAGTTAACGTAATGCTATCGAGAAAATTTCGGAGGCACTTAGACATTGTACCGGAATTTTAAGATGGTACAAGATTCTGCATGATGGAAAGTACCGCAAGACATTAAAATATTGGGTGCAGACCTAAAAATAACAGAGAAACCTTTTTTGAAACAGAGAGACACTGCAGTTGCACAGTAAAAATAATACAAGACGAATAGAAAATTAAACTAAAAGCAATTGTAAAACAGAAGAAAAACTGTTTATTACAGATAAAGATTACAGATGCTTAATACATCCACCGCTGATGGTATGACTGCTTTCAAATGCAATCATCTGCATAATTTGCACATGTGGCAATCCCGTAGAAATTTGCATGGCACTATGTTTGCCTCTTCATGCTGTAACGTTTTTCTATCCTGCAGTGCACTTTCCTTTATCTTTTCTTATACATAAATATTACGATAATATATTACATATATATCAATACTATAGAAATATGTTAGTGCTAACGGTAAGGAGGATAAGTGTGTTAATTCATCGATTATATATCCAGGTGCTAAGATTTAAGTAGAAACATAGCAAATAAGGCACTCTCGATAAAGGAATGTTGTATTCCTCCTCCTCCGGCTTATATAAATTTTAAAACTTTAAAATCAATAAGTATCGTAAACATTTCTGTCTTTTCTAGCGTTACAAATGTGTAAGATCTTTCCCTGTTATTTCTACAAACGAATTTAAACTTTTAATACTTCTCGTTTTACGTTTCAATGCAGCAAAAATTGGGTATATAGAAAAACGAAGAAATATTGGCAAAAAATACTTTTTTCGTATTAGCAGTTTACACACTTTTCTCCTCTCCTCAGGTGAGAAGGAGTGGCCGTTAATGGAGACGAATGTTTCTTTTTACCTGTAGCTGGTGGGACACGGGACATTGAGCAAGTGCCGCAGAGGAGTATTAACGTAAAGTACTCCAGGCATTCGCAATCAATGAAGGGAAAGCACGCATACTGCATTTCGTTACCTCCTGATAGCAATTCATCATTTGAATTTAGACACATTTGAGAAATAAACAGGAAAGCGCAATGCGGTATATTTTACAAGCTAGGAATTTTCTAGATTGGAAACGTGACTACAAATTAAGAAAACTATGTCATTTCTCGATACGTATGGGTACACATATAGTACCATTTTGGAAATGGAAATATTTTGTGTAACTTTAAAAAAAGCGTTTAAATAATGTTACAGACCCGAAACAACTGTAGGGAATTTCTATTTGCTGACTTCGATTATTGCGCAGTACCGTAAGGAATAATCATTTTTCTTCAGTAGAACGAACCTATAAAACACTCTTGAGAACTGCTTCTTAGCCAGTAAGTTGTACTGAAAACTAAGAGCGTAGTACCATAAAACGGTTCTAAAAAAAGCACTATTCTTATAAAATGATTCTCGAACAAAATGAAATAGCCCTTGGCAAATAGAAAGAAATTCAAATGAGAGACAATGAAATATAATTTAAACTCTTCTTCAAGTAATGTATCCTCTGGGAAAAAGAATTTCAGCTTCTCAAGGAGCGATTAGTAACAGGAAAGACATGACGTTTAGAAACAAAGAAAAGCAGAATTCAGTAAAACCAGTATTTTCCTAAATATTAAAAAAATCAAATTTGCGTATTACCTATTGATTGACCTTTTTGTTGTAAATACTTGTCACCATATGAAAAATATGAAAATGTTTTCATAGACAACAAAAAAAAACTAACGAATCTGAAATACAGGGTTTTCTAATTAATTTAGTTATTAATGTCATTTTTTTAACCTTAGAAATATAAGGTATTATTTTTAACCTAAAAAATGTATTTTTCCCGCTTTCAGAATGTATAGTATTTAAATTAAATGTTTAACGAGCCTCACGCGTTTATTTTGGTTTATCGGCAAACCAATCGAGTGCTATCTTCCTAAGGGAAGGGATGCCATCGTGGAGGGCTTTCTAATGGAAACTGGCTCATATACACCTTACACATGAGCAAAACCACGAAAATGCCCATGCAGCCAGCCCTTTCGCCAGGATTCGAGCCCCGGACCGAACCACCAGTGTTCAGCGATTTACAGCTCGGCCGCTGGTGTGGCCCTTATGTTTTTGAAGCAGAATGTATTTTAACATTATGACCTAGACTTCGGATGAAAAACATGTTTTGATATAAATTTTAATGCATTTTTAAATATACAGAAATTATATCATATCTCTGAATACTTTCGTCTCTTTCTTTTACCAATAGTTGCTCGCCTTTCTGAAAAGTTATCTTACTTATTCGAGAGAAAAAAATTGGTATTCTATATTAATTCACTTGTCTGATTATTTTTGCTATAATAAAAAGAGTGTTATCCAAAAGATTAAATACCTAGTATTTAAAACGTTTATAAATATCTGTTTATATCAACGTTTCACAAATTAAAATCTAAGCATACATTTTAATCAATAAAATAATTACTTTCGTGTACTTTGATGAAATATCAAAAGTGAGTAGAATTAAAATATAATTTTGAGAAAATGCTTTTAAATCTGATACATCACTTAAAATACTCTTTCTCCCAATAGCGTGCACAAGCCGTAGTAGGCGTTGGCCGCTACTAAGGTCGGAAGCTGTGGTATCTTTATTATGGAGGCACCTAATAGGTGGGCCATCGTTCCCTCCTATGAAGGTATATCAATTTACATCCATGCCTTCCCCGGGATTCGAACCCGAACTCTTCGATGCGGCAGTCAAAGTCACTAACCACTTTCCCTTCTAAGTGGCCATTTGAAGTACCTGCTATGATTGAATTTGTTTGTATTTGTAATTTCTGGCGGAAAACCTAACGAGGTTATCTGCTCAAAACTAGTAGTTAAAGCCAAACACTTAAAGTCGAAAATTTCCAGAAATTCAGTAATCCAAGAAGTAATGGCGATTTAAGATCAAAATGGCAGGATAATCTAGAAGGCAACATGTAAAACAGAAGCTAAGCAAAAACGAAGCAATCTCCACTGCAGTCACCACAGAATTTATTATGGATAAGCAAAATAAGACCAAAGCATTGACAGAACCAAAGGTAGGGTAAAGCATGAAAAATAAGAGCAACTAAGGAAAGCACAAATTAAAATCTGTGTTTAAATATTGCATATGTGCTGCTGTAGTTCTGTTTAGTTTGGTTAAACTAAGAGTAAAAACAGATTACAATTTATGGTAAAAACCAGTATATTCTAACCCCTGGAACAATTTATAATGACGTTGTCTTTAAGTTTTCTAAACCCCAGAATGAAACAATTAAAATGTTTAGACGAAAATATTTAAAATATTAATATTCCAACTATAGAGTTTGCTTTGGGAGCATAAAGTTATTTCAGATTCCTAACAGACGTAAAGCGTATTATCGCTGTGTCTGAAACTAACTACAGAGACTTGAAAAGGATTAAAACAGATGAACATAAGTGTATGTCTTGTGCTAAAAACAATCAACCACTACTTGTGGCGATGTAACTCACAGTTAAATTCAAATTTAAAACGTAGACTTGTAGTCAAAGTCTACGCAGTTATATTTATATCTAAGCTGGCTCAGAAAACTCTAACCGGTGTATCAGTTTAAATGTTTGCAGCAAATAATGCAAACCCGAATAATTAGAAACTTATCAGAGCTGGCAGAGCTAATGTAACTTAGACTCGAGAGGTAAAAATACCTTCTGTCTTATAATCCGAAAACCTCAGCTTAAATATTATGTAACTCAATTTACATTCTATTAGAAAATGGAAAGGAGAAGTTATAGTAAAGATATAAATCATAATAAATGATTAGTTTCAAATAATAACTCTACAAAGTAAAATATGGCGAACAGTCAGAATTCTATTTCAATTTAAAAAAACTGGTTATCTCTCGGCTTTCAGAAGATGTTCATGGGTCAGTTGACAGTGGGCGATTCTCAAACGTGTTAAGAGTACTTCTTCCTTCCTGTTAGCATAGACGACAGCACTCTGTGAGTTCAACACTTCTCAACTTATTGTTTGCTTTATCATCCCAATGCATCTGCCATTTATTGGGAATTTTACGTTTCATCAACGATCTGATATCTATGAGTGGGACCAGAATTCTTTTACCGGAATGCTGAAGGATCAACAGCATGCGTCACTGGAGTAGGATTTTCAATGACGTTAATGTACTCAGGGAATTTGAGTAGATAATGAAATTCCTGCAGAGTTGTTCCGAAAGGAAAATTAAATCATCATAGACTACAGTACGTTCAGAAGAGAAAACCGAGTAAGTTGGGTGCGGTCCAACAATTATTTTTTCTACTACAAAAGCTGCACCAACATAACCTACGGATTTTGATCCGTCTGTAGAAAGAGAAGGATGTAATTTCTATATTTATGGCTATGCCCCACAATGATCTGTTTGTAAATGAGATCACTAAATTTGATTTATCCCAATATTAAAAAGCTGAATTTTTGCAATCCTCCTATGGTAGAATTTCAAAAGGATTCACCAGTTGTACCGTAGAGTCATTAGGTTATTCTGAAGCAGCAGATGGGGAAAATGTGTGATAGCCTCTCTGGGACTCGAACCTGGATTTCTAGCATACGTGCAGATTGTGCTACCGTTACACCACAAAGGTATGATGGAAGGAGGGAGAAAATATCTTATAGTATGTTGATATTAGACATCATGCTTTACTCTAGCAGGGTTCCAACTCTTACACCAAAAAATAGTATACACGACGGACGTTCCTGATACAAACGAGAGCAGGAAACATTGATGTAAACGAATGGGATTTTGATTTGCTACATGATTTTAAAATAATGCTCTAGACAAAGATCTTCGCGTCTTAATTGCAGAGAAGTCTCGTACCATTCAGTATGCAGGCTTTCCAATGAAAATGTTTTAAAAGCTCCGGTGCAGATCTGAAGAACTTTGTGATGTACAGAATCAAGTTTGGTCAGCACAAAAAGCCTAGTCGACCCGTAAATAACTGATCCCCAGTCAGGTTTTCAGCGAATGAGGGCTCTCTATATAAGAAACGTTGAGGTGTGGTCGGCTCCATAGGAGGTATTCGATAAGACTTTCAGAATATAACAATTTTTATACATTTGTTTTTTTAGAGAGATGATATGGGGAAGAAAGGTAAGCTTGTGGTCGAACAACACCCCTAGGAATTTTATCTCCTTTTCTACAGGAATCAGTACTTCCTGCTAATAAAGTTCGGGATCAGAATGGGCAATCTTCTTGCGACAAAAGTGCAAACACAGGTTTTTGGGTAAAAAACCTGAAATCATTATCTTGCAACCATTTAACTATTCTATTCAGAGATGTTTGCAATTCTCTTTCGACGTATTTTAGCTCTGCTTCCTGACAACTAACTAGAGACCTTCAACATAAAACATTCCATGGATTATTGGAGGCATAGAATGACACTTAGCGTACTACCTTGCGCAAAACCTTGTTCTTGACTAAACACATTAGAGCCAATCTTCTACACAGCTAATCTTCACGTGCAACTTTCGATCCTGTAAGAAATGTTTGTATTGTATAAGTCGCGAAGTATACCGTACATCCATGTAACGTCATCGGCTTTCTCTATATAAAAAAATAGAAACGAAGTGAATGCTTTTTCCGAACGCTTTATGGATACCAGGTTCTAAGAGCAAAATATCATCAACAGTAGCCTGTAATTTTCCAAATCCACTTTGATAAGGCAAGATACAACTATCCATCTTTAAATACTAGACCAGGTGAGTGTTGACTATCTTTTCTAGCAGTTTACAAAGGCAGCTAGTTAAAGCGATGGGACGGTAACTAGAGGGATTCATTGAGTCTTCCTGATTTGGCTATTTGGATAACAAAAGCATTAGGGTTAGCTCCATGCATTGGCAAATAAATGCTCCTTCCATACTCTCTTCAAAAGAAAGAGAAGGGCTTCCAATGATTTAAAAGGGATATGTTTTGGAACCAGGACATGATCTCCTTTTCTGTGACGAAGCTCGTTTCAGCTCCAACATAATTAGATCTTGATTATAAACCTCAAAAGTGGGAGAGTTAAAATTAATGTGTTGTTTTTCAGCAAGTAGCTTAGCAGAAGGAAATGCAGCATGATAGTTATTGCTATTTGATACGGCTGAAAACACCTCTACGATGATATTAGCGACTCCTTCCCTGCTGCTGATTATATAAACATTTAACATTAAAATGGGCAGTGTGTGGTCTTTGCATATACTAGACGATTTTTCAAACTCTTTCTCATACTTTCTTACCATCTCAACATCTCAACAACAACTTATCGATGACAGATACGAGATTGTTTAATTCCTCTAACTCCTCCAACGCACTTGACATACCTTTAAATATAATGAGGTTTGATTCAGCAGGGTATCGCCAAAAAATGATCCAAGCTTTCTTTTGTTTTCTGATGGCATCTTGGCATTCAGAACTCCACCAAGGCTTTGGATATTTTGGGAATTTTTCCGACGAATTCGGAATAGTTAATTCAGCTGCTTGAACAATTTATTCGGTTATAATCCTCATATCATATTCAATTTACACATCCTTCAACTTCCTTTCTTTAGTGAAATAAGCATGATAAGGGAAGGAATCCCAATCTGCTTTATCCAGCAAAATCCGTGGTGCTGTGGAGGCAGAAGATCTTCCATTTCAATGAAGTTTACAACTATTGGGAAATGGTTACTGTTAAAAGAATAATTCCCAACACTAAAGAAGTAGAATGGCAGTCGATGCGGAGAAACAATGGCGAGATCGATCGAGTGCAATATTCTCGTTGGTTGAAGAAATGATGTGTTTTCTGCACTGTAGACGATAGAGAGACAATGGTCATGAAGTAACTGTTCGATTTGCTTGGCCCGTGAACTTATATCTCGACTTCCCGTGAACGTATATCTCGGGAGGAGATTGTGCCGAGTAAAATCACCAATCAGAGTAAATGGTGCTGGTAGGTGACTACTCAAATCTCTCTTATCAATATTCTCATTTAGTGGAAGAGAGACTCTACAGACAGAACTCAAATGTCCGGCTGCTCACCTATACTGTAACTGCTTGGAGGGGTGTACCCAAGGGAACGGCATGTAATGGAGAGCTAATTGAGGTAAGGAAGCCTACATCACCACTTGTACGCTCGTTGAAATTCTTGTTTGTACTTCAACACAAGCAGCTTGATAATCATTAATAAGCTGTTAATACCGTCAAGATCCTGGTGGAAACCACGACAGTTCCACGATACGAGGGTGTCCATTAGGAATGTTTATTATTACGATGCTGTGTCTTTGTTTTGTGTGGTAAGACATGTTTTGGAAGGTCTGTGCCTTCCGCTATTTCCATCTCTTATACAATAAAATAAAGAATAACGTCGACAGAGCTTCAGCTTGGGCTTGTTTTGGGTACTTTTAATTCTCTCTTTTGAGCTGTCCTTTTTTGTACTTTTATTTCTGATCTTTTGACTTTTCGGAAGGTGCAGCATTTAAAAAGTTTTGACTACGAGTCATTTTTTATTTAGGTATTTTTTTCTGTATGCTATGATATGTTTGGCTACCTACTGACTGATACGATTTGGTGGCTTCAGCATAAGAAATGTTTGGTTTTTGATGGCTGACTCTAAACAGTTTCTTAACTTTGGGATAGAACACTTTTTTAAAACTTTAATGTGCTTTAATATTTTTTTATAACTTTAATATATTTCTTTCTCTTCTTTCTATTTAGGGCAGGTTTGTGAGTATAACGAGGATCAGCCTGACACATGAAACATTTTGGATAAGCAATGCAATCCTGACTTTCATAACCGGTCACAGAACATATAGAACAAGCAAGGCTGCAACAGTATTCAGCCTTTGCATGCCCAAATCATTGAATTGAAAACGGCACAGTGGGTTTGTTACGTAAGATCTGATGGGACAATTCAGATACCCTGCCTTAATGGACTTTAGTAGCTCTGAAAGGAGAACATGAGGATATTATTCTTTATGATACCTAGTTTCCCGTCCCTACGGATTTTCATTCGGTGAGCCCACACACGTTTTCCACAGCCAGTTCTTTTAAACGTTCATCCTCAAAGACTGATAGCAGTTTACTGAGACTGATCCTCAGAGACTGATAGCAGACTGATAGTCTGTTTCTGAAATGACACCACTGGACAGGTTCAAAGGATTACGTGAAGACACCATAATAGAACGTTTGCCCATATTTATCATTTTTAGGAAGAGTATTGTGCATCAGATATCGCTTCGATAAACAGAGATCTTAAATAAAGTTTTTTATGCCTTTTTGCTTGCAAGCTGAGGCTTCAATATAATTATGGGCGAGGAACGGTGATAGATTTTCTAGTTCACCATTACTAAGAACTAAGACATTTGATTCTGACGCGAATAATGGCAGAAGTGCATATTCTCTTGACAGCTCCAGAATTTTTGTTTCCGCGTGATTGAGAGGAGAATTTAAAGTTGCCATATTATACACAAAATGGATTCGGAGTCAGTTACCCCACCCATCATGGAGATTCCTGAGTCAGGGCTAGCTTGACGTAAACGCAAACTGAAAATCCACAGTCAGCTTACTCGAAAGAGAGAACTACCGAAAGCTTGACAAGTGACTAGTGACCAGCTGACTGACACTAGCGGGGACAGCTAAGTGCCTCCTGTATGGGCTGAAGCAGAGGCCAAAATTTATGTGCTTTTGCGGACAATACCTCACCCTTCAAATACCAGGATCTTCCTTTCCAACTGTGCGGGTCTCCATGCACGGCAAACAAGTAGGCTATTTTCTCACCGTGGTGAGACTAAAACAAAAGAGTTCTAACTGCACCTCACAGTAAAATGAGTTACAATTCTTTGAAGCTCAAGGGAGAAGCGAAAGCTAAGAAAGGGAAATAGAAGAGGTTACTGAAGTTCCAGGATTGTGACACCCCAGTCACCAAGAAAGGAATCCTCTGAAGTATCTTCGCGTCTGCTGTGCTGTAGCTGGGCAAAGAGGAATGGCCTAGGCGTGAAGTCTAGGATTGCACCTCCAAGAACTAGTCTTCCAACATACATTGTCTATTCCACCCAGTGACATCCCCCGCCACGGTACAGCAGCACATCAAGACTTGGGGACTGCTATGATTGTACTTTGAAAGTTAATAAAGTTTATTCATTCAATCGGGGATGCCTGTTTTTGCTTGCAGTTGGGGGGGGGGGTTGCCTGCTTTAATGTTTATCAGATCTTTAAAACTATAACTATTAACACACAATCTTGATTTTCCTCATAAATCTGATTTCAATGGAGTGCCCAGAACTGGTGTTAATTTTTGAATTAAATATTTTGCATGTATATAATGACAACTTTGGATTAAATATCCTTTCAGTTACACTTAAAATAACTAGAATTAAATTTAAATAAAAATATTTTTTTTTATAAATTTGCGTTTTATTTTAATAATAGTTAATCGGTAATATTCCTTAAAAATTCATATTTCAAGCAAAATCTTTAACTGAAATGCGTTTTATAAAAATTATTCTGCCACAGATTAGGAGTTTTACATTCAGTCAGAAATATCAGCTATACCTAGAAAATTAAAAATAATTCATCATCTTCAAAGTGAAAATCGTTATAGTTTTATTTGGTTTCATGAGTCACTATAACGTTATATCCGTATTAAATTACATATTTGTCACCAAAAGAAAAACTAAAATCCTGTAAGCATCTCAACGCAAATCTATCGAATAATTCTAAAAATACTTCATTTCTAAGAATAAATTTCTGGAAAAATGTGTAACGTGACAATTATATAGGGTGGATTGAATTTAAGCAAGCATGGGCTGTCTGCAAAGAGGAAAGGATACCTTCATGAAGATGTTCTAAGGAAAAGGGCTCGCATTTTATATTACACATTGGGAAATCTTCGGAAAAAAAGTAAAAATTATACTGATTTACAAAACTACGCCGATAAACGTAGGTGCTAATATGAGTATGCACGGAGAGTTATGGTGCTCCTTTCTAAGAGTTCTTAAGGTATACTACAAGAATAGAACTAATTTTTTTATCTTATGGCCAAATGTTGGTTTTGAAATTATGTTATCATAATACGACATGTGTAAAAATGATTATTTATTCTGCTGTAAGACTTAGTAATAATGACCACAAAAAGAAGGCCTGATAAATGTCACATTCTTTATTTTTCATTATTATAATGCTTCTGAATTCATATTTATTTATTTAATAGATTATTAGACAACATAAAACTTTACAATATTGATTTTTGAAATTCAGCGTAACAAAATAAAATAATTATAACATTTTTATTTCTATGGGTGATACATAACAAATCAAGCACATCTTAAACACAGTTGTTCACATACCTTATTAATTTTACGTCTTTTTTCCTTTTTTTCAATTTATCAGATTTTTTTTCATTTTTATCTTCTTAGAATAACTAAATATATTTCTACAAGGTAATAAATAATAATGATGTAATATGTACACTGCGCAAAAAAAGAAAAAAGAAGAAGAAGGGACAGTTCCTGGATCTCCCGTTCTACTGCGCCGATTGACGAAATTCAAATTGAATTTTTCAGGTCCCGAAAGCGCGACTTAGGGTATATATTAGATTTATATATAGCATTGTCCTAACATAGGTATTCTGACACAAAATCGGACGTTTTCTGAAATAACATACCGATTTTTTTCCATATTTCGATTCTACGGCTGATTATGCCTAGGTATCAAATTTTATAATTTTTGGTGAGAAGTTTATGGAAAAATTTTAAAATTTATCTTGGCGGATTTTTTCCAGATTGCGCCAAGAATAAATTTCTTGGCGAACTTCTTAAGTTTTAGCAACCTTTTCTCCTTTGTTTTTCTTTCATTGTCCACGAGCGGAAAAAATGTCATCTATTATACTTTCAAATAATTTTAACAAGGTGCATTTTTGTTATTATCGCTTCTAATAAATACGCCAAATTTCAAAACGCTCTGGTATGAAAATATTCACGTATTCACGTAATATAATAGGAAAATTTGAATAAAAAACCCTAATTTTTTGCAGGTATGCTGCTTAGAGGTACATCTACTTTAAGATGACGTCAAAAATTGTATCGGTTATAACTCAAAATTTTTTTCGAAAAATTTATAAAAATTATTTAAAAATACAAATTTAAAAAATAAATCATAAAAAATGAGCTAATTTTATTTAGAATGAAGCTAAATTTCGAAATATGAAAGGAAGAATCAAATAAGTTTAATAAAAAGGAAGATATTAATGAATATACCAAATTCAATTAACATCGAGGAGCTAAAATTTTTAGAGATAATTTTTTAAAACCTGCTAGTGCGATTTTTACAAAACTTCGCAGTTTGACATAATTTAAGTCGTAGAATCGAAATATGGAAAAGTGTTCGCATGCAACTTCAGAAAAAGTCCGATTTTGTGTCAAAATACCTACAATAGAACAATGCTATATATAAATCTAACACATATCCCAAGTCGCGCTTTGGAGACATTAAAAACGCAAGTTCAATTTCGTCAATCTCGGACCAATAGAATGGGAGATGTAGAACTGACCCCTTCCCCGTCTTTTTTTCGCAATGTATTTGTTTCTTTCAGTATTTCAGAGCTTATTTTATTTGTCATTTTCATTGCTTATTTTGCATCTAATTACACAGTATAAGCAGTGAAAACTTTATTTTTTATGACAAAAAAATTTGACTACACTAAACGGTAAAATATGTTTCATTCATCACTCTGAAATTCATTTATATTCCTTGTCAATCAATATATGTCTTTTTATCTAAGTGTAGTTAAACGTAGCTCTAGCAAAGGGTATAATAAATAATCTTAATTGAATTAATTAATGTTAAAGAAGTAAATGGAAATGGAAAAGAACTTTTAAAATAAAACAATAATGAATCTTTGCTTTGTTTTCCACGCACGTTTTCATGGAAAAATTGAATATATGCAACTCAATCACCTTTCGTTTAAAACCATTTCATTCATTAAGTGTTCATTAATTGGCTTAAGAGCTAATTGATGTAGCTGAAAGTAATAGTTAATCCCTAGAGGATATCAAGAAGGAAACAGAAAAGCGAGTGGTTGTTGACACAAAGGATGTAACGGGGCGATGTAGAGCGGGTATATGAGAGTGAATCTCTTCAAATTATTTTTTGTTAATACTTTCTTTTATGCTCTTAATAGTTTCTCAAGGATAAACTTTTTATAGAAAATGTGAGACAAGGAAATAAAATCAAAGAGCAAATGCACAAGTCACATGGTGAGAAGTAAAATATAATTGCACCAGGAATAAAATATAATTATTTCGAAGAAAAGTCCAATCATGACCGCAGCGAAATTGTTTTATATTTTGCAAAGTACATTAGAAAAACTGTTAGAAACTGCATCTTTCTAATTTTAAATGGATAAAAGTACCTAAATGTATTTCTGATGGGATAAGCTTTATTATAATTAATGAGTTAAAAGAATAGAGCCCCTAAAAGCTAAAACTTTCTCTTCTATATAACATCAGATTAAACGTAACATATTACAGGGTGTTTATAAGGTCCCGGACCCATTTTGATGTTTAATAACTCATAAAATAATAAAGATAGATTAAAATTAATAACATAAATGGTTAGATAGACTAAAAACGCTTCATGACCCTTGTCAATGAACTTCCACGTGTGCACCCTTCGTCGCACGGAGAATATCAAGTCGATATTCAATTTCTCGCCAGGTACCGGTAAGCATGTCGGCATCCACAGAGGCTATTGCGGTTGTAATTCTGGCTTTTAGGTCATCAATGTTCGACACTCTCCTCCTGTAAACGTTGTCCTTTACAAATCCCCAAAGGAAAAAGTCCAACGGCGTTATATCAGGTGATCTGGATGGCCAAGAAATTGGACCTCCTCGCCCAATCCATCTTCCTGTAAAATGGTCATTCAAAGAACTACGAACGATGGTACCCCAATGAGGTGATGAACCATCTTGTTGCAAAACGACATGTGGCTGAAGCTCTTCTAGTTGTGGAAATACGAAGTTTTCCAACATGTCTAAGTATACGACTGATGAGACCGTCTTTTCTGTAAAAATGAAAGGCCCAATGACTCGGTCGTGCATTAGTCCACACCACACATTAACCTTTGGGGAATCCCTTTGTGCCTCGCGGTATTCATGGGGATTCATGCAAACAAAAGAGAGAAAAATTCAATTAATAAGCAGGCGATATTTAGAAAAGTACAGATATTTAGACTGCAAAATGAAATTATCTGAAATTAATCACACGCACAGACGATATTTACAAAAGTAAAGATATTCAAACTTGAAAAGGAAAATATATAAGTTATTCCATCAATAAATGCCGTAAGTTTGTTTATATTTTCATTATTTTATGAGTTATTAAACATTAAAATGGGTCCGGGACTTTATAAACACCCTGTATTACTACAATTGAATGGAATATTTTTGGCGGCATTTGCTTTGAGTTAAAAACTAAAATACTAATATATCAGCAAGTAAAAAAGTAAAATGTACACGCTATTTCAAATGACCTAAAGGAACAAACAAAAAATAATTTGTAATATCACTGTTTGTTTGAAAGCGAATATAAACACAACTGCGTTTAATTTCCAGCACCAGTCCCTTGCCCTTCCCCAAAACAATCCTGAAATTAAAAGTAGTTTATAAGTTTCTCCTAATTGAAGTTTAACAAATTAACTAATATATAACCTAGATTACTTAAATACAAACTGAAGGTGAATCTTACGCTTAAAGAAAACAAAATATTTCCTTAAAACAAGGCAAGCTAGCTTAAACTCAGGCTGAATTTGCAAACGAAGTGATAGACTACGAATTATTACTTTTTACATCTAGAACTAATACGGGTACGGTAAAATCTTGCATCTGAAAATTCAGATTCAAATCAGCACTTCAGAGAATATTCTTCTCTAAAAAATATAAATGAATCTTTTGATGCCAACTGATAGAAACAAATCTTTATTCATAAATAAACCTGAAACTCTAATAACAAATTTACAAAAAAGAAGAAATAAATTTCAAATTTGAATGCTGCGGAAATTATTTTTTCACATTATTTTTCGAATATAATATGGTATAAAAGTAAAATATTAAAGTAAGAAAAACAGCATTACCGTTTTCTAAAGCGATTAACATTGAATAAAATTAGAAAAAAAGAAATATACTGAGGACAGTAGAATTCATATATTACTATAAACTTTGATCATTACTGTTAGATCCGTCTTTAATGTTAATTATTGCGCATGCAGTATAAAGAGTTAAATATTTTGCAGTCGAGGTATTTTATGGTGCTAGAAACCTGTTTTATTTTTGATTCCAATAATACAAAATAACAGCTGTTTCGAAATTTTGCTATAAATTATGTAAAATTATTTTTTAAATAAAATATTACTGAGTAAAGCACTTCTGTAATACTGATGAAAGCTAGATTGTAAGCCTTGTAGAAATTTGAGTTTTAATTGTGTTGGGCATGAGCCGCTAAACGGAAATAATAACAATGTAAGTATATTTTAATTTTATAACAGTTATTTTAATTTCAAAGTGCTTTCCTATTAATTCATGTTTCCACTTACAACTCCGTACCAGAATTAGTTTTTAGAATTGCGTTGAATGCAAATGAGTTAGAAGAAGTATTTAAGGAATCCTGAGTAGCGCGCGTTTGCCTTCGGGCTAAATCTCTCTTGAAGCTGTTATGATCGGCCCTATCACTACGTGCCTTTTGGTATTCGCTGGCTAGATAAATTCAGGGACAACTACGTTAGATACTTGTGTTGGCTTCAGCTAAGTCTCCTTTAGTTAGTAGTAGTTTAGTTCTTATTTCTTATTCTGAGTTTATGCCCGAGTAGAGGCTTTGCTGTAAGCCCGAGAAAGGGACCAACTGTTATTCTTATTTGAGTGAAATAAAGGGTAGTTTAACCTTTCTTAAGTCTACATCTTTACTTATTTGAACTCAGCAGTAAGTCGCTAAACAGTTCACTAGGTTCCTCGATGTTTACTTTAGACAAAAAGACTGAGGAACCCTACAGTAACACGTCTAGGTGTCCAATAAATTACAAAGTGATGCCTCGTCTAATTATACTAAAATAAAATTCATCTACTGGTTGAGCAGATTAATCCACATAGAACTTGTACTACTGTATGGAAACATTAAAGTTTCGATAACTGCGCGTAACGGTATTAAATTTTGGTAATTTTAGTTTTGCAAGGTCAATCTTAACACGCCGCCAAATACTGCGACGAATTTCTTTTTATAAGAGAGACCAAAAGAGGAAATCAAAGGACATCGAACAATTTAAGAATATAAAAAAATTTAATTTTTAATAAATAAAAAAGTATTGTAGTTCCTTGCAAGTTATCGACAAGTTATATCCAAAACAAAATTACAGGATTAATTAATGCTTTTTGGACTAACTGGATAGTTATTCAATCCACATCATAATTCTACCTTTGTTTATCGCTTCTTCTTATCTTATTAGTTTATTTCTCTTTCTCATAAATTAGTGAATAATACTTTTAAATCTAGATTTATTTAAAATTATGTGATTTTTATTTCATCGATCGTTTCAACATTTTACTTTTTTTCAGAACAATTTTTTCCTGTTTTTCTAACACTTTTCTTTTTTTAACCTACGTTTTACTTTTTCATGTCTGTGCTAGGGATCCACCAGCTGCCGAGCGGTAAAGTCGCTGAACACTGGTACTTCAGCCCGAGGTTCAAATCCCGCGAACGGGCTGGATGCATGTGCTCTTTCGTGGTTTTCCCCATGTGTAATATATATACGAGGCAGTTTCCCTTAGAAAGTCCTCTACGAAAGCATCCCTTTTAGGCAGCTATCCCTTGAGACTTTGCAGTGATCACATAAACCAAACCCAAACTATATCGGTGTTAGAACACTTCATCACTTAAAGAGCAGACTTGCTATCTGTAAGGATACAGCATGTCATTTATTTAAATAATTATTCCTAAATCAAAGAATATTTCTACAAAAGAGTTTTGTTGGCTGATTCATTCTTGATATGGTACAATTTTTTTAGCAGTCTTCATCCCTATACGTAAGACGCCAGAGACTTATAGATGCTACTAAATATTTATACATTGAATAAGACATACCCAGCTCTTAAAAGAGATACAGTTCTTTCATCGACTAAAGCATCAATCTTATTGAGCTTTTCTCAAGGGTAATCAAGAGTAGCCTTTCATGTCTATCGACTCCTCTTTTTAACAATGTGACGCATTGTATTTTTTCATTTTATTTAATTTGTCTTCTTTTTAATGATTCAAAAATCTGAAGAGTTATGAAAGCACCGGATATTTCGATATAAATAGCATTGACATACCTGATAATTAATACTTTTTATGAAAAAATCACTTTGATTCATAAGTGGGCCGTCATTTTTATGAATGATGTTTACGTACTGTATCACAGTATAAGCAATGTTTCTTATAACCCTTTCTTTTAGCAGTTTGTTATAAAAGATACGTCAAAAATGCTAAAAGAAAGCATGTTCAGTGTTGAAGGGCAAAGCATTAAATTAGAAAAGGACAAAAGTGAAATGGTCATAAAAATACTGTATTATTTGTAAGTAAGGAGGAAATTTAATTGGTGACATTTGCAACCTTTCTTAAGAAATGACTTTCTCGTAAAATAAATTGATTGTTGTAGATTATTGCGAATTGCAAGACCTATAATATTCAAGTAGAAAGAAGGGTCAAAAGCTTTGACGCACAAATGATAGCGCATGAACCTGCGCGTCGAGAGTTCTCCGATTCAATTCTTGTAAAATCTTTGTAAAACATCTTGTAAAATTTTCTAAAGTAATAAAAAGCCATTGAGGACCATTTCAAACTTATGAATGTTTTGAATGAACTACAAATGTGTTGAATGTTTCACCATTTATCTATTTAAAGGAGAAACTTTGTCTAATTTGATAAGATATAAGACTGTATGACACATAATCAAACTAGTAATCCTCAAACAAATAATTCTCATCTTTATTAAGGATATTTTCCATTATGCGACAACACATTCCAAGCAGTTTCTGCAGAAAATAGGCGTCAATGTTGCCTTAGTTACTTGACGTGCGTTAAATTAAAAAATGCTTTTTTATCTCTCATGTTTGTATTCATGTTTTCAAAGTAAACATTGTCAAAAAAAATTTTGAAATCTCCCATTCCACTATATTGTTCTTTATTGGAAGAAATATTTAATTAAAAAACATGTTTCTGTCTTATGTTTAAAAACATTTACCGCAGTTAAAATGAGAACTTCGTACACGTGATTGTTTTTACGTTATTGTTTGTTACAATTGCGATGTAAAAGCAGGTCATTTACTATTAGGTGTAGTTGCAATAGATTCGTAGACGTGAATGTAGACTACACATACAAGATGTATTATTGAAAACTGAACAATCAAACTACAGCAGATTAGGACAGATATCCACTAGAGATACACCACAAAGACTGCAAGGACGAAATTGGGGACATTTTCAAAACACATTGATCCAAAGCCAGCAAAATAAAAACCAGCAAAGACTTGTAAAGTTTGCGCAAAGCAAAGTAGTTTAACAACCTGTGTAAAATTGCATTACATGTTCCTGATTATTTTGAGAAATACCACACACTGAAGTATTTTTAATTTGCTGTCATTGATCTGAAATGTTAGTAATAAAACAATATACCTCCTAATACACTGAAATAAAATTTGCCTAATATGTTATTTACTTGTAGGTTAAAAATGATTCTTATTCACGCTATAAATTTTAACAGAAATTATTTAAACGACTGGAAATTTTTACTTTACCTGTTATATAATCATAAAAATATTGTATAAAATAAAAACATTAATGCATGATTTAATAAAAGCGAAATGAAACAATAAAAATATAATTATCAAATTCTATAATTCTATGAAATAGTAAACGCAAAGGAGAAACTCTATTAGATGCTATTAATGTTTACCGGTTAACTAGAATGAAATTGTCGTACCAGTGGCTTAAATTGTCGTACCTTGAAATTGGTCTGTACTTCTTCTTCTGTAACTATTACTGTCTACCGATTTGCGCAAAATATGGCCTGTGATAAAACTGCTTCTGGTCACGACGTATGCGAAAAGCTTTCATCGAAAGTGGCATTCAAAATCGTCCCTCAATTTCTAACGCAAGGAATTAACTTCGTCCACTGAAAATGACTTTTGCAAAATGTATTTTTCATTAATAATACAATACAAAATCCTGTACTAAGCAAGTGGGGATAGAAGGAATAGCTTTAAATCTTCCACTCTGCCATTCTAATTGGCCAGTAGATGAAAATTGAATTCCATTTTTCATGTCTCAGAGACTACGTTTAAACTAAATATTAAATTTCTGCATAATGTGGTGTTATAAACTGTATTAGTTTAAATTATTTTCATTAAATCATAGAACACCAAGTCTACCTGCCTACGAAAAGGGAAGTTTCCACGGAGGACATTCTAAAGGAAACTGGGCCATACTTACATTATACGTCAAGAAAAACATGGAAAACTCTAATAGCCAGTTCATTAATTTTTTCAATAGAATGGCGTGGACATGTTTTATCAGCATTGGCCACTCCCAAGGCTAGTGATAGCCATTTCATTACGGATGCACCTAATAGGCGGCCACCGGTTCCTCCTATGAGGGAACAGGCAATTTACATACATGCTTTCTCCTGGATTCGAGCCGGGCCCTTCGGTATTGCAATCGGCTCGCCTAACCACTACCCACTACGGAGGAAGTAGCGGAGGAAGCAAGACGCGTGGGTGTGGAGCTCCACAATTAACACCTCTAATTAGCTATAATCTTATGCAAGTGTAATACTTTTTCATTGTCCCCGATTGAATCAGGTGCACTTTGATCTAAGTTTGGTGTTTGTGTGTAAAATGTTTCGCTAGTAATTAGTGTTTTAGTGTGTCGTCTTTGTCAGAGATCTTCAGGGAGTTACCTCTCCATAGTGTTGTGCGTGTGTGCAGTGCTCTGTGATTCTGCTAAGTCCATATAATTATGGATAGTTCATTATAAATTCATTTCTGTGGCTTACAACAGCTGCGATTCTTCACGGCCACGGTAGGCAACTTTTGTCCTTTCCGCTAAACGGTGAATCACTGCAATAGCAAACTTACTTCCTGTGTTTAAGTAGTAATTTATTAGTCTTCGTTTCGGAAAATCCTGACTTAGTATTTTGCTGCAAAGAGGCAACCATCTTTCTCACAACAACAACTCGCCCTTGAGAAAGTCCAGTCCTTTCGCATTTCAATCGCGCGTAGCAACAGGCATTTGTCCCCTTTTCATTCGATCTTTATTTACAATAATTGATTTAGTAATTATTTGCATTGTTTTTCCTAGCGCTAAATTGTTTGTTTTCATCTACTCTATATTGCCTTGTATGCAAATTTATGTAAACCATCATAGCTGTTAAACCTTTAATACTTGTAATAAATGTTGGTTCCTTTTCCCATGATGATTTTCTTATGTAATGTTATCTAATATCTAAGCCTAACGGCACGTGTTTTAAAAGTTAATAACACAGATATGGTTTTTATTTATATTATAAGGTATTTCTCCCGCCTTCTTCGCATGCCTTCGTGGTGTAGTGATCTGCATGCTCGACGTGTAACCGAGAGGTCCGTGGTTCCATTCCCGGCGAAGGCGTTGCTCATTTTTCATGTCTCCTGCTTCGTAATAACCTAATGTCTCTACAATATTAATAGAGTTTTGCTTACAAACGTGTCATATCGAAGCAGATTTCGATACTGTAATTGAAGAATGTTGTATGTCATTAGCTGATTCCTTTCTCATAACTGCCTGCTTCGCCGTTGTATCTTCCAAAGCACGTGCTTGTGTTTACGTTTTGGACTTAACTGTCTAGCTTAGAATTTGGTTATATGTCACTTTTTTTAACCTCTATTATTTGCTTTTGTTGTAATTGTCATCTTGTTCTTCCTAAATATTATAATACAGAGCATTGTTGTTGGTGTATTCCCATTACTTTTTTTTATTGAAGGCTTTAATTAATTACTGAATTTTTTAACCGGATTAACTCCAATAACAGGAGTTTCTGAAGTGTCTTAGTAAAAAGTAATCTGTTTTGAGAAATATATAGAGAGAGATATATAGATTTGTCTAAGAGTGTGTGTATATATATATATATACATATTTTGATTCTTCACTTCTAATTTTCTTAATTTCTGATATTATATAGTTTGATAGATATACTAGCCTAATGTGTGTGTATTAGTCTTCATTTGCATTTTTGCCTACATTAGGGTACCCTAGAATATTTTGTGTATTTTTATATATTTTTAAAGGAATCGACATATTATTATAAACATCCAATATTTTTTGTTTTAAGTTACCATTCACTTTCCTGTTATCCGGCAATATGCTTGTACATTTTTTTTTGTATTGAGTGTAATCTTGGATTTATTTTTTGTAAATAACCGTGAAATTGTATTACTGGTGCTTTGAGAAGCCTTATTGAAGTTTACTTAGTATTCATAATTTGGGCATTAGAGCAACATTAGAGATCACCTCTTGGTGACCCACTCCCTAGCCTGAGCTTCAGTAATCTGTGCTGCAAGCTAGTACCCTTAAACACTGCCTCAGCAACATTAGATCGTTGCTCACAGAACAAGAACTCTATATAGCTAATTTGGAAGGGCAGCTTCACGCAACAGCCCCTTGGTTCTTACCCCTTCCACTGGGACAATAACAGCCAAAAATAAGGAGCTTGATATTATTGAAGAAGACCCTACATCATTCACTGAAGTAGTTCGACGAGGAAGGAAAAAAGCAAATCAGCTGTCTAACCTCATTCACCTCCAATAATATCTTGCGCACAGAGCCTAAACTTTCTTTCCCAGAGCACGTTCTCCTCCTTCGACCTAAGGATGCCTCCAGAACGCTTGAAAGCGTTAGGATCCAGTTGGTAACTGAACTTAAGGCAGCGCAGCTTGGAAATAAAATAATTCAAATACGTCCTACGCACAGCAGAGAACTGCTCATTAGGTGCAATTCCATTTCTGATATTACGAGGGTAAGTTGAAAAATAAGTTTCCCCTGTCGACTGTGGTCAGAGTTGTGTATGAAAGTCAAAAAATAGAATGAGACATTAAAGATATGACATACCTTTATTTTATTATTCTCGTACGAGTACGTTGAGACATTTGTCATATCGCTTGATAAGCTTCAAAAAGTCCTCCAAGAAAAATTCAGGGCTTTGAATATGGAAGAAGCGTTGAACGGCTATGGCGAAAGGCGACACAGTAGGAAAACAGGCAAGTCACCGATACACCATTGGGTAGAGGTCTCTGCAAATCAAGCAGATGGCGCTGTTGCAGTGCCTGCGCAAAGCGGAGACCAGCCTCTCATTTGAGCCCCGGTAGGTATGGAGAGAAGGTGCGTTTTGAATTCGTGGTTAAAGGAGGAGGTGAGAGCGGTTATCCGGCATGAATGGGCTCGTGAGTATCAGGAACAGAAATTCATAAAAGCCTCGTGGAAGTCTATGGGCCAGGTGTGATGTCGAAGCAAATGGTGCGGAGATGGTGTCGCACATTCAGTGATGGACGTCAGCAAGTGGAGGACATACGGAGAGCTGGACGGACGCGCACGGCCACTACAGATGCAAATGTCAGGAAGGTGGATGACATGATTAGAGCGAACCGGCGTATCACCATCGATGAAGTAGCGGAAGAACTTGGAATCTCACATGAGCGAGCTCAAAACATCATCCACGACATTCTTCGATACAGAAAAGTGTCAGCACGATGGGTGCCCCGACAATTGACCTCGACACACAAGGAACAACGCATGGGAAAGGCGCTTTGGCAGCAATACTGAAGTGAAACAAGCCGTTCAACGCTTCTTCCATATGCAAAGCCCTGATTTTTTCCTGGAGGGCTTTTTGAAGCTTATCAAGCGATATGACAAATGTCTCAATGTACTTGGTACCTATGTGGAAAAATAAAGGTATGTCATACCTTTAATGTCTCATTCTATTTTTTGACTTTCATACACAACTCTGACCACAGTCGACAGGGGAAACTTATTTTTCAACTTACCCTCGTATCTCTAGTAAGAACGCCGTAGAGGAACAACCTCTACTGGAAGACTCTTTCTCTCATCCAAAGCGACGTGCTCTTATACCTTTTGGGGCACCAACAGAATTCACGGGACAACAAGTAACGAACGCGATTTCTCATCTGGTGCATAACACGGAGCAAGACGCTATCGTCTCTCGTAGGCATCTCAAGAGTAGAGACACTGACAGCCAAAACTGGATTCTTGATATTGAACCTCCTCTAGAAGAGATTATCCTTTCTCTACTTAGAATCTACTTGGATTTTAATTCTTGCCAGATAAAAACTTCTTTAATATTACCAGTTGCTGCAATTGCCAGGGATTTGGACATATTAGTAGAACGTGTAAGTCCAATTCGGTGTGCCCCAGGTGCGGTCAGGGGCACTCGATTGAGACGTGTACTGCGGAAGCAGAACATTGTAACAACTGTTCTCACTCAAACGCTCTCAGAGGTAAGATTACAGTGTAAATCACCAGACAAACGCAAAGCCATGCCACACGTACAAGGCCATTCTTCAACAACTCAACAACTTCGGATCTATTCATAAACCAGCACCAACAGGGATTTGCTCCCCCTCGTCTCCTACGAGGATTGAAATGCATGCAATGTAATCTTCAGCTATTACGTACGGCTACACTGAATATTATTCAGATTATAGGACAGATGAAAACAGACCTCCTCATGGTTCAAGAACCATATATCACCTATGGTAAGATAGTAGGTCTGCCTAACACAAGCAACTGCTTTTTGTCAGGAAACTTCTTAGCAGGCCTAATTTACGAGGGACCTCTTTCTCCAACATTACTCCTGAGCACCGAACACTCAGTCACCATTATCCTGGAGACATGTAATCAAAACCTCTCAGCCACTTCATCGTACTTCCCTCCGAGTGTGGATATTGAAGTACCAATCAGAGAACTTGAGAAAAGTCTACCATTTCCAGCATCATCTGGTATTTTTGCGGGTGACTACAACGCCACAAGCCCTATATGGGGAGGAAGAAGAGAGGATGTCAGAGCCACCCACATGATTAAATTTATGGCCACTAACAATTTGATCCAAATTAACGAATCAGACTCTCCCCCAACCTTCTGGGCAACCAGATCAGAAGGTTGGCCTGATTTTACCATCACTACGACCCTCACGGCTCCTTACATAAAGAACTGTAGGATCGAAGATATCCCCACAGCAAGCGATCATCGCCTAATTACTTACAGCATAGATATAGCAATCAGCTATTTTGTGAGAAAACATTACAAGACTATATACGGTAGTCATACCAAGTTCCTAAACTGTCTTGCACCCAGGGTCCCGCACATTACTGTTCTGCTCAATAACAGTCATAATCAGCAAAGCCTCGATGAAGCCTATGATCAACTCATCCAGACGATTGACATAGCTTATCGAACAGCATACAATACCAAAGCTTATAAGAACAACCCTAGAACACACTAGTGGACCCAAGACCTACAAAAAGAACGAAGTCGTCTAAGAGCTCTACGGAGGCGTGTGCTGGTCAAAGAACAAGCTCTTAGAAACGTACGTATGCAGGACTTTAGGAGGGCGCGTGCCATATATAAAAAACACAACTACCAAGCGAAGCTCTCCTCATGGAGAAATTTCTATACCGAAACTACCCATTCTTATGGTCAAGCATACAAAATAGCTATGAATAAAGTGTTCAGGCCTACCTCACTTCCACGGAGTATCCGTCCCACTGCCAATTCAAGAGCAGAGGTAGCAAATTTCTCCTTGACAGCATCTTTCCTGACGTCAATCCTGATGAAGACCTGAAAAAACATCGTTCCCTACTCCTTAATTTTGAGAATTACTCTACATTTGTATGCAAGACACTGAACCTCCTCCACGCAGAGCAGAAGTAGACCACATCATAAAAGCACTCTGTCCTCGTAAAGTACCAGGTCCGGATGGAGAAGATAATTAAGTGATTAAAGTAATCTTCCAAAATCTCCCAGTCTTAATCTTGACTTTTCTGACTGCATGCTGGCGTCTCCATTATTTTCTCGCTGGTACTAAGACGGCTGAACTGGCTCTTTTTCTGAGACCAGGAAAAGACTCTTTCCTTCCATCATCATATAGACCGGTTTGTCTCCTGCCAGCTAATCTAGTAAATTACTAGAGCGAGTTGTACTCGGCAGACTCGTGTACTTCATTGAACGATCTGAAAGCATTCATCAGAATCAATTCGGTTTCAAACCAGGTATGTCCACGGAGCACTCATAGAGTCAGCTGTCGGATATAATACTCACTAACAGAATGGAAGATAGGCACACAGCATTCATATCCCTTGATGTTCAAGGAGCATTCGACTCGCTGTGGTGGCCCGACATCATGAACAGTCTGGACGCCCTCAAATGCTCTGCTTCCATAATACACCTGATTCGCAGCTATCTTGACAAAAGACAAGTTTTAATGACATTATGCAGGGAATTGGTAAGGAACGATCATAAGAATGGATGTCCACAAGGTTCCTATCTTGGACCCGTCCTTTGGAATATAGTTGCTGACTCAGTTTTTTCAGTCTTTAGAAACAAAGAAGAAGTTAGACTTTTAGTATGCGCAGACGACTTTTTACTCATTGTAGCAGGCCAAAGCGACCTCGAAACGCGAACTCAGGATTGCCTTAATATCTTTGCTGACTGGGCGAGAGAGCATAAACTTAAACTCTCGGCGCCTAAAACACAAACACTCATAACTCTTCACTAAAATTAAGAATCAACAGACGGACTAATTCCATGCGATCAACAACCTCGCTAAGATGGGGTATCCCATGTCACTTGCTTAGAATTGTTGTAAATTAATCAGGCATTTGAGAAGAAGAAAATGTTATTTTGAACTTAACTTCTGGTAACCCTAGAAATGCCAAGGTGCGCGCGCATCAACCATACCAACTACATCAGCCATTCCAACTACGTCAATTACACCCAATTAATACATCCCATGATACAGTTAATCCTTACTTTCTTTTAAGCTTTCGTAGGTGCTTGTATGCAAACATTAATGTATCTGTCGCTTTATATTATTTAGTTATAGCTGAATAAATATGATTTGTGCTTAAGTATGCATCCTATCATTAATGGATACATCCCTCACACCAATGAAGTTTCGGAGATTTAACTGCTGCTGCTGGGTGCACAAAAGGTAAGCTAAATTTTGCTATCTTTATTCTTCATAGATTATGAGACTGAATGTTGTAAATCCCGAAACTAAAATTTAACCTGTGCATATAATATATAAACTTTTTGAAACTGCTAAATAAGAATTAATAATGGCACAGTCAAGTCTTAAAGATTGTATGCAAATAACGAAACTGAATTCCGAAAATTATGCTACTTGGAAATTCAAGATTCAAATGCTTTTAATGCGTGATGGGTTAGATGATCTTCTTTATTCTCTCCCACCTTCTAAACCTGATGATGAATTTTTAAAGAGGGATAAACAAGCACGAGCTATAATAAATCTATGCATTGACGACTCTCAGATTATTCATGTTAGAGATGAAACGACTACTGCCGGTACATGGCAGAAATTAAAGTCAATTCATGAGCGCTCCAATTTGAGCAGCATATTATATCTTCTGAGGAAATTATATTCTATAAAAATGGCTGAACATGGTGATATGATCACACACATCACTCATATGATGGACTTAGTCGAAAGACTCAAAGCTATTGGTGAGAACATTCCGGATCAGCATGTAGCCGCACTTATGTTAGTTTCAATTCCGGAATCATACAATAATCTTATAACTGCCATTGAAGCTAGAGAGGAAACTCTTATAACTACAGATCTTGTAAAAACGAAACTCACTGACGAATATAACAGAAGACTAGAACAACAAGCAGATCGAAGCTCTAATTCTTCAACGGCGTTTAAATCTGCAATAAATGCTAGAAATTATGATAATAGTAGACAAAAGAAATTCTGTACCTTTTGTAAACGCAGTGGTCATACTCGTGAGCGTTGTTTTAAATTGCAGAACAAAAGTAATAATTCTTGTCCTGACAACTCGAAATCAGAAACTCGCGTGGCCAAACATGTCGGAAAATCGACCCGACATTGTATGAGCGCAGACACTTTCGAAGAGAGACGCAGTGAATCCGACACTCACAGGCATGTTTCAAAGCCAGTCCAAAGTACTGTTTATGAAAAGGGTTTAATAATTACTCCGCGGTATTGCTCAGAACAAAATATAAATAAGAAAATTTTATACATGGATTCCGGCGCTAGCAGTCATCTAGTAGGAGATGAAAGTTTATTTACTGAACTGATATATGAGGATTCTCGAGCGAAAATCATTTTAGCAGATGGAAAAATTTTATATTCGCAGGGCAGAGGATTTGTTGACCTTAATTTAGAAGAAGAATGTGGATTGCAGAAAATTCGATTGACTAATGTTTATTACGTTCCTGATTTAAAGAGCAACTTGATTTCTGTTAAACAAATTGCTAGTAATGGATATTCTGTTACTTTCGAAAAGGAAAATTGTTACGTAAAAAAGGATAGCCAATTAATTATGCGCGCATATTCTGACGATAACAGTTTATATAAAATTGTTTTAATCACAAAACCAGAAAGCGCTAATTTTGCAGTTGAATGTAAAAATAAAAACTGTATACAAATATGGCATTCAAGGTTAGGTCATCGAAGTTATGACGCAATCAAACAATTAATAAGAGAAAATCTTGCAGAAGGGATAAAATTAGATAATTGCACTCATAATGATAGCTGTTCAGAATGCATAAAGAATAAAATGCAACAAATTCCTTATCCAAAAGCTGCTAGTGTTCGAGCAAGAAAACCACTGGAACTTATACATAGTGACATTTGCGGGCCTATGCCTACTCCAAGTATTGATGGAAAACTTTATTTCGTAACCTTTATTGATGACTTTACTAGATACACTGCCATCTACTTGCTTGCTAAAAAGAATGAAGTTTTTAGTAAATTAAAGGATTTTGTCGGTATAACAAGAAATAAATTTGGAAGAACTATGCAGACACTTCGAACCGATAACGGCGGTGAATATACCAGTGAGAAAATGGAGGAATTTCTATCGAGTAATGGCATCAAACATCAACTAACTGTTCCTTTTTCGCCTCCTCAGAACGGTGTGAGTGAAAGGAAAACAGAAGCCTAATTGAGATGACCAGGTGCCTACTGTCCCAAAGACGACTTCCAAACAAATTCTGGGGTGAAGCTGTAAATACAGCAAATTACATCCAGAACCGTCTTCCAACCAGAGCTTGTGACAAGACTCCTTATGAATTATGGAGCGGAAGAAAACCTAATTTAGCTCATATGAAACAATTTGGTTGCACAGCCTATGCATATGTACATAAGGAAAATCGTAAAAAATTAGACCAGAAAGCGATTGAAGGAATTTTTGTCGGTTACGATCAACGATCAAAGGGTTACAGAATCTACACAGGTGAAAATCGAATAATAATCAGTAGAAGCGTCAAATTTGTCGAAGAATTATCAGAGAATGAAAATATTGAAATTTCTCTCCATCCAAAGGCTGAAGATGTTGAAAACGATGAAGAAACTGCAGAAAAACACAAAGTTGTATCCGAAGTTGAGCCAAGACGATCAGAAAGGAAAACGAAAGGGAAACCACCAGAACGTCTAGGATACTTAACAAACACAATAAAAACCATACCAGAGAATTTTAAAGACTTGGATAAATTGAATTCTGAAGAAAAGGAAAAGTGGTTACTCGCAGTTGACGAAGAAATCAATTCCTTATCCCGAAATAAAACTTGGGAACTGGTTGAGCTTCCTGTAGGAAAGAAACCTATTGGCTGTAGATGGATTTTCAATCTGAAAGAAAACGAAGATGGAACAGTCATTCGTTACAAGGCGCGACTAGTTGCAAAAGGTTATAGTCAAAAATTCGGAACTGACTACGATCATACCTTTGCACCAGTAGTTCGACATACAACTATCAGAACTTTCCTTGCTGTCGCAGCATATGATAAAATGCACGTGAGAAATGTAGACGTCACTACAGCATTTCTACACGGAAATTTAAAAGAAGAAATATTCATGGAACAACCAGAAGGTACAATTCAACCGGGACAAGAAGGAAAAGTTTACAAATTGAAAAAAGCTCTTTATGGATTAAAACAAGCTGCTAAAGCATGGAATAAAATAGTCGAAGAAGTATTAAAGAACAGTAACTTTTCGCAGAGTACAGCAGACCTATGCTTATTTCTAAAGAAAGATGGAAATGACACGATAATGATAATTGTCTACGTCGACGATATCCTTATATCATGCAAAAACGAAGAAAAATTAAAAGGCTAATCAAATATCTCAACGAATTTTTCGAAGTAAAAGACTTAGGAGAAGTCAGAAACTACTTAGGAATCAACATCAAAAGAGATGAAAACAAGTTCCTATTGAGCCAAAAATCAAAAATAGAAAAATTGAAGATGATGTTTTGTCCAGATAGCCACAAACCATCTTACACACCAATGGATACTTCTTATCCAAAGGAAGAGGACGTCTCTCCATCAGTGGACAATACGAAGTATAGGCAAGCCATCGGATCCTTATTATACATCGCCACTGTAACCATACCAGACATTACTCTAGCAGTGAATCTGTTAAGCAGGAAAAATGAGTCTCCAAAGGAGAAGGACTGGACAGCAGTTCTAAAAGTGATTGAATACCTGAACTCTACAAAGGACATTTGCCTGAAAATTGACTCTGATAGCCCACCATCACTTTCCTGTTATACTGATGCTGACTATGCATCTGACTTAACCACGAGACGATCAAAGGGTGGAAATTTATTTTTTCTGGGAAACAGCCCAATATTTTGGTCCACAAAGAGACAAAATTGTGTTTCCTTATCATCTACCGAATCCGAGCTTATTTCTGCAGCTACTGCTGCTCAAGAGCTCAAATGGATATTAGATCTCCTTAAAGATTTTGATCTACCTCAAAAATTACCCATTAAGATATATGAAGACAATACGTCCACAATAGCTCTGATAAAACAGGGAAAAATGAATACCAGGTTAAAGCATATTAATGTTAAATATTTCTTTTTAAGAGAAATGGAAGAAAATAAAACAATCGAGATAACATACTGCAATACAAATTCCATGATTGCAGATATTTTCACTAAGCCATTGCCCAAACCAAAATTTCTGAAATTAAGAAATGAGCTAAATCTGATTTGTAACATTTCCCAAATGCATGATTAAAGGGGGGATTGTTGTAAATTAATCAGGCATTTGAGAAGAAGAAAATGTTATTTTGAACTTAACTTCTGGTAACCCTACAAATGCCAAGGTGCGCGCGCATCAACCATACCAACTACATCAACCATTCCAACTACGTCAATCACACCCAATTAATACATCCCATGATACAGTTAATCCTTACTTCTTTTTAAGCTTTCGTATGTGCTTGTATGCAAACATTAATGTATCTGTCG
Source organism: Stegodyphus mimosarum (assembly GCA_000611955.2). NCBI lineage: Eukaryota > Metazoa > Arthropoda > Arachnida > Araneae > Eresidae > Stegodyphus > Stegodyphus mimosarum. Next base: position 1,494,414 of record KK116152.1, read on the forward strand.
CTTTATATTATTTAGTTATAGCTGAGTAAATATGATTTGTGCTTAAGTATGCATCCTATCATTAATGGATACATCCCTCACACCAATGAAGTTTCGGAGATTTAACAGCTGCTGCTGGGTGCACAAAAGGTAAGCTAAATTTTGCTATCTTTATTCTTCAAGAATATGGTACAAGACAGTGGTGGGAAGAATTATTCTGTATGTTGCTGCTATTTGGGGGAGTAACATCACTTCACAAATGAGACGTTCACTACTCTCTTTACAGCGACAACAACTTCTTCTCATTTGTAAGGCTTATCGTACCACGTCCCCGACCGCCCTCCAAATTATCGCACGCACGCCGCCTCTAGAAAGCAGGCTACGACGCACCATGAGCCTCTGGGGACAAATTCATATTCATACCGATTATGAGTATCACAAACCGCAAGCTCTCTGCCACCCAGCTGAAAATAACCTTGTTGACTCCATCTACTTTAATAGGACACCGGACGCGGGATTGGCAAATGGTGTTTCACTGATGGCTGTAAAACTCCAGGGGGCATGAGAAGAGGATTCTGTATACTTTCTAATGGACCTTTAAGGTATGAGTAGAAAACGAAGCTGGCTTCTGAAAATTCCGTCTTCCAGGCCGAGCTCATAGCTATCAGAGCAGCTCTTCTCCTTCTGAAGAATAATCCCACAGCGCCCAATATCATCTATACAGACTCAGCTTCAAGCCTCGCTGCGGTAGCTGGAATTCGTTCTCGCAGCCCTATCGTCAGTAGCATTAGAGATAGTCTAACCCAAATGCCTGCTTCCTCACTCCTCTGGGTGCCCACTCATACGGGAATAGAGGGCAGTGACAGAGAAGATATTATTGCAAAGGAAGCAGCGGACTCATCCACTTTACAAGAAGTCCAGTCTCAGGCCAGTCTCGAATCTAAAGAGCTGGACATTCCAACAGCTCCTAAGAATATGGCAAGAACGCTGGGGTCAAGCCTACACAGGGAGATGAGTTTATAATCTCATTCCCAAGGTTAAGACAACAATCCAGACCAACAGTAATTATATGACGTTTTTCTTCACTGGTCATGGGCCCTTCCCTTCATAGCTCTGCCGCTTTGGCTTAAGAGAGGATGGCAACTGTGAATGTGGGGAGGACGGTCTTCCAGACCATTTTGTGTTCTCTTGCCCTCACACAGCGCTTAACAGCCTCAAGCAACCAGGAGCCACATTCTGGACAAACTGGTTCCAGAATCTACAAAAGAACAGAGTTGCCAAGCGGAAACTGAAAACAGTAATTGACTACTGTATTAGCAATTATTCTTCTGACGCTCGACGATAGTAGCCATAAAGTACAAACTTGCGTCGTATATAACACACATTAGGTTTTAGCAACGTGATTTCTTAGCATAGTCTCTTAGAATTAGACATCGCACCTTCAGTATGTCATTAACTATTCTTGAACTGACACATTTATTAACCTGAAAACAGATTACTTGCTCTGCAAAGCGCAGCAGTATGTACGTTAGAACTATATACGCTAGTTCAGTATGTTAGCAATGGAATACGTCAGTCCAGTATGTAATTTTCTATTTATACAGAGCCAGGCTTTTATGCACAAATTTTGTACTATTTCAGAACGCTGTAGTGTTCAGAATGCTGTACTATTTCAGAATGCTGTAGTATCGTAGTAGATATAAATGTTAATATCTTTTTTTTATAGTACCTAACCTTTACTAGGATAATATTCTTCATGTAAGCTTTACTATCATGATAATATAAATATATATATATATATATATATATATGCATGAAAGTATGCATAGTTTTATTTATTTTGGAATATATAGGTATATATGGGTGTATATTTCTGTGTTTGTGTTGGTTTTTATATGTATCTATATTTTGATTATACCGTTCTTCAAATTCCTTGCATGCACATGTATATTTCTTTTTTGCATGTAATAAATGTCGTCTGCTCTGCCGGGGCGGCCCAGGGTTGCAGCCTGACAGCTAGTGGTTAACTCCCGCTGGGTTGGTAACCAATTCTGCATGAATATAACAAGTATATCTGGGTAGGAAGCCAATTCAGAAGTTTACCTCCCCTAGCCACTATACCCCTAACCACTATACCGTTCTCCCTGCGCATGCTTGCGCCATGTTGGTTGGTGTGTAATTTGGGCTCTCGAATTTGTGCTGATAAAGTGGTAAATAAGATACTATTTAATGTGAAAGTGCATATTCATGAATATTTAGGAGTTCCGATAGGTGTTTCAACAGTTGGAAGCAGATTAAAACTTGCATTTTCATAGAAACATTATGTTTAAAGTTCAAGAGAGATGATCGGCTAATTTGCATATGATAAGTACGATTTTTGCTTATATCTATTTACATATAATTGGTAGTTTAATATTGATGTTATTTTATGTTTCCTTACTGTATTATTAGCCTATATGCCAAATTTTATTGCAATATCTTTAATACAAATGGAGATATTAGTGTTTCAAGATTTGAATAGGCGTTAGGCTTAATAAGGCGGCCGTTTGTTGATACTTGAAAATCAAGAGCACCATATGATCACGTTTTTCCGCCCGCCGTTCGACTTGGCTGAATATGCGTAGTTCTTCTTCTTGTGTGTGAAATTTTTGGATTTTATTGAAATACTGTGGTTTTTAAGTATATTTTGAAGAATTCTTTGTGAATTAACTATTTTTAGAAGATATTTGTGTTTTACATTTGGAGATATTTTAAATCTTATTAGAGTGTTTTATTTATTATTTCTAATGTTCTAAATCTTTGTGTTGTCCCAGTCTGCGTGCTTGAATATGGCCGATGGTAAAGAATCTATGTTCGCGGATAGAGATACTTTGGAGTTTGGGGAAGATGTTTTTTCTGTGATTGATAGTTTAAATAAAGTTGTTGAAGAACTAAAGGAAAAGAGAGTATCAAAGGCTCTTGTTGAGACACTTCATCATGGTCTTGCTTTTATTACTAATTGGGCGACTAGGCATCAAATATTAGAAGAGGAAGTTGAAAAAATTAAGAGGCATGATGTAAAATTAGAAAATATGGCTGATGATATAGCCGAAATTAAAGATCATATTAGGGGATGTTGTGGTTTAGAAAAGGAAGGAAACAAAAAACTAATTAAAACTAAAGAGAAAAAGATTGATAGAAAGATGGAATTCCATCTTACTGGAAATAGTGAAATGGTTATTAAGCCTATAAATGGTGAAATAGACGTCTATGCAGAAATTAAGAGAAATTTAAGCTCACCATGTTTGGGAATTAAGATCGTCAATTCTTATAATCGGAAAAATGGGGATATGGTTGTATAGTTAGGAAATAGAGAGGAATGCAAAAAATTAGAAAAAGCGATTATTGAAAATGATAAATTAAGAGATATTGTTAAACCTAGACGTAAGAAGTTTATCAACCCAAAAGTGATTATTTATATCATCGCAGACGCGACCATATCAAACAGCAATAAATCAGTCGACTTTCCCTTTCTGAAGCCATATTGTCTTTTACTGATATAGTTGTCTTATTGCAAAACGAAACATAATATATTTGTTATAAGTTTATCGAGCACCTTGGCATGTACTTTCAAAAGACATATT
>KK116153.1:14167-54540 GCA_000611955.2 Stegodyphus mimosarum
CCATTCTGTCAAAACTATATGAAATTCCCTGCTGGTTGAGAACTCTTGCACCAGACCTTGCTGTCTTGTATTCTCATCTCCTCAAGTCATTATGGTCTCATCACTGTAGCAACAGGAGTCTTGGCTTTGTATGACATAGGACCTGAAGTTTCTATAACTATAACTGGTATCCATATTTAATCTCTGCCATAACTGTGAACATAAACAGGATCCAATTAGGTTAAAAAAATCTATATTTATGCTTTTCAGATTCCTTATTAGTAGAGGATTTTTGCTTGGATTGCAAATCACTGATAAGATGAATATGCATTCTATTCAAATATGTCTTTGATGCATGCATAGTTCTTATTTCTTATTTCTGGATTATGATGGTGTTATATGCTGTCTTAATAAGAAATTAGAATCTTTTTTTTTTTTCCTAATCACCTGCCACAGTACATTTTAAAGAGTTGTTTGTAATCTGTACTATTCTCACAGCCTGGCCATTTCCAGATAGATTATATGGCACTCTTAAAAACGTGTCTAACTGTATTTCCTTTGAGGAAAGAGTTCTTGGAAGTTTATGTGTAGTTTCTTGTCATGAATTACAACCTTAAATTGTAATTGCAATGCTAGCATGCATTTTTGGGCACCATATGTAAGAATGTGTGAATGTTTTCATATGTTCAATAATCTGGATAAGCTAAATGGCCTTATTGTGCATAATTTTTTTCGATAGAAGTTATGAATTCCAGGTGCAAAAACAACTGGATCATCTGAAAGTTTGTGACTTAGCTCATAACTTAATCAATATGATGAAGCATCACACATCAGAATTATAGGTAATTTTTCATCAAAAGGCATTAATGCACTTTCTGAAAATCAATAATTTTTCTGAGCTGTATATGCTTTTTCATGCTTGAAAGTCTATTTCCATTTACCTCAGTCTATGTAAAGGCTCAGCAACTATTGCTTTGCTAGGAAGAAAATTATGAGAGAAATTTAGTAAGCCTTAAAAAAGCTTTCAATTATTGCTTAGCTGTGAGCACTGGAACAGACTGCATGCTTTGATTTTGTATTTAGATGGGTGAATGTCATCCAAATTAATTCTATAGCCAGGAATTCTGCTTTTTTTACATTGACATTTTTCTTTATTCATATGGAGAGCTTTTCCTCTAAGGTGCTTCAGAACTCATCGTAGCTTATCAGCAAGTTCTTTCAGAGGCATAGCCTTTGTAAGAATGTCATCAAAATATAGAATCGTGCCTGCTGATAGTAATAACTGGTTAACCCCTTCTGTTCGTTTGTCACCAATCGTCCACCCTCGCTGATTCTTTACATTAAGAATGGACAAAAGTCACAAGCTAATTATCAGCAGTACTTCAATAGAATTAGTAACGTCGTGCTTTGCATGATAATTCAGCATTAATTCATTATTGGTGGTAAAATAATGCCTTCTAACTTGCCAAGCATGTCATAAGTAAGGTTTTGAAATACTCTAGGAACAACTTTAATTCTCTATTTGGCATGACCACCTTTATCCTTTCATAAGATTTTTAGTCGCTTGGTATATAGTAGCTTATAATTTATCCCTCTGAATGGGTTCCCTGACAAAAGCCCAGTGGATGAAAGTGAACATGACAAAAGCCCACAAAAAAAGACCCCACTGTGATAATTGCCCATGTGACAAATACCCACACCAGTGAAAGTACACATTGATAAAAGCTCACCCAGATAAAAGCACACATTGATAAAAGCCCATACTGATCAAAGCCCACATAATCAAAAGGACATATGGTTTTTATTACTATAAAATGTATTTATAATTTTTATTATAGCAAATGGAGTATTCAGATCTGAATGTTAATGTCTAAAAAATATACCTGTTTGTAAATTTTATCGCTACTTTATTTATTAATTTTATTAAATAGAAAACAAACTTTCTGCTGTGATTGATTAGCCATAACGTTTTGATGATAAATCTGAAAATGCATTTTATTATTTATTTATTTATTTAACTTTGGTATGTATATGTGAAAATGAAAAATATCATTGTGAAGTTCCTCACATGCTATTTTTAAGGTAATATGTCTGAGATTAAGTATAGTTATGTTTCATTATTAAAACTATTAACATTTTAATTGAAAAACACTTGAATTTTATTTTCTTCCTTTTTAGTTTTTAACATAGTTAAAACAGTTTTATTTAATTTAGCACAATGAAAACTTGGTTAAGAGATATTTTGTTCTTTACTTTAGACCGAGCTTATTATCAAACTTTAAACATATTTCAGATTGAAAGCTTTATTGAATGTAATAATTACAATTTGGCAATTTTAAATTAAAACTGTGAGCTGACACACTATCAGAAAATGAGTTCCAAGTGTAACACCTCAATCCTTCAACTACAGCAGTTTAGAATATAAGTGTTTTTAATTTTCATTTTATTTATTTTTTGGAGGGGGATGGAATAATTTTTAAAATTCAAGATAGGCACACATCTCTATAAATTTATGTACATTCACCTCAAACTATAAAGTTTTGTAATTACATAAATAATTGGTACTTGTAAAAACCTGTCAACCATTTTTGCCTATTAAAGAAAGCACGGCAAACTACACGATTTTTCGCCAAGAATGGAAACGTCTTCTTCAAACATGCTGGGTATAACTTCAAACATGCTGGGTATAATCATGGTATAACCTTGATTACACATGTTAGTTATTATTCTTGACTCCTTTTTTACCCTCTATCATGCATTTTCAAAAAAAAAAAAAAAAACGCTGCCAAGCAATGCTCTTTTCAGACACCGAACATCCCGCCCGGCGTTGAAATATTAGTTTCAATACAATAAGTAAAATTTCAAGAAAATAATAAATGTTCATACAATACAAATTATATAATGTAAATTAATGCACAAATTATAATACATGTAATTACAATGTGAAAAAAAAAAAAAAAATAAAAGATAATATAATAAATTTGAAAAAAAAATAAAAATAGAACGTTTTTTTTTGTATTTAGTAAATGTTTTTTTTTTTTTTTTTGGTTTGGTGCTGTCTCTTGTGGTTGACGGGATTTTCCGCTAGTACCGAATAATTTATAGCATCATCAAATTCAAATTTTGTCTTTTTCTAAGTATACATATTATATAAATTCATCATTCATTAATAGCTGCTCTCGAACGTTCATAAAATCTATCATGCGGCTCCCGTCGTCTTGAAGTTTGGCCATCTCTGCTATATACACTGGTTATCATAAATTAAATAAAAATCACAAAAATAGCGATAACTTCCTCAAAAATAAGCCAAACCGTGTCAAATTTGAATATCCAAGGTAGAGTAGCTGAGTGAAACTGCAATATGCAAATTAGTGGTGCTACACTCGGAATACATCATCTGCGAGGAGCATAAAAGTCCATGTTTGAGAGCAAGCCCACATATTTCACTGTGATAGTGACATCAGAAATCTGACATAGCTAGTTCATAACAATGACCTCCATTTTATTCATTTGCCTGCAGAACTATTATGGAGAGTCATTGGGAGACTAGAGGCAGGACAAAGTCAAACAGAAGTGGCTAGATGGCTAAATGTGAGTCCTTCTGTGGCTGATAGACTTTGGAGGCAATTTCAAACCACAGATTCGCCATCTAGGAGGTTCAGCCAAAGACGGCCAACTGCTATGACAAGCACCAATGACCACTATTTGACATTATATGCACACAAGTTCACGACAACATGTCCACCGGATGCCTGATCAATGGAGGGCTGTTCTCTTTACACATAAGTCCAGGTTTAGTCTAGAAAACGATAGTAGGCGTTATTTGATGTGGAGAGAACCTGGAACCCATTATCATCCGTCCAACATCTGTGAAAGAGATGCATACGGAAGAGACAGTGTCTGTGTTTGGGGTGGCATTCCTCTAGGTGGACGCACAGACCTCCATGTTTTTCCAAGGGGAACTGTGAATGCTCAAGTTTATAGAGAAGCCATCCTTGATGCTTATGTGCACCCATATGTCGGGGCAATAGGTGATGCTTTCCTGTTCCAGGACGACAACGCAAGACCACAATTATGCGCATGGAGTGGCCAGCTCAGTCCCCGGACTTGAATTCTATCAAGCACATCTGGGATGCTTTAGGGAGACGTCTACCTGCTCTCAATCCACTCCCTCAGACCCTTGCCGCGCTTGCAACTGCTTTGCAAGAACAATGGATCTCGCTTCCTATGGAACTGATAGACTGCATAATTGAAAGCATCACATATGGCTGTATATGCTGTATTGCTTCTGGAGGTAATCATATTCTATACTGAAGGTACTTTTCCTATAACAAACTGACACCTTCGATTTGTTCATTTTATGCATGTACTAATTTCTATACTACCTAATTGTCTGGTAATTTCTTTTTATGTTATTTGATACCTTACTATGTGTTTTTCATTGCGGATAAGTTTCGTAAAAATCTACGTGTAACTTTTTCAGTAATTGTGATTTTTCCTTAATTTATGATAACCAGTGTACTCATAGTTTAATCAAGATATGTGCCAAATACAGAAAGTTAGTCAATATGCATCAGTGATAGAAACTATGTAAAATGCTTTAAATTTCCAGTTTCTTTAGGGAATTGCTTCGATAATGGTGAAAAATCAATCTTTCATTCTTTACAGACATAGTCAAAGGAATTTGTGAGAATTTTTTTCCCTTGTGTTCCAATTTTTCGCATATAAATTATTCGCAACTTATTTGAGTACTCTGTTTATATTTAGTTTTCAAGTATTCTAAGTTTATTCCAGATTAAACTATTAAATGTTAAAATATGTCATTATGACATATGCGAACAAATAAAATTATCTCATTACTGTTACAGATCGTGAATGTGAAACTTCCTTTAAAAAGGTGGCAAAACACATGACTGTTTTAGGTTTAGTTTAGTTTAGTTGATTATGGGAAAGCAAGAAGTTGTTACCTGATTAATGGAAGGTTGTCCTTGTGGAGAACTTTCCAGGGAAAATTGGCTGGTATTGACGTTACACATAAGGGAAACCACGAAAGCATCCATGCAGTCAGCCTGTTTCTCTAGAATTACAGTGTGAGTCGAACTACCAGTGTTCTGTGATATTAGCACTCGACCATTGGCTATCCCATATCTGTTTAGGAAAATGTGACCTTGCATGCTGTGTTAGAATTTTAAATCTATGTAGCATGCATATCATTTAGCCGATGCAGTGTAACAGCAAATTATTAAATTCTCAATGACTTGGTTCTTGTCTCATTGACTTCTTCTTCTATGAAACTGGGCTTCTGGATAAGACCACAGAATTTGATCCTTTGATCTGGTTTCGAATCATGGCGTACAGCTTGGCTCCATAGGCCTTCTAATGGCTGACTGGATAAGACCACAGAATCTGATCCTTCGGTCTTGATCAAAATCATGACGTACAGCCTGGCTACATAGGAATTTTTTGTGGATTTCTCCATGTAAACTACAACTGCGAGCCAGGTTTCCTTTCAGAATCTTCTACGAAAGCATTCCAATTCTTAGATAACTGTAGTGTGTTTCATCATTTTCAATTAAAACAAACGAGCTTCTTAGGGAGTGCGACATAGAAGTATGTATTAATAACTTATTTTTTCAAAATATTTTTTGTTATTAAAAATCTATTTAACAATTATTATATTGTTTATATGGTCTAGAAAATTATAAATATTTTTTTAGTTTATTGTTATCTCTTCTGTGTATTATAAAAATTCAAGTATACAGAATTTTACACAAAAATAAATTCTTTCCGTAGTAACAAATATAGCGTTTTCAGTCGAAGTTATTCAAGATAAATACAATCTTTTTTTTTTTTTCAGCAGCAGTATGTTTTGGGTTATTTTACTAAGGTAAAGCATACTAGGGATATGTGCCTAAAAGGAGGGAGGACTTTTTAAGGGAATCTGCTAGTGCACATGTTACACATGGGGAAAACTACGAAAACGCCTATGCAGCCAGCCCATTCGCCTGAAATCGAATCCATGTCAGAATTGCCAGTGTTTGTGACTTTACCACTCGACCAAAAGTTAACAGCATGTCTATTACCCATACAATAATATATTAAAGAGACAGATTAAAGGATGCATGTTGGCTGTAAACTGATCATCGCCTTTCTAATCCAAAAAAATTTCAAATCATATCTAGCTGCTGTATGAATCATTTCTTGGACATACACTAAGGTATGAAATTTAACTTTATGTTAGTTCTGCAGCAAGAAATTTCAAAGCAGAAAGTATTCTCCCACTGCAAAACAGATGTATAAATATAATAAGTTTCAGAAACTGTACTCACTATGATTTAGGGCTTTAAAATTTTAATATTTATGACAAAGATTTCAAGAGGCATCTCGGCATTGAAATAATGGAATACTAATCCTGAATTCCATACTATCCATATGTTTAAGTCAAAATATTTAACAATTAGCTAATAATAATAACTTAGCAACAACTGAAAAACATTTACTTGATTTGCTCACCTCTTAACTCTCTTTTACGTTGACTCTCTAACTAGAGCATTATGAACTAGCACATTGAAAATGATCACATTCCTTTTACTGAGCTGGATACAATACTGTTTTGCATCTTTTTTTGTTAAATAGATCTCTCTCTTTAGTATGTTATTGTATGGGTAATAGACATGCTGTTACTTTCGGTCAAGTGGTAAAGTCACAAACACTGGCAATTCGACCTGGTTTGAATTCAATCAGAGGCAAACGAACTGGCTGCATGGTTGGCCTTTCATTGTTTCCTATGTGTAATATGCTAGTTTCCCTCAAAATATCCTCCACAAAGGCATCCCTCCTTTTAGATAAATAGTCCTCGTAACTTTGCTGTATTTAAATAACCGAACCAACTATGACTGTGATCCTGCTGACGGCATTGTTAAGTTTACCTGTTTCATTGCTGTAAGCACCTAATGGATTCTACATATTAATATTATCAATGACTTCCTCTCAGGAAGTTATCCAAAAATATATTGGCCCACCAGCGGCCAAGTGGTAAAGTTGCTGAACACTCGTAGTTTGAGGTTAGAATCCCTTGAACGGGCTGGCTGCATGGCCGTTTTCGTGGATTTTCTCATGTGTCATGTGTATACAAGCCAGTTTTACATAGAAAGTCCTCTATGAAGGCATTCCTCCCCTTAGGCAGGTAGCCCTCGAGGCTTTGCCATAATCACATAAAGCCAAATTAAAAATATATTAACAATATAGATTGTTTTCTTTTTGAATACCGAGTAAAACACCTTTGTTATGCAATTTACTCTATATCAAAAACTCCCATTCATCAGTTCAACTTGGAGATGGAAATTGAAAGAAATATGATTATTTCCTAAAACTTAGATTTGAGCTTGGTTTAGTATGGGAGATAAAAGATAACAGGATGTAGAGACAACGAAATCTTGATTAATTACATAGGAATAAACTGGCGGTTCTAGATTCATTAATCATTCACATAATGCTATTTGTAATTACTTAGCTTACAGTGGATCACTTGGTTAAAAAAAAAAAAAAGGTTAATGCATTCACAAGTACCAGGCATGGCAATTTGTATGCTGTCCAAGCATAAAGATAACTAAATGTATTTTACAAACTGAGTTGTAATCAAGCTGCACTATCTAGGAAGCCTGTAATTAAGTGTGAGATAGAATATAGCTTGAAATTAAGTTATATTCTCTCTAAAAACAAGAAATATTACTTTTGTTCATCTATTAAAAATACCCATTAATTACATGTGTGTTTTCGAAAATATCCCTAAGTGCAACATAAATACAATCCTTCGGGAAGATACTTTTCCAGTGAGGCAGATAAAGTTTTGTTATAGTCAATTAAATTAACCGGAAACTCTGAAATTACAAAGCCGATTTTATGAGAAAACAAAAGGAGGACTGTACATTAATAACTAGCAAGTTGTTCATCAGCGGAAAATGCTGGCAGTCTTGGATAAAATGAAAACCAGAACATTATATGTACAAACTCTTCAATAAAGCATCTACACTTATTACAAGTTAAGAATAAGAGAATGTTTTATATTTTGTGAGTTTATTTGTGAAACTATCTGAGAAATAACTGCATTTTATTTCGTGAGATTAGATAATGTTTTCAGCTTCCATTGTTTATCAAAAATTAAATATTAAAATAATAAATATGTTATTTATTAAATACTTTAAATATTTACCTGCGATGACTGTACTGAATGATCAAAGCCATCCGCTATTGTGAACCATTTTAAACTTTCCTTTAGAAATACAGAAGGTTACAAGTACAGATTTTTTACACATCTGCAGCTATACTTTTTTAATCACTGTCATTAAACATAAATGTAAAGTCGATCAATATTTATTACTGTACATAACATGTCTAAACCAATTTCTCTTAAGTCATTTGTTCTTTGGTTGAAGTTGCTGTGTATATTCCTTTAATTTATACTATGGAAATTAAAAACACAGCGATAATCTGCATATGTCTAAATAAAATTATGGTAAAATCTTGAAACTTGAAAGCCATCTGTAATACAAGAGATTAAATTTAAAAAGTTGTGTTTTTTCTAAAATAATGATAGCTTGCAAAATCTTTTCCATCATATGTAACGATTTTCTATTGCGGGGCAAGCCTTTTTTTACTACTCTGACCTATAAATCTTGGCCCCCGATTTTATCATCATTTCTTTCTGAGTAAAGATGTAGTACTTTGATAAAGAAATTAAACTAAGATTAGATTTTATTATTTTGGTAATTCTGAATATTTATAAAATTGCACTAATCCAAGTTTTATTAAAAATCATCTAATGATTCAAAAAGGTTCTTCAGACTGCTTATGAAATTATTCAAAACAAAACTGTATTTGACATGTTAATCAAATTAAAGCATCGTTGTAACTACAGAACATTCAGTCTAAGACCGATACTGTTTTAGAGGGAAATTCTATGCATTTAAAATAAAAAATAACACAGATCATTTTCTTTATTATGTGTCAATTGCCAGCAATAACTGCATCATTCGCCAAGAATGTATATCCCAGAACAGTAAAATAAACAAACATAAAAAACTTTTGTGCTTCTTTTGTATTCCATTTTATTTATGTATTTTATTTTTTTTAATTCAAATTTGTAATTCTTAGAAAAGTTGCAAGTTATATTTCAAAACCTAGATCTTATGCTGTAGATTATTTAATAATTTACATAACAAAATACAGAAATTTTAACTCAACTCTTCGTTGTTGTTTGCATTTACAAAACGTTGAACAAAGTATTATATATTATGTAAAGCGTAAGTATGCAAGAAAATCAAATTCATTAAATTTTTTAATGAAAATCGGATTTAAATCAATATACATTAAAAGCATTGGGATATTTTAAATGCATTAGAACAGAGCTTCAGCAAACCGGTATAAGCAATGAATATTGTTCCAAAAACGATAAATAATTCACCATTATTATATTTACTATTAAATTAGTTTGTGTTTTCCAAACCGTTTCAAGAATACGCTTTTTATAACTCATTAAAATAGGCTGTTGATTTTCTAATTTTTATCGGACTTTGTGCTTAAGTAATGTTATTCTTTTTATGTAATTGTATGTAGTTCACGTTAATTGAATGCAGTACTATTTGTTTTATGCGAATTATTAAAAGTTTTAACTTTTCGGTTTTACGTTTATATATATATATATATATAAAATCACATGTATATTTATTTAAATGATGTAAATGTTTTGAAATGATATCTTTTAATTGAATTCACGAGCATTTTCCATATTTCTGAATATTTAGTTTAAAATCTACAGTATATTGTATGAAAAAGTTATCTGTTTAAAAATAGTATTTCAAAAATTTTACATGCTACTTATTTATTTAGAGATGAATGTTGCCGTCAGTTTGTTGTTTGTAAGCCACTGTATGTCCAAGGACTTTCTAGGTGATAAAATACAGTGGTCTAAAATGGAAAAGAGCAACCCTCTTAAACTCCTAGTGAGAGTTGTCATTAAGAGATCTTCAGGGTTCCAGAAATAAGGGCGGCATTGAGTCATCTGCACAGCTGTTTTATGGCACTCGCAGCGCTTTCGAGGTCATTACCATTGACCACCTCAAACCATCAATAATGCTTTCGAACACATTTCCCTTGACCATAACACTTTTGACGTAAGTCTCCTTGACCGCCTAAACCTGGTCATAAGGCTCAGAGGTTTAAGTCTTAGACGAAATTCATTCTACCAATTGAAAAAGAAAATTTTTTTTCACCTTTAGAATGCAATATATGTAAGTTGTTATACATACTAGCTTATCTCAACGAATGCTCAAAATTTTTTTCTCTTTTGAAATCAATGGAAATTTTTTTTATATAAAACTAACCCTATTAAAAAGTAGAATTTTACTTAATTTTATAATTGAATGATAACTTCAAGAATGGAACTAACAAGCATGTTATAAGGTCTAATCGTTATGGCATCATGCAAAGTGTCAATGACATTCTGTAAGATTGCTGGTGACTTCTCAATAGTCAACAGGGCCCACCAGCGGTTGAGCGGTAAAGTTGCGGAACACTGGTAATTCAATCTGAGGTTTGAATCCCATAAATGGCCTGCTGGCATGGGTGTTTTCATGGTTTTCTTCATGTGTAATGTGTATACAAGCTGGTTTCTATTACAAGGTCCTCCACGAAAGCATCCCTCCACTTAGGCTGAGAGTCCTCAAGGCTTTGCCGTAATTACATAAACCAAACCAAATTCATTGGTCAACCTGATGTTCAGTAACAAGAGAACAAGGATGAAGGTGAAACCTTTTATTCAACAGATTTGTTTACAAGAGCACACTTTGCTTAACATTTAGACTACTGCTTGTGGCATTATGTTATGTAGAAGTGAAGAGGCCACTTAATATTTACCCAAAGTAAGCAGGTATTAGTCCCACACTCTGACCAGAAAACCAATAACCTTCTGGTGTCCTGAAGTCACGATGAAATTTTGTTGTGCTTAATATTTAGACTACTGCTTGTGGCACTATGTTATGTAGAAGTGAAGAGGCCACTTAATATTTACCCAAAGTAAGCAGGTATTAGTCCCACACTCTGACCAGAAAACCAATAACCTTCTGGTGTCCTGACGTCACGATGAAATTTTGTTGTGCTTAATATTTAGACTACTGCTTGTGGCACTATGTTACGTAGAAGTGAAGAGGCCACTTAATATTTACCCAAAGTAAGCAGGTATTAGTCCCACACTCTGACCAGAAAACCAATAACCTTCTGGTGTCCTGAAGTCACGATGAAATTTTGACTCCAGCCAATACTGGAAGTTTTGGCTCTGCATCACCAGCATTCCTACCTTTCAGCATTAAATTAGCTCAAGTAAAATGCAATTCATTACATAATATACATGGTGATACATAGTCGTACAGGTGCATGTTTTATGGCATTATCTGTTGTAATGGGTACAGGCATCATGTTTCAGGACATTATATATTGCAGATAGGTAAAGGCATGATGTTCCCACGTTACAAATCATTTTTGCAAACATGGTCTGTTTACGTCAGTATTTACTATCAAAATTAAGTTAGAACTATAAAATTGTGTACAAAGCTTACATCATTCTGCATATTTATGCTAACTGCATAATTAAAGTATTGGTGTATAGTTGTGCTGATACTTTAGCTACTCAATTTTGATAAATGATTTACTAAAGTATCAGCACAACTATACAATAATATTTAAATTGCTGTGTTTATACTTTAACAACTCAATTGTCAAAATACCGAGTTGCTAAAGTATCAGCACAAGTAATAAACTTAACATTTCAAGGTAATAAATTAAATAGTAGAATTCAAGATTAGCCTTAGAGGCTTGCCCAGACAATTAACTTAATGGCACATTTAATGCAATGGCCGCAAATGGCTAAAACCTGACAGCAGAAGTCAACGTAGCCAATGCTTGCATTCCCTTTCAATCTCTAAAGCTTTGCCTTAAATCCTCTTAACTCATTTCCATCCTAAACATGTTTACCTACTAACGCATTTACATTCTGGTGAGGATGTGGAAAGTAGAATTGACAGTACAAGTTGAAATAATACATAACAGGATATTTTCTCCCGCCTTCATGGTGTAACGGTTAGCACACTAGATACGCGTTCGAGAGGTCCAGGTTCGAGTTCCGGTGAGGGTATTGCTCGTTTTTCACGTCTCCAGCATAAAAAAGTCCTAATGACTACAGTGGCACCCGAACTAAAAAAAAACAATGTGGTAGAAGATGATTCTTTCCCACCAGGATTTGGCAATTGGGTCCCCTAATCCCCAGTCGCCCTGATAGCGGGGGAATATATAAGATTTTTTCTCCCTCCTTCCAACATGCTTTTGTGGTGTAGCAGTCAGCACACTAGGTGCATATTGGAGAGGTCCAGTTTCGAGTCCCGGCAAGGACATTGCTTATTTTTCATGTCTCCCATATAAGAAAAACCTAATGACTCTGCAGTAAGAACTAAGGATCCATAAAGTATAAAATTCTATATTTAATTCAAGTTGGCTGAGTCTAGAACAGTGGTTGTCAACAGTTTTTCCATCATGTAACCTTTTCACCATTTGCTAGACGATCATTCAAAAACCCTCCTTCCCAAAATGTGAAAAAATACATATGCATTTATTTAAATATAGATTATTTTTAATGCATTTTATAAATTAAACAAGTATAAAAAATGTTGATAAATACCAAAATTTGAACAAAGTTTGTTTTTTAAATTCATAAACTAAAGCTAAATACTTAACAGGTAAACAAAAGTCTGAGTAGATTACCCCCTGAAACTATGAAATTCCTCCTAGTGCTATTCCTCCTGATTGAGAACCCATAGTGTAGATTGAATTAATTTTTAATAGTGATTGAATGTAGAGATCATTTAATTTGGCATACTTCTTTTATACTAATTTTTGTTGTATAAAACTTCGGATTACATGCATGTTTTGTGAAAATAAAAGTTAAGACACTGAAAAAAAAAAAGTTTAAAATTTCATGCTGAATTCAAAAACATTTATTTAATAGCCAGACCTAATAAACCTAGACCAAATTTGAGTTATACCTTCCTTGTTCTTACTAATTTCTGTTTAATGAATTATTCTTAGGAATGAACTTTAAAAACTGGTGAAACATTTCATGCTAGAAAATAGGATAATAGAAACTTTTGAACTCATTCAAGAGAAAAAATTATTCAAAACGTAGCTCCATAATTATGCATTTTTTCTAATGGATCACCTTACATACGAGGTTTACATCTCCTACAAGTTTAGTGGTCACTATTTCCGTTTTGTCAGAATATGAAATTTGTATAGGGAAAACAATCCATATCGAGGTGAAGAAAATGTCCTTAATTTGGCATTTCTTCTAAATAATAAATTTTTACATATGTACTTCTTTTTCTTAATATAAGTAAAATAATATTTAACTTGAAATAACAGCATAAAACCTACGAAAGAAATGTTCTTTGTAGTTCTGTTGAAAACATTCCGGAAAATGCTTCCAGTTTATTTGCACAAAATATATTTTCTGCGCACACTTTTTGGTACATAATATGCTTACACTAAAACTGATTTATTACCTTATTTGATTTGAATGCTGATCTGATTACATTCTTCCAGTTACAAGTTTTTCACAGTAATTTGAAGACAGTTAGTATAAGGGTGGGATAGTTTTGCTAAAATAAATTTAACTTTTTCTATAGCTTCCATACCGAAAAAAAAAAAAAAAAACCAATCAACAAAATATTATGCATTAATCTGTTTAAAACGCTCCATTCATTTATGTTCAAACTTTTCAGTTGTTTCTGCTTAATCGATTTAGACAAAGCACAAGAAGGTTACCTTTTTAAACGGAGGGATGCCGTCATGGAGGATGAACATAAAACTAGTCATTTGGGCAGTAACAAAACTTTTGTCTAACTATCAATGTTTAGCTGCATTTGTCATTTGATCGCAAGTGAGACTTTTACGATAGGGACAGTTACTTTCGAGAAGTCTATGATAATCCTCATGAGCTTTCTTCAAAATCAATTACTGAATATTTAAGAAGTTTGCATTAAAAAAAATATTATGTATTACAAACTTATCATAAACTACTTTTCAACTTTCTCAAAAACAATTTACTTGAACTCGAAGTTTTCTAAAGAAAAGTTAGTCTTTTCTCGAATAATTTTAAAATTATTTTCATTACCTTCCTTTCTTTATAAGTTGAAATCAAGTAATATCACTATCCTATGCTCATAACGTAAAAGTGAAATTTTGAAATATGAAACAATTTATTCATCCGTGACCTGTTGGTTGATTTAGGAGAAAATGTATGCTTTCTTGTGGTGACTAAAAAAGTGTACTTGGAAATGTAATTAATTTTATAGTTATAATCTGAATTGTCCCCTTTGGAATAAATTGAAAATGAGTTGTTTTCCATTTTGCACTTTTATTCCATGTTTTTAAAGCATTTAATAAATCAAGTGCCAAATTTTTCCTCTCAACTTCCTTTGGTTGTGGCCATAATAATTTTTAGATACTAAATTCCAGTAAAATTCAATTTCTAAAGGCTGTTTAAATCTGCTTCACTGAAAGTTTTTGTATATAAATAAGTATGGTAAAGTAAAATGAACTGTTTAAGTGTTTGCAGTTGATCGACTAACATAAAATTTTTTATTGAATTAAAATTTATTTTTAATGTGCAAGATTACTTTTCTTACAACGCTGGGCTCATGGTTCTTGAGTTCAGGTCTTTTGTTATTTAAATTTTTCTAATGGTTAAATCCATTTTCAACCATACAAAAATTAAAGTGAAAAATACTACTTCTGCGTAAATTTTGATACATGTAATAATTCAATTTTTTAGAAATAGTTCAATAGTTTTACTTTTAAACAATAATTTTGCTTCGATATAACAGACATGTTTAATTAGTTCATCAAAAAGTTGTTAGAAACACTATCCAATAAGGAACTAGCATATTTTCCCACTTAGCAGTTCTACTGTTAAAACAGTGAATTATCCCTTTAAAATGGTTAAGAAGTATATTTTCAAAACATCTTCAATAATATTTCATTCCTTTCATTTTCCAGTTATTGAAAATTTTTTAAATATTTGAAGTTCTAGCTAAATCCTTAGATAAAAATAATTCAAGAAATAGACTAAAGAAAATGCAAGAAAGGGTTTTTTTAACTTCAGTTACAAGTCAAATTTCAGATATTGCTATTTTCTAGTAACTAATAAAAGATATCTAAAAATCCTCTTTATTTCTCACCAACCACTAATGGCTCTCCTGCCACCCCCTCCATGCTTCTGTGGTCGTTCTTTGGCACCCCAGGTTTCATAGGGGATAAAGCAATTAAGTAAGGCTGTCCTCTCTGTAACTGCTTTTTCACTCAACTGGGGGCAAAAGAAAAGAAACGCATTGGTTTCCCGCCTGAATAGCCAGCAGCCAGTTAGAAAACTCCATGACAAAAGCCCACAAGATGAATGGCTACTTAAAAAGAGCACATATTTACAGAAAATCCAAAATAGCTATGACTTCCTGAAAAATTTTACGATTAATTATTATAATGATTCAAAGTTAAATTTCAAGTAAGAATGAAATTAATTTATGTAAAACTGGAGTTGTCATTGAAACCATGCTTTTAATTCACTGTTAAAACAGTATTAGTGATAGCGCACACAAATGTTTTCCTAATCATAATAGAATACAGTACTTTTATCTTTTTCATTGAAATAAAAGTTCGGCTTGATAAGTTTTTGTTGAAATAAAAGGTTCTCCATATTAAAGTCACTACATGCAAAATTTTCTGAATTGTTACATTTTTCATAAATTATTCTCTGTATATGATGAAAATTTACATACATTGAATACTCCTTATAATTTTGTTGCATTAAAAGAAGCAGCATGGTCAGCATTTCCTTTCATCTCACTTTGTTGGACTTATACGAAGGACATTCTCGTTATTTGTTATTAATTTAATTAACTTATTTTTTATTTTAGCTTTTTTCGTGAATCTGCTTTGTATAGCTGGAAAAAAAATGGGAAAGATACTAATTTCAACGTAGCATATTTATCGGTGTGGGTTTTTGTTAGTGTGGCTTTTTATCAGAGTGGGATTATATCAGTGAGGACTTTTGTCAATGTGCGCTTTCATCAGTGTGGGTATTTGTTGCGTGGGCAGTTATCACAGTGGGGTCTTTTTTGTGGGCTTCCGTCTCATGCACTTTCATCTAGTGAGCTTTTGTCTGGTCAATCTCTGAGTGGCATGGTTTTTTTAATCTTTTTGAATTGAGGTTTTAGAATGAAGACCTGTATTTAAGCATAATTTATTAGCTAAATTTATATATTTACTTGTTTGAGTCTCTATTTTCATAAGCTTTCATTCATTAAAATAATATTTATATCATTAAAGAAAGTAAGAAAGCAAAATAATTTAAATTATATGCTAATATATACTAAGTGACCAAAAAAAAAAATCCTTGACTGGATTGAAAAGCAGTCATGCCACTCAGAGGTTTAAAAATATATTGTTTTTTTTTTTTTTTTACTTTCTTTAATTATAGGAATATCTTAATGAATAGGAATTTATGAAAACAGAGATTAAAATAAGTATTTATTCGAACTTAAACTGCATTTGAAATGTTAACATGCATTTTTGGGCATCATATATTTAGGTAATAAATGCTGTTTAAATATGGGTCTTCAAGCTGATTGAAACAGCCGTGTATTCAGAATGTTAGTTCTACACTGCAAGCATTTAACCTTGTACACACTTCTGTGTCTAATAATAAATTGTCTGAGCTTCAAGAAACTTTTAACAATTAAACGTTGGAGATAAGCTTGAGCCAAATTAATTTTTGCAAAATAAACTCCTCCTCTTCAGTTAGATAAAAAAAGATTTACACTAGGAGTAGGGTAAGAGTTATCTTCCACAGCAGTATCTACCATGATTTTAAAACAACATAAACAAACCTCACCAAATGCTTTAATTCCAGGAAAATCAGTGTTGATCAAGCAGGCTTTGCAATGAAATCAGTAATTTCTTCTGTGAGAATTTTATCTAAAAGCAGTGCTAATTTTTGAATGCATGGCAACAGGAATATTTCTTGCTTTACAGAGAATTGGATTAACAACAGGATCAAGTGATACTAAGCATCCTTTATAAGTGCCTAATGTGTTGCTGAAAACATCATCGAATTCTTTAATTACTTTCTGAATCAGATTAAGATTAATTAAATTTATACACTCCACTCCCTAAGGTTCGGAACTCGTCGTGAGTATATTTGTATATTTTGTATCTGCAATCAATAGCGGAAGTTGAGGCATTTTTTTGTGAGTTACTTTAATTACACACAACCCTTTCAATAGAATTAAATTTCTCTGAAAATCAGGTAATTTTACAGAACAAGAATGAAGAATATTTTTCTTCTTAGGGAACAATTGTTTGAAGGTGCCATAGAGAAAATCATCCTGAATCAACTTCCATAACACTTTTTTTGTCAATAAAAATAAAAACCTTTTTCTTACGAGGTAAAACATTTTAATTACCAACTGAATTTATGGAGTATTCTGCATTATCAGTAAAATCTAATTATTTCGTGCATCTTATCTTGCTTTGAATAACGAGGAATTGATATTTATTATCATTTATCTTAGAGAAACCTTCGTGATGTGATTTTTCTGTTTACACTTGCGAAAAATAGCATTACAAAATTTATGCACCATTCAATCATGCTGATCCCCCCCCCCACGCAGCTATGACAATTTCCCATTTTAGCATTTGCAGTCACTTTTGTTTTACAATTAGAATTTTTAGCTGGCTTTAGGTTATTTTTACAGTTACATAGTTATGCAGCCATCCTAAAGAATTCACTTATTTAGCCTGTGTTTCCAAATGGCAGATATAAATCATAGACAAATAGGAAGACACAAGTGTTGCCAAAGAGTAGATACATATCATACGATGATATTTTGCTAGTCTTTTTAAGGTAGAGTTCCTGTTTTATTTCCACTGATTTTCAAGGAATTAAATATAAATTTGTGAATCTATCTATTAGAAGAATTATTTTATTTTATAGGTAATAATTAATATATATAACTCTATAAATGTTTTAGAATGGAGAGACTAGGGTGAGGATGGTATTAAATTTATTAATTAAAAAATTTATCATGTAAAATTTTTGATACTTACATATTATCCAATCAGTCATAAAAGTGTTGCTTAGAAGTGAAGTTTAGTGCCAATTAGGGATGCACATGGTCTAATAAAATAATCATAACATCTGCACTTTTCATTTGATGCAACCCTGACTAATTCTGGATAAGCCATAATTTTTTTATGAACAAAGATATAAATTAACTATTATTGCATTTTTTCTTGTATTTTGAAAAAGTCGTTAAAATTTAAGACCTGCCTTCTATAGAACAGCAAGCAGTGGATTATTTTCAAATTAATGCAGTCCTACTGAAAAAAATAAAGAAAAAAAAAATTGTGTATTAAAGGGCATGATATGGTATTGACTGAATGTGGCCGACAAAACAATGATAAATTGGAACGTGTGAGAAATTTATACTCGTAGTATTCTAAAAAGCGAGTTTTCATTAAAATAGGGGTTCCTAATAAAATAGTCGAAATAGACAAAAGCATTTTTACAAAGCAGAAAAACAAAGTGAGTTGAATATTAATTGTTTGTTAAATAAAAAGGAGCCAGTTCCTAACTTCATTCTGCATTGTTTTTTAAATCAGTTGTTTTTATTTTTTAAGTTTCTCAAAAAATATTTTCTGTATTTAAGAATGATGAGAAAATATCAAAACTAGTCTCATGTATTGTTCATTGCTATTCTACAGTTATCTTTGTGTTTAATGTTATCACTGGAATTTTTCTAAATACGCCAGTTATAAATAAGAAGTGCATATCTGTTTATATTTTAAATAATGCTGTTACTCATAATTCTGTATTTTTTATGTGGTTTAGTACCTCAGACAGAAAATCCTTTTCTTTTGGATCGGAATAATTGTGTTCAACGATGGAAAAGTGGAGTGAATAAAAATAAGTATGTATTTCGTATATTAAAATCCTGATTAATATTGGGGTTTGCTTAAAAAAAGAAAAAAAATTAGTTAAGTTATTGTCACAAATGATCAGAATAAAACAAAATTTCTATAGAAGATGGAAAAATGAGAAGAAAATATGTGAGATAACAAAATAGGCGATGATATTGCACTATTCAGAAATTTAATTGTACATAATCTGGAATATAAAAGTAATGATTAAATCATCCATTAAAAATAAATTGTTAAATCCTGTTTCCCATTATTGACTTCTATTGAAACATGAAAATAATATGAACAAAAACATTATTTTTTTCCCCTGCTTTTAAGTTTTTTTTTTTTGTTTGTTTGTTTGTTATGTTTGTTTGTTTGTGAATACTGATTTAATTTACATAACAAGCTAAAACTTTTTTTCCACATTAACCAGCTTAAAAATACTGAAAAATTTTTAATAGTAATAATACTTAGTATTCGTTGTTAATTATAGAATAGGATATTTCTCCTTTCTGTGTTTTTTTTTTTTTTTTTTTTTTTTTTTTTTTTATTAACTGCTGTTAGATTAACTGGGATTTGGAATTCACATGGATATCCTGCCCAGTATTACCGTGGTTAGTAGGAGCCGTATATAAAAATTCAAATAGACTTTAATGTAAATACTGTTTTTATATTTGTTTCTATATGTATTAGTTAAATCTAATATATAGGTTAGTTAAATCTAATATATATCTAGATATTAGTTGAATCTGTACAGAACCATCAGATAATTCCCTCTCACCAACGGAGAATTATGAGGAGAAACTATTTTAATTTTTTTTTAGTCCAAGGGCAATTTGCCCTGAAGGACTATTAATTTCGTTTTGGCATTTTGTGTTGAAAACTACAAACGGCGAATCACTTTTCAAATTGTTGCCATCAAATATTAGAGCCCTGTATTATACTTAAAGAAATTAAATAATGAAGAATCTGCATGTTTGTATGTATGTTTCTCCCATTGTGATAAAATTACATTTCCTAGAGCCATCACAATTTGAATAACATAATCTTCCATAGAATATGGGCATGTGGAAGCCCTAATTTGAAATTCGTTTGATTATCAATTTCATATTTTGTAGCGATGATAACAAGGTAGCCTTCAACGAATTTTTGATTAACAAACTAAACAATTTCAAAGCGAGCAATGGTAACACTGCACGCGGGAGAAAACACATTTTTATCTCCAGCGCACGAGACTCTTTCGGAAATTCTAAAGATATGCTCAGTTTAAAATTATTTTGCGATATTGCTGTAGAACTGAATTTTATGGTTTGAGAACGTAGAAAAAGGTAACAAAGAAAACATTTAAAAAATGCCCTTTTAGATCTAATTTAAAATCTGAAACCTTTCAGTTTTTTTTTTTTTTTTTTTTTTTTTTTATTTGCCATATTCCTCTCTTCCTTAATGGTGTATGTTGCATCAGTTGAATCTTAGCTCTACAGTTATAGCAGTTTACGATTCTTGTGTTATGATTACTTCTATAATGTCATGTAATAGTTTTCTGATAAGGCTGTTTATGGTGTATAATAAATGTGTTTATGAGCATATTTGTTTGCTTTCATGTATTATTATTCTTCTATACAATACATTTTTAATTGGTCATTTTTAACAAGTTTTACTAATGTTAGTGTTAACAAAGTCCATCTGTTCTTCTAATGTTCTCTTTAACTCTTTTTTGGGGGAGTGGGAATAGTATTTTTTTTTCTCCAGAGGTATTTCTTTTCTAGGGAATAGAACAATTTTTTTTAATCATGTTAAAATTCCTTAATTTCTACGAAAAATTTCTCTTTCTATGACTTTTAAAAAGTCATAGATTGGTGCCATATTTAATGGCACATCTAGTGACGAAGTGACATATTTAGATAAATATTCCTATATTAACTTAATGAGACTTTAAAAAGTTATAGATTGGTGCACATTTAGTGACCAAGTGGCATATTTAGGCAAATATTCTTATATCAACTTAATGAAGCATTTTATCTTCAAATGTAGAACTAAAATTTGGAATTTTGGAGTACATTCCGATTAATCGCTGTCCTGTTCTTTTTTTTTTTTTTTTAAATTAGGTGTACTTTTTGCTGTTCTTCTGTAAGTGTTTATAATACTTCAATAAACAAAACTGCATCGATGTTATAACCATAAGTGTTTGTTTCTCATTTTAATAGTATTAGCTTCACCATTTTTATAATGTATGATAATGTTTTTGAAAATTAGAACACCATGAAGAAATTATGCAGATTGAACCAAATTTACAGGAAATGTGAAGTGAGGTAAGGCATGCAAATTAATAGGATTACAAAGAGAATGTGCATGTGTGGAATGAGAACTGGCTGCTTGTTCGATGTATACAAAGGACTGTAAAGTTGTGTTGAAATAGGTTTATCGTCCTGTGTCTGTGGTGAATGTTTAATTAGCAGCCAATATGCCTTGTGAATAGCATAGGTTGCCATACCAACTACTAACAGAGTTTGAATGAGGCCACATCTTTGGTATGTGAAAGGGTGGACTTTTGTATTGAGCAATCTCAGTCCGCATCCAGTGTACTGCTATAACAGCGATGTGTATTTGGAAGAAATGGACAAATGAGAACCTAACAAGGTGAAATCCTGGCAGTGGGGGCACACAATAGCATAACGGCACAGGACAACAGATGCCTCATCGGCATGGCTGTGAATGAACTGTGTGAAAGAATTCCTCTACATAAGATTCTCCTGTCACTGCATCACAGATGCCTCTGACTTTGATGGGCATGGCAACACGATGTATGGCGTGTCCACTGGCAATTGCTACAATCTGGCGTACAGTGATGGAAGAGTACCCATCAGACGCTACAGATGGGAACATCTGCACTCACAGCCTGTTATTCAGTGTTGTACTGCACAAATGCCTGGCATCATTGTGTGGAGAGCTGTTGGGTATAATCGTCGATTCCATCTAGTGCAGACTGCACGCAACCTTAATAGTGATTGCTATATAAGAGAAGTTGCAGAGCCAGGGATCCTTCCCATTCTTCAATGCATTGCAGGTGCTGTATTTCAGCAGAATAACACCCATATACATATTTCTCAGACTGCACAAGTCTTCTTTTTAGGGCACAACAGCTTCTTCCATGGCCTGCCTATTTCCCGGATATGTCACCCATTGAGCATGTCTTGGATTTCACTCTTCGGTGAATCACTCATACAGCTAGTAGGGCATACACTAAGACTGAACTTTGGTATGAAGTTGAAGCTGTATGGAATGCCATTCCTCAGAATTACATTCAGAACCTGTATGATTCAGTGCCATGAGTATACAGGCTCATCGCTCAGCATGACAGACACACAAAATACTGATTTCCAACTTTTTTTTTTGGTCTGTCTTGTAAATTTGATTGTTTATTTGTACCACTATCAGTAATATGTGGAATAAATTTCATTCAATTTCCGGCAATTCCTTCATGGTGCAGCATTTTTCATAAACATTAGTTTGTATGTTTTTTTACTTTTGTCTGATCTCGGTCCTTTTTTACTCTTAAAAAATATTGCCTTTTAAACAGATGTGCAAGAACTAAAGCAGGACCTGAATTTTGTTCAATTAAAGATACAAACTTTGCAGTAAGTATATGCTATTACTGAATCAATAGTTGTCAAGTTTTGCAGTAATTATATGCTGTTATTGATTCACCATTTATCACTTTTACCTTCTGCTAAATAAGATATCAGTTTTTTAAAAAAATGTTTAATTTAATTTTATTTATTTATTTATTTTATTTATTTCTGTTTAGATACCAGACAGATTTCTGAATAAATTAAATGTTTATGATTTTTCGGATCCTGTGCCACGCTTTGTAGCTGTGGCTGGCCGTGGAATAAAAAATGCCAATTTTATCCTCTTTGTCACTAGTAGACCAACCTCCTGGTGTGAAGAGCTTGTAAGTTTCTTTTTTCTCTTCTTAGTTTTATAGCATAAACTGCTGGTCCTCCGAAATGTAGCTGTATAAAGAATAAAAGATATCAAAGCGATATGCTGGCCAAATAATCGGAGGTGCAAAGGTGAATTAATTAAAAATTATTGCCTGTTCAATTTGCAGAATACAAAGAAATCAGTATTTTGTGTATTGCCATGGCTGGCAATAACTGTGACAACACTGAAAATTTTGCCATTGAAAGGAAACAGTTTTGAGTAGCTTGGGATGATATGTCACTTCATGTCATTTTTTACATTGAATAAGTTCACCTGGCATAGCTATAGGGAATGTATGCTGGGCCACTTATTTACCAGCCTTCAACCAGATGTGTTTGACAACACATCAGGAGATGGGTTGGCCAAAGCAGTAATGTAACCTGCTGGGCAATGAAAAATTATTGAATAATGCATGCTGTTTGCAACAGTGCACTGTACTATTTAAATTTGGCTACTAGAAAGCTTTGAAAGTAAAAAAGGACAACATGCTGCAAAACTTCAAAGATATAGCAATGGCTGTTTTGTATGCTAGCAGTGCATATTCAATGGGTGCAGGAGTAAAATCCAGTGACACCCAAAGAAGGTCCACCCTCCAGGTGATGAACCAGTGTGGTGATCCATGATTCAATAGTTATTATCTCTATCAGCCCAGTCCCATCAGACTTGGATGCGATCATCACGGTGCTACAGGCAAAACAGAGATTCATCTAAAAAGATAATGTCATGTTATTCTATTTATTTATCTGTGTCAGCATTCAGCACATCATTACGGCTGCATAAGTCTGTGATGTAGAGATGGCAGTTAATCGCAGCAATAGATGCCTTCCAAAGATTATCCTCCTGTGCAGACTCAAAATGGCACATGCTGACCTAGATTGATCGTAATTCTTGTGATAGGTTTTCTTTTACTGCTGTGCACTCAGTTTCTGCCATAATACTACATACCTGTCCTGTTGTTCGGTGCTGAGTTGAAGTTGCTGCAATTGTTTGTATCAGTTGATTTGTCCCTTCTGCTTGCACTGATTCAGTATTTGTATCATCAGAGTTTGATTTTATCAAGCATGAGCATTACATTCATAGAAGGATAGTTTATAGTCTCTATGAGCAGCAATTCTTCTCCTGACAAACTCGGAAATTAACTCAAATCATTGGCATTTTTTTCTGCAATGAATCATGAAGCTTTCCACACAAAGGAATAGCAAGAAAACATGTTTTGCGTATATGCTGAAATACTAATCATTTCCATGGCCTACACTCGTTACACATAATGCAAATTTGAAGCTTATCGTATACCTCCTTCATGGTGTTGCATTTTGGATGTCTGGCAGTATAAATATAACTTCTTTGTTGAAGGAGTGCAAAACTTCTTTCTTATCTACAATATTTCATTATATTCTGTCGGGAAAGTTAGCTAATATTAAACTGTAGGTTTCTGTACATTATGTTTAATTTTTTTAAATTACAGATTTCTGACTTATATAATTCTGTGTAGTGTATATTATCATATCAGAATTAGGTATTTTTCCATTAACTAGGAAGCACCTCTTGTCAAGCACAAATGTTCATGCAAAATGTAGCCTAAAATGTTGAGCAGCAACTTTGATGATGCACAATTGCCTTAAATTATAATCATTTATTCATCACAATTGTTGAAATTCTAATTGTCTGCATGCATCCCTGCTGAAAAAATGAAAAAAGTATTTATGAAGCAATAAAACGTCAAAAAATATATAAATAATGGTTGGTTTTATCATTTATTACCTTAAAATAAACTTAAATCTGTAGTATAAAATTAAATGTTGCTAAATAAACAAATATAAAGATATGATATTAAATCATGTTGATATAAATGTGTCATATACTTTTAGGATATTGTAAAAACGCTAGAGTTACCATGAAGGTAAGAAAGGAAGGAGGGGCTAAGCTTGAACTGAGAGTGAAGCACTGATCCAAGGCTTTGGTCTCCAGATGGGGTGTTTTTTGTTTACATTCAGAAGCTCCCTTGACAGCACTCTGATAGTATTTTGACATATAGCAGTTCCATACAAATCGAAAAACGGAACACTTCCATATAAAATAAATATTCATTGTGTGATAGATAATAGCAGTTTGTATAATTTAGTGACATTTACGCAAAAAATCACATCTTGGTTATTTTTCGATAACTAATAACAGCGATTTTGATTATGAATTTGTTTTATAACATTCTAAGCTGTTGAATTACAAAAATATAGATTTTATCAAAAAATGTTATGCTTAAAGAATGAAAAATACTTTACGATACCTTTAAAATTGTATATGTGATTCGATACTCTTGATAGAGTATTCGCAACTTTTATTTTATGTTCCAAATTTCCAAATGTTTTAAATAAAATAATTTTTTTTTGTCATCCATATATTATTGTAGCATGTGCTTTTTAATTTTTATAGTTGCTAATTTTAAACTCATCAGTTTATTTTTATATAACTGAAAAATATTCACTTCGGGTTTATACTTTTTATTTATTTCGGTTATTTACTTATTTGGGATAATTAAAAAATACAATTACCACCAAATGCTGCAATTCTCACCAAAATAAATAAATATTTTATGGCACCCAGATATGCTAATAAGTTAACTTTTCCTTGATTTGTAACCTCACATTTGTGTAAAATTATGTACAATTTTACACAAGTGTGTGGAACAGAAGACGGATACATTTGTGAATTCGATGGAAGTACCATTGTGCGGTCAAGATGACGTGACCATGTGAATGTGCCACATCATCAAGACAGCACGTTTGAAACTTGATGGCTAAATGTAAATATAAAATTATGCATGTTAGAATATTTGTAATTAGGCACATAGGTTAGGTTAAGTTTTTATTAAATAGGGTAGGGCATGCAAGGGCTGTCTCCATAAAGGGAGAAATGCCATCGTGGATGAATTTCGAAGAAAAACTGACTTTTGAGAGGATATTAAAAATAATGCATGTAATTTTCATTCAAATTATATTTATACTTATTTCTCATATAAAAATTTCTGGTATGTGTTACATTATTATAAATTACCTTACTCAAAAAATATAGTGAATGCACGGAAATTAAACATTTGTACATGCCGAGAATGAAAAATATGAAATATGTTTGGGTATTTAAGCCTATACTTGCAAAATGCGGTGTATCTGCCTTTAACAAAATATGTAAATATTTATTAAATTATTTATAAATATATTTGAAATGAGGGATTTATTCATTCATGAGCTCATGTGAAAGTTACTGTGAAAAAATCTAATTATTAAATGCATCTAAATTTATATTGTTTATAAATATTATCTAAATATATAATATCCTTAACATTGAATTGTAAACATAACTTGAAATATTGTTGACAAATACATTTATAAAACTATTTAAGCAAGAATTGTTCATACCGGAAAGCAATCTGTTAAATGGTATTGTAAAGCAAATTCTATGAGATGCGTACTTAAGGAAGTAATAAAGAAGTGTTTTAGAATATATATTGTTGAAATTGAGGAAGAAAAAACTGATAAGTATAATTGAATATGTAAAATAAGAATATGAAAAAAAACTGATAAGTATAATTAAAAGAATTATTCCCTTAAGTTTTATAATAAATCAGTTACAAGTTTTAAATAATATTTTTAAAAAATCCTTTTTTATTCCCTTTCAGAAATATTCAGAGAAAGTTAAGCACTATTTGACATATTTCACTATTAAAATAAAAGATGCTATAATTTGAAATGGACCGAATAGAGCATTAATTATAAATTGATTTAGATGTTTTGATTTAGAAGATGCCTCAGAAGCTAAAAAATCATGTCATCTTTGAGAAAGTATTTTAAGAAGAAGCTCTAGAAAAGAAATAATGCAGTTTTAATGTTAATAATACAATAAACTTTGATCTTAATTTTTGTGATCCTTAACCGAATAAAATCGAATTACCTTAAATTTTTTTTCTAATGTAATTGACGAAAACTTGTGAAAATATTTCATTCAAATTAAACCGTTTTGAGCAAACTGATCTGTGAAAAGTAAAGCATTTAATTCCATTCAGAATGAAATGTTTCTTAAAAATGTATTCTTTTCAGATACTTATGACTCTGAAATGTTGTAGAAAAAGAAAATATATGCATTTATATGTATATTTACGACGTAATTACAAAATATTTACATTCGATTGTGTCAAAACTCATTGATCTGAATGGTAAATAACCAAATGTTTTGGTCACCATGCAGGGAT
This sequence comes from Stegodyphus mimosarum, assembly GCA_000611955.2. Taxonomy (NCBI): domain Eukaryota; kingdom Metazoa; phylum Arthropoda; class Arachnida; order Araneae; family Eresidae; genus Stegodyphus; species Stegodyphus mimosarum. The sequence goes on from KK116153.1 coordinate 41,436, forward strand.
CACCAGTGCTGCAAAGGAGTGTATGGGGGAAACTGGTTAGGGGCCTCTCCTTCTACTTCCTACCTCCATGAGAGTTACCTACTGTTGCTAGTATAGTGATGAGCTAGAATGTTCCTAGTGGCCTCTCAAACTGCTGTAAAATACTAATCATTTCAGACTGAACATACATCGGTCCAGTAAATTAATTCAGTTAAACAGATCATCTGTAATTCTAAGTTATTTTTATAAATCTTATTAATACCATCAATATTTGATAAATTATCTGTAGTTTTCTGATTAGCTCCTAGAAAGGGACAAAAGCTGCAATATTTCGCTATTATATTACTTAATGCTTTTTTTAATGCAATTGTGTGTTTCAAAGTGCTGTTGTGGATATAATTATGTATTGTAAAAATTATATGATGACTTATTTCATTAGTGTTTTAGACTAAGTTTGTTGGAGCGTTATTATATTGATTGTGTGTACTTTGATGTTATAAATTGTTGGTGCTATGTTATTAGTGCATGAATCTTTGTACCTCTATGTAAAGAATTTACTTTTTTGATTGTTACATAGTAGCGCATTGACTGTGAAACTTTTGCCAAGCAATGGGGTTTAGTACCAATTATGCCATCACAAGACATAGCATTTGTACTTCCTTTTGCTATAACCCCAACTGATTCTTGACAAGCCATCTGTTGTTTTTATGAACAAGCCCATTTGTTATCTGTTATTGCAATATTTTTTTTTCTTGCATTTTGACAAAAGAAAAAGAGGTGTCTGAGGGCTGGAAAATCACATTTGTGATGCACTTAAGTTCATTTACAGCTTGTTAATTACATCTGTTGAATACAGAACATAGTAGCTAGACATGGTCATCAAAAGAGTAATAGATTGGAACAATCAGCTGTGGAAGTTTGTAGTCCTAGTGATCTAAACAGAGTCTTCCAGTAAAATTGGAAGACCAAGCAAAATAGTAGAAATCGACAAAATTATTTTTACAAAGCATAGAAACAAAGTGGATGAAACACTTCTGCAGCAATGGCTATTGTGAACTGTGCAGAGAACACACATAATGAATGTATTATATTAAAGGTTGCAAATAAAAGTGTTGCAGAAGTTAAATAGGAATAATTGATGCAGTTTTTGCAAAATCTCTGCCAACTTTTATGGTTTGATGGTAGCCAGCTTTCACGGTCAATGGGATAATATGTAAATACTATTTTTCTTTTACATCATATTTTCAATTGCATATAACTTTTTCAGCAATTCTTATCATATAAGACAGTACTGATTTAGGTATTGGCAAACGGATATAAATAGATGAGAACTTCTGTAAATAGAGAATATAAATTTAAATTGATAAAGTGAATGCAGTACTATTTTTTTAATTAAAACAATATTTCTTGTATATTTTTATAATAAGATTACAGCATATAAATAAATATAGCATGTAAATCAGTGAAGGTTTGGTGAATGATTTCACCAATTTGGTGAATAAAAACTAATAATGGTCTAGTTATTAGGAGTCAAAAATTATGAATGAATTTTTTATTTGCAAAGCATATTGGCTTGTTTATTTTCCAGCCAATTCATATTTAACTGCATTAGGAATTAGTATTTTGAGTGATATTAGTTTGACAAATCATACCTAATAGAGGTAGTAATTCTAACTAAATAAACTCAAGAGCATTTTTTAACTTATTTGCGGGGAATTTTGATGGTAAATTTCACTGATACTAAATGCAGCGTAATCTTTTGGACCAATTTGAATTTTATTTTAGTAGAAATATTTTAGATCATCTTTCGAAATTACTCTTGAAATCTCAACTATGATTATTATTTCTATAACTAGCATCATAGAAAGAAAGGAATATAATCAAAATTATATCATGGATATCATGATATGTTATCACCAGAAACGCAATGGGCTTTTTATGTGAGAATAATATGATTTTATTATATATATATATGTAAGAGCTTTAGCTTTGATTTTTATCCGAGAATAATCTGATTGCAGCTTTACTTTTGATTTTAGCATGCATATATACTGTCATATTCCCCTCTTTCCTACTTATTTCGCTACTTGAAAACTAGGTGGGCGAAAATAAGTAGTGTATACTATTTGTGAAGAGACAACTTAAATGATAAACATGGGAGTTAAAAAACCCACATAAAGACATGTTAATATTATTGTTGTATGTATTTCAAAAGTCTTATCATTTTCAATAATATTCCTTTTACTTACGTAAAATATTTAACATATAGTTTTAAATAATTTGTGTTCATTGTGCAGTAGATTATTATGTTACTAAATAAATGCTTGCTTTAATTTAAATTATACTGATGGATTTATATACTGTATTCATTTCAACTGAAAATTTAGAAATGATTTTTTCCCCCTTGTTCTAATATTTAACTACAGGACGTTCAAGCATATGGATCGTATTGTAGACTTGGTGCTAACAACAGGCCAGTTGCCGGACTTTTAAATATATGCCCAAAATATCATAGCAAGAAACTATATGCCTCAAAACATTATTTTAATGTGAGTTCTTTTTCCATATCAGCTTAGTCTTAAAAAAATTTATCCTAAAAATTGTGTACCTTGATTATAATGCAATGTATGCAAGAAATTCAGCAAGTTCTGCCTTATTTTTTAAATCATTTAACTCATTTCATTTCAGTGCATTTAAACTAAGTAACATGTCTGTTACAGTATGTGCAGTCAAATATTAAATTTAACATATTTTTCTGTTGATAAAAGCCATTTTATTTTTAGGGGTAATTATTGCATTATTTCAAAATCATTTATTCATATTTTAATTAAAAGTTACTGTAGAAAAACATTTAATGTGTGAAGTAATATAGGCATTTGAAGAAATTATGCAGGTAATTTTCACTTTCATGAAAAAACATGAAAGGCACAGATGCTATTCAGTGTTTACTATATGCAGTGACTGCAGGAAAATAACTCTTAATTAACCCCTTAACTGCATCAGAAAATGTACAAGATTCACTCTGCAGTGTCACCGCTTTTTACCCAAGCGCGTATAGTTATGCAATGTATTAGAGGAAAAATACGTATAAATTTTTCTGTCTAAAAACTGTTTACTTTCACAAAATAAAGAATAAAAAAAATGAAAATACATAATTTAATGTTTATAGTAAAAGTATAATAAAAAAGATGTTTAGTATAATAAAAATTATGTTTGTATAATAAAAAAGATCCCCAAAAATGGAGTTTTGATTAATTTATTTTTAGACCTGTGTAATATCAGGTTTCAGTATTATACCTTGTAAAATTAGTATACCTAAAAATACATATATTTCGTTCTGAATTTGTTGGATGCCACAATTTTGTTTTTTGTTTTGTGTTCACGATTTTGCAATCCTCTTCATCTGACATAATATCATATTCTGAGGTGTCCAATCCCGAAAATGATGGAAGGTAATCATCTGTTTCACTGTCATCACTGTCAGATGTATTAATAAAAAAAGCACTTACTACAAACAGTAAATGAAAATGAAAGACACAGAATAAAAAAATTATGTTTTTCTTAAGCAGAAACATGGGCAATAACTGTGCAGTCATTACTTTCACCACCACCTACTACAAACAGTAAATTAAAATGGAAGATGTAGAATACAAAAAATACGTTTTACTCAAACAGAAACACGAGCAATAACCGCGCAGTCTCATTGCTTTCACCACCACCTACTACAAACAGTAAACGAAAACCGAAGACACAGAATACAAAAAATATATTTTGCCTAAAGAGAAACATGAGCAATAACAACGCAGTTATTACTTTCACCACTATCTACTACAAAATGCACCTACTACAAACAGTAAATGAAAACAGAAGACACAGAATACAAAAAATATGTTTTACTCAAACAAAAACATGAGCAATAACCATACAGTCATTACTTTCACTGTTTCGGAAACATCCCCCTCTCCAATTCCTCCTCCCTTCTCTGAAATAGAATCCTTCTTTGCATTATCTGTGAGGGTCATTGTAGTGTTCCATTTCACAGCTTTGCGAACGATTTTGTTAGTAGCAGTGCAAAATAAAGGATAGTATTTCAGAAGGATGTATGTATACGTCCGGGGCAGTTCATGCATTGGCTGAGCAAGGCGTATATATACACCCACAGCAGTTGAGGAGTTAATAAGTAACATTCAAATTAAAAATATTTGCAGCATATTTTGAATGAAAAAAGAAATGAAAGAAGAAAGAGCTGTATGGTTAAAAAAAGTGCATGCGTGCTGCCATAAGGCAAATGGTGCCTTGATTTACATCTTGGTCTGGCAGATACTATTCTGTGCTTTTCTCTTTATCTGGTTTATGTTGTATGTTTTCTTTGTTTTTTTTTAAGTCTAGTTTTAAAGAACTATTTGGTATAATTTGTTAGATTTTCTCTGAAGACTTGGAAATGATCATAGGCCTTCTGCATGTAGATTAATTGATAATTGCATCTTTGCTTTGTGCCATTTTGCCTTATGAAAAATTCCACAGAAATTCTGTACTTTCATTGATCTGAGGATACCTGTACCAACACTTAGTGCATTTAACAACTGCAATGTATTCATTGTTAAAAATGTTAAATAATGTGTGTAACCATATTTTTTATTTCAAAATTGTGTAAATACCATACAGTTTTTTTAATTGTAAACAACAATGACATAATGCCACTGTTGTGAAGAGCATCATCTAATTAGGATAGCAGATCTCGTGAACTTACTGAAATGAATTTTTAGTCCAAAGGGGCTTTGTCCCTGGAGGACTATTGTTTTCGTTTTGCGATTTTGCATTGAATCACTATAAACGGATGTATCACTTTTCAAATTGTTGCCACCAAAAGTTATCACTCTGTATTATATTTTAAGAAATTAAATAATAAAGAATCTGCAGAAATGTATGTATATTTCTCCAAATGTGATAAAATAAGGGTACCTAGAGCCATCCAATTTTGAATTACGTACATTTCCACCCGAATATGCGCATCTGGCAGTCCAAATTTGGAATTTGTTTCATTATGTATTTCATATTTTATAAAACTTAAATGAATTTTTGATGAACAAACTCAATGATTTAAAAGCGAGCAATGGCAACACTCTACGGAGGAAAAAAACCCTTTTTATCTCCAGTGCACGGAACTGTGTATCGGAAATTCTAAAGATATGCTCATTTTAAATTATTTTGCGATATTGCTGTTGAACTGAATTTTATCAAGGAAACATGCAAAGAACAAAAGTGCATGCAAAGTACAAAGAGCATGATATTTAATAAAGGTAACACACAAAACGTTAAAAAAACGCCCCTTTGGATGTCATTTAAAATCTGAAACCTTTCATTTTTTTTTTTACTTAAAAAGCTTTAAAAGTTTGGGTGAATATTTTAATTTATGCATTAAATAAATGTTATCTTTTTATTTAGTAAGCTGTCACAAAGCATGCAAAAGCTCACTGCATTATGCCTTCATAGAAGGTTTTCCAAGAAAAATTGTCTCATATTAATGCTGTATTTGTAAAACCACAAGAACACCTGTGTAACTAACTTTTTTAGGGGGGGAAGGGGCTTGACAGCATCATCTGTCAGTGTAATGAATTTTGAAAATGCTATATTACCAGATTTATAAGAATTTAAGATTTTTATGTAATTAGCAACACAGGAAAAAGAATAAATATTCTAATACACTCTCCTTTAACGAAATTAGTTTTTTTATATGGGATTTTCATGATATAGATTCTTATTCTTTCAATTTTATTTTTTGTTTATATTTTGTTTATATATATTATTTCTATGTTTTTAAATTACAGAAAAGTTACTGAAATTATTTTATGATTATGTAGGTTATAATGCATGAAGTATTCCATATACTGGGTTTCTCCCGTCACCTTTTCCCAAAATATAAAACTTGCACATCAGGTAAACTGAATTCTTTATTGTTTCAACCATCTTAGTAATGCAATGCCAAGCTGGCATTGGTTTTGGCGACTAATTTTTATCACCAAATTTGGGGAGAAATCACTGGGAAACATTTTGGTCTAGTCCATGTATAGCTATAACAGGTATTGTAATTGAATAACTAATTGATTCTGTAGGTAGCTGTAACGCTATCGAACTCTCATATGCCATCTGGTAATTTCGAGGAGTGAAAGGTACTAGAAATCTTTCAACAACCAAGAAAGAACTGTATAAGACTGGAGAGGGCATCAGTTTCTCAGTACTTGTTAGTTCAGAGCTGAATTCGTAGTATTTAGATACCTGTGAGAACTTTTCTTTTTAGATGGGCTTTACATTGGGTTGTGCTTCTTAGTATTTTGAAGAACTACTGATTGTACTCTGTGATACTGTGAAGAGCTGTTTGAGTATTTTTATGGAAAGCAAAACTGTGAAATGTTTCTTTTGATAAAATACATTTTATCAAGCTATCATCAATTCTGTGTGCATTCAATTTATTATGAGCTTGTATGCAGGCAACAGTAGGCTTAATTCTCAGATATAAATGAAGTACTATGAAGCAGTTTATAAATGCAGACTTTTGTCAGTCTTTACAACTGTTGTTTGTACAATTTGGCCTGGTAATTCCTAAACTCTTGAACTAAATAATTTAATAAAAATTGAATTTTTTAGAGTTGTTTGCTGAGACTGTCCAGATTTTCTTTGTGTGTGTGGGGGGGGGGTTATAATGTAATAGAATGTAAAGTATAAAATTGCATGTAATGCTAATAAAATTTTTACATGTTTCCATTTCATTTACAGATCTTTAATGCATGTGTTTAAATTTAGTTTTGTAATTTGTATTTATTGAATTATTTCATTTGGGAATTGTAGCATTTCTGGATAATGAATGTCTTAGTGGAAAAAATTATTGCAGTATCTTAAATTTCAGATTTATACTTTCAGTATTTATTATGATAGCGTGATAAAATTTGGGGGGTAAGTAGATATAAGAAAATCACAGTAGGTCCATACTGAAAAAAAAGTAGTTAGGACATTTCATTTAAATATCTGCATATCATCACTTGGTATTTGTTTAATAAGCCTAGCGTTAAATGATAAATGGTTTGTGTATTCACAACTACGATACTGATGTGGGAAAAGTCACTAACATGAATTCAACCTCTGTCAACAAATAAAGAATAGTTTAGACTTATTATGTCTTTTGGAAAAGGTGGAAAAACTGTATTTACCTTTCAAATCATAAGCAAGTTAAATATTTAAGGATGAATGGTGCATACTGCATGTTACTTTCATTAATATGACTCTTTTACATCTGAACTTTATTGCCATCTGTTGATGAGTTTCCCCTTTACTTTGAATATTCAGTAGTAGTTCATAAAATTAACAGAGCTGTGTGCTAGGACATAACTTAAATGAACTATAAATAATTGAATTCTGTGTTGTTTGTTATTCCTGCAAGTAGCTGAAGTCAATTTGTGTTCATTAATTTAATTTTGTATTTCTAGCTGAAAGCACAATAAAATAAAAAATTCTGGAGTTTTGGCATTGTTAGTAAAATGCGAACAAAATTTGATTTGGCATGTTAAAAGGTTAGAGTTTTAGAATTAATTAGCGAAAAATAAATAAAATGTGTGAAAAAAATAAATAGTATAAAAAAATAAAGTAAAATAAAGATGAAAAAAATGGCATTCCAAAAGGTATTAGAGAATTTTGGCGTACTGAACTTTAGTAAGTATTATTATGCAATGAATAAAATTCTTATTTTGAGGTATATATTAAAATTATGGATGAATATTTTAATTTGAATTTGAATTTTATTATTTTAATTTGAATTTTAATTTTTTTAATTTGAATTTTAATTATTTTAATTTGAATATTTTAATCATGTAGATATAGTTTCACAATTCCAAAAACGATCTGCTAATAAAATAGAGCACTATAGTTCCTTACTTTTTTTTTTAATACAGGCACTGTATTTGCAAATGATCACATTCATTAATCCCAAGCATTACAAAATTATTTTGTACCTGCATATTAAGCAAGTACCCATCATTTAAAAAAAAAAAAAAAAATCTGTTAAACAATTATTCATGAAAACAAGTATCTTTCACTGTTTTGGTTTGGAATAAGCAATGTAAATTGCTGTGTTTTTTTGTTATAATTTTCGTGACCTATTTTAAATCATCTTTAGCCTTTTGTGACATTCCTATGAAAATTGTGCAAACTGATTCATATGGAGTACAACGGTTACTTTATCCTGAAGTTGTGAAAAGTATGCAAAATCATTTTAAATGTTCAGATGATGAATTTGGTGCACCTTTAGCAGCAAATACTCAAAGCAATTCATCAGATAATGTAAGTATTTATTTTTTCCTCTTTCTTTTTCTACTGTTCCCATCCTAACTTGTCTACTGGTATTAGCCACCTGACTCATAAATTCATGAGTGCATTTATACGTATCATTTATTGTAGGTTTTGAGCAGTAATGATGATAGAACTTTCATTCAGCTCCAGCAGAATTTTAATCACGAATACATTGAGGGTAATTGAATCCAGTGGTACTGTATTATTATATAATTCCCCTGTCTCCAACCTATCTAAAATACTTTTATGCAGTAAGTGCCTCTAAACTTCTTGTTTGTCCTATGTGTATCTTTTGAAATAATAATTAGGCTTGAAATGGATGCCAATTTGAACTTTTGACAATCCTTTGGAAAATTCTATCTTGCCTTTGGCATTATTTTCAAATAAAAAGGCTTGAAGAGGTTTTTGGTAGAAACCCTTTGCTTTCATTATGTATGATTTCCCTTTATAAGGTTAGCTATATACTAAACAGTCCATCTTGGAAAATTCTCTGTTGCTGAAACTGAGTGTCATAGACTCTACTTTCTTTGATTTGAATGAAACAATTTACATAAAATCTGCAATGAAAGCTATTCAGAGTTGTCAAAGGAAACTGAGAGGAAGAAAACTGCATAGCATACTTGTATTCCTGTATGTAAATCAAATTCCAATTCTTTAGCAATCATTACATCTGATTAGCCAGTCTTCTTCCCTCACTAATACCCCTTCCAGTAAGGAAAACAATGAAGCAACATTTAAGTTAGTTGGGTACTTTCTGATTATCTACCACTCCATGAAAAGCTGCCAACTCTTCATCATGTGAATAGATGAAAAATATTTGTTTGGTTACATAGCTTATAGTTATTCTTCTGTTCACAAATGATAAGCATTTTATAATAAACAAAGTTTTTCTCAGAGAGGTAGGTATATTTGGTCAATATTTACATTTGGACAGCTGATGGATATTGTTCAGCGAAACTGCAGTTAAACAGGAAACATGTACTAAATCAATGTGCACTATGTTGAAACTGTAAATGCAGATAACTAGAAAGTACGGTTAATTATTTTTTATTTCTTCTCAGTTTATATCATTTTATTTTCATGTTTGTTTGAATTAAAAGAATAATACAATAGTTTCTGTAAATTGTTAATGTATTGTTCTGCTGTACTATTTTTACCATATTTTAATCATTATGATATTACTAGTTATATTTCAAGAATTAGTCTTATTTTATTATTTGTGCTATTTCTCAAAAATTCAAGTTACTTACAAATCACAGGAATTTATCACATTTACGACCGAGAACCACTTGTATTCTTATGTAATGTCTAATTCATCTGTTTATCAATACTGTAGCAAACAAAATATTATCAATTTAGATAAAATATAATTTAAATATCTTATTGCATCTTAGCTTAATTTCAGATGAGAGTTTTTATTGCTTTTAACTTAAGATAACCAACATTTCATTAAGGGAATATCTCATTACAGATTACATACCTGAATAAGTTAAAATAATTTCTTATTCTTTTAAGTCTGATTAATGATTTTGTAAATTTGTAAAAATTATATTATAGGTGGAAAAAGACGTTACTGAATAGCAAGAAAGTGAATATAATTAATATTACTAAAATTTTTAAAATATGAAAAAAGGTTTCTTATATAGTACTGAATTGGAAATTATGTTTTGTTAGGTATTGTATAGTACTAGTTTAATAGAATATGTTATAATTTATGTGTGCATTTAAAATATATTAGAATTATGCTCATTTCATTCAAAATGAGACTATTAAATTGGAATTACCTGAAATTATGACCTATGACTTGCTCTAATGTTTTTCACTGAACAGTTTTTAATATGTTTTCTTTCCTTTTATTTAAATAAGTCGTATACTTCTCATTGGCATCCTGTTCTTATGTACACCAGCATTATGACACCCTCAATATCTGAGGTAAGTTTATTTTTGTAGTAATCAAAGTTAGCATGCAAATCTGCTAAAGAAGTTATAACTCTTAAATAAAGGTTTATTAAAAAATCTATTAAGGTAATAATTACCAATCCTTTACCTCATAAGCAGATTATCATGGCTAGGAAGTAGCTAAAAATATTTTCATTCACTATAGTATATCCCGCATAATGTGCAACTTGTTCTTAGCTGTAATGTCTATCTTCAGAAGAAGGCATACATGAATGAACATGCGTAGAAAAATGTGAATAACTATATGAGTAAACTGCTACAGTAAATACTGGATGTAACTACTATTTCTCTCAGTTTATTCTTTTACATTTTTATGGTATTTTCTGTTTTTCTTTCTTCCCCTATCTCTCTCTCTTTTTTTTTTTTAAAGTTATTGGTGAAAACATTTTTACAGTCTCTTCATTGTGATCCTTCATTGTTCCTGATTCACACATGAAAGAAACTCCAAAAGAAACTGTGTGGACAAACCTCGTTTTGAGATGTTGATAGCCTGGAAATCACGGCTGATGACAGTGCCACCAAAAAAATGCTGATGTACAAAAACACTTGTGTAATGTAATGTTTAGTTATGTTGCGGATGATAGCCTTAGTTGTCATCCTCCAAGAATGTGGTGAACTGCATCAAAAGACAATATAATTTTTTTTTTCAGTGGTGCTTTGAAGTACAAAGAAAATTAATTTTTTTCTGTAGTTACAAAAACTTACTGTGATGCTACAAAATTCTTTTCATTAGCTTTATTCTACACTCGTTTACAGGTTCAAAGACTGGTATTTGATGATTTTACATCCAAGATTTCTATACTTTTTTTGTTTGGGGCTGTTTTGCCAGTTTACAATCAGATGACAAGTTACTCAATGAAACAGCATTACAGGTCATAGAATTTCTGTGGCTAATTCATATTTTATAAAATGCTAACCAGTAAGTCTCATGTTATGTAAGGCACATTACATTCCTATGCTTTGTTTAGTATTTTTTGGATTCAATTTATGTTCAGATGTATTGATGAAGAAATCATATTTTTGAGTAATATAGAAGATGCTTAATGTTCTGTAAACATATTTTTCATCTGTAATTTAAATTACACTTAAAACATTGAATAAATGCACATTTATGAGTAATCTCTTTGCTTTGAAAACTAAGTGAATCATGATTTATTAGTTCTTCTTCAGCTGCACTACAGCCTATCACAGGCCAAGGCCATCTCAACAAGCTTCCTCCAATGGATCCGATTAGTCGCTACGGTCTGCCAACGATTGATTTTTAGACTCCATGAGATCTGCCTCCACACAATCTATCCATCTTGTGTGAGGTCTTGCTATTACCCTTTACATTTGCAAAGGTTACCTTTTTAGAAGGGATAAGCTGTCACATCTTAAAATATGTACAAGCCACCTGATACAATAAGATTTGATGACTCGGACAATATTAGATCTTAATATTAATAATAGTATCTTCTATGTATTTTATAGTTAAAGAAAATTCTCCATCTATTATTTTCTCTAATTGGACCATATATTTTTCTTTCAAAAATTAGAAGTCTTTCTTCATGTGTTTTTGTTAATGGCCAACATTAATGTGATAGGTCTAATAAAAGTTTTATAAAGATTTATTTTTGTCTTGAAGTTTAATAATTTAGAGGCTAAAAGTTCTTTAAACCATGATAATATCTATTAGCTCTAATCTATTGTTAGTTTTATATTTTTATTGTCGTTAGAGATGATGGTACCGAGATGCATAAACTGAGAAACATCCTCAAAAGTATAAGACTTTATTTGGAAGTGGAAGGGGATTATGTATTCTATAATTTACTGCCATAAATTTTGTTTTACACTCATTAATGGTAAGTCCAATATCTGGCTGCAGACGCTAGAGAAATAGATGCCTTCACAACCACCTGTTTGCTTCTGCCTATAATATCGACATAATCAACATAGACTAGTAACTGTACAGATCTCTGAAGATTTATTAGTTATAGTTTGTTATTTAATCGCTGTTCAATTGTGTATTTATTGGACAACACTGATATGCTTGCTTTGTATTAATTAAAATAAATCAGGAAAGGGTGAAAGATATCGCCTTTTTTTTTTTTTTTTTTCATATTTAGTTTTTATTAAAAAATGATGTAATGAAATGTTTTTTTCCATTTTGCTAGTTCACTAAAAAAATTATGTGTTCAATTTAATATGTTTTATGTAATTTAATTATCGTGATTCAGAGTATTAAAAAAATTTTTTTGGTCTGTTTATCATATATTGTTTAACTGAAACAGTATCTGAAAGGCCATAATATTAATGAACTATTGTTTTTGGCTCAGAAAAGATGTGGCAAAATTTCTGTGCCCTATCTTTTACTTCTTTCCAGATTGATGATATTCTTTAATTATTTCCCTTGAATGCAAATGCAAGTTAACAACCTTACAAGTTACTTAAAAAAAACCTTGATTTGTTTTAAATCCCTCCCCCAAAGAGTATAATTTAGGCCTTGAATAATAAAGGCATTAAGGTTACCAACTGCAATGCTGTCAAAAGTCTGCATGTAATTTTTGAGTTCCCCCAAAACTTGAGCTTTGCATAAGCATTAAGAGACTGCTTGCTGTTGTTCAGGTATTTAATGATAATAATAAATTCAAGCCATAAAATAAGCTATAAACTGGGGGAAAAAAGAAATATTACTGAAGATATCACAAGGAAGAGATTTATAATATTCTGTGTATACTTAATTAATGTCTTCTGTTTGTATGATGCAGGGCTTGGGAGTCGGTAGGAAAAATGACTGGCTCTGACTCAGACTCCTGGAATTTTTAACTTAAAGGCTCCAACTCTCTCG